>CM038677.1:536166330-536231944 GCA_021605205.1 Aegilops longissima | reverse complement strand
TCACTGGAAATAGTCAAACAACATTCCTTTACTAAGTAACCAACATCTCACTTTAGATAGCATATTTGTTCTTCCCTGATGTCATGGAATAATTCTTGTTAATTATAATCCATGACAGAATGATATGCATGTACTCAATAATTTTGTGATAACACAGTAGAGCTCTACAAATGAGTTCAGTCCTTGGATGGATCAAGCGTTGGTGTGTCGCACCCACACACGCATGTGTCTTATGTGGTAATCCGCGTGTCTGGCGGTCCACCTTGGCTCTAGATTAAGCTTGTGTTTCAGTAGGATGTGCATCTAGTAACTTTGTGATCTAAAGAAGAAGATACACATCTAGTAACTTTGTGATAACACAAATGTATCTTACAAAATAAATATAACTTGCTGAAAAAGCACATGTAGAAACTTTTTCTTGCAGGGGATTATGAAGGTATGTGTGGCATGCCTGCACTACTATTTTGCTGGTACAATCAATTATTGTGCAGTATCTATCTGCAAAAGATATGTATGTTCTTCTGGCATGCATGGAAATTCTTATAAACTTTACTAGACACACTTGCATAGACATTTATAATAACAGTTGAACCGGTATGGCCCAAGCCCATCTCAAGCTTTGTCACTTAGGGCCCAAGCCCATGTGAGCGTGCTGACCTAGAAGGGGGCATCCAGTCCTCCAGTTTCTGTGCAAGCCGCCACACACACACATAACTCGCGCGGGCAACCAGACAAGAGAGCTCGAGCTGTCTGAAGGTACTGCTCTCCCTCTCGATCTCAACAATAACAATCAAGCAAAACCACTGGAAATAAACACCATCCCTTTACCAACATGGCAACATCTCACTTTAGGATAGCCTTTGCTTATCCTTTCCCGTGTTGTCATGGAGTAATTCTGTTAATTATGACTCATGGGGAGTCTGTAGTTCACAACTAACTTGGCCATATGAAGCAAATATATGCACACGCTTTGTAATTTAGTGACATGACACAAAGGAACTCTACAAAAGAAATACAATTGACTGCAACTACATATGTAGAATGTATTGCTTGCAGAAGAATTATCAAGGTATGGATGGCATACCTGCGCCACTATTTTTCCAGTGCAATCAATTATTGTGCAGTTCCTATCTGCAAAAGATCCACAGATCTCGAAATCCCAATTATTGCTGTGCCTCTTTGGTTCAATGTGAATTCTAACCGGTGCACCTTTTGCTATGCATGATTTGGGATCAGTTAGGCTAAAGACCAACTTGTTTTTCCCTTGGTAATCCATTGAGTACCCATTCCATTTGTTCCGCGTGCTTAGAGCCTGTACAATTCCTCCCTGTAATGGAGCACACAGAGAGTTTCATTCTGGTGATATTCAAAGAAATATAGGGTATACGGACATGAGCGAGAGATCATTTGTGTTTATCTTGGCTGTCAACAGTTAAGTTTTCACTATCCCCGAAAAAAAAGAGGTAGACTGGGCACGGTAGAATAACATAAATAAGTACATAGGAATCAGAATAAATTCATGGAGCAAATAGTTCCAGTCCTAATCGATTAGCTTTTAGCTTTTAATTCAGGTGAAGCACTTCAAACAACTGGTAGTAGAGAAAATAAGCCTATCTACGAGTTACTATTCAGCAACTTATGATGTATTACCTTTCTAGAAATGAATAGTATCTGTTCTCCATCACTGTCTTTCACCATGAGCTCTCCCTTAGATCCAAGTATACCACAACCATCCACAATGAAAACAACATTATGACTAAAGTCAGTAACAACAAAACCACCGCCATTCACTACCATGGGTCTTCTCCTGATCATCAGCGCCGCTGGAGTGCTTGAGCAATACATCTTACTGACTACAGGCATGCTGTTGTCCATTTCGCTTGATACTGCACACAGACCAAAGAGAGGTGGCCCTATTACTCTGCCCAAACTCCTGTTTCAGTGTCTACCTGGCTTCTAGCATCGTGTGTGGCCAGCAGGTGAGTACTTATATTGGGGGGCAGAGCACGGTTGTTTTAGAGAAGATGGTAAGCCAAGCTAAGAAGCAAGGAGAAGGATGCAGTAGGTGTGGTGGTTCAAGAGTTTCTTTACAATGGAATCACTGCAGGCTCTCTCCACATAAAGCGATTCCTGAAAGCCTGGTCTGGTTGAATAGACTTTCTCCAACTTTCCTGAAGCATCATCATTGGTGTCAGTTCTCAGAAGTTTCTTGCTCAAGCAATGTCCATATTTATGCGGTTTTCTTTGTGGGCGCTTCTCATGCATATACACTCTAATGCAGATTATCGAGTACATCACTTTTTGTTCCTTTTAGCTCGAACTATTATATATGTTGCCTGAACTTTGTAGAAATCTAAGGGGCCAGTGTACCATTTTTCAATGGTCTTTCCTGTGAGTGTCAATTGAGTAGGGACTATGTCTGCAAGGACCATGCAAGCGTATGGCCAAGTTAATACTCCCTCCGTAACTTAATATCAGATGTTTTTTGACACTGCCATAGTGTTAAAAAACATCTTATATTAAGTTACAGAGGTAGTATTTGACTAGAAAGCATGATATTAGTTTACGCTTCTGGACGAAATTTGTCTTGTGTTATCCATGTACATGGAAAAGTACTTGGCCTCTGGGTACATGCACCTGTATTCTACTCCCTCCGTTCCAAATTACTCGTCGTGGTTTTAGTTTTGAACTAAAACCACGCCGAGTAATTTGGAACGAAGGGAGTACTAGAGTAGCAATCATAATCCCAAGTGATCAATAATTATGCTTTTATTTTTCTGTCCTGAGCTTTATCCATGGCTATTGTTAATCTGATTGCATCATTGTATGAGTAATATATTTTGTTCAGCAATTAACAATCTGTCAGGAATTTTTGCAATCTCTGGATTGGTGAAAGCATTGTGTATACAATGAGAAGAAGCTAACATGTGGATTAGGATGCAAGCTGACACGTGTTGGGCGGTGAGTAGGAAGAAAAGTTTGGATGAAGGTCATGAATATAGGCAACCAGGTCTTTCTGGTAAGGTAATGCACAATTGGCAGAAGTATGGTTGATCAAGATATAACCTATACAAGGAAAACTGCCAAATGAAGCATGAGAGGGATGGCATAGCGAACAGTATACGGGAAGCTTCACATCTTGTTACTGCCAAATTGTTGATGCCCATCTTTCTGCTTATATTATTGTAAACTTTATGAGGGTTCGTCCCTTTCTAGCATTGGTCCCTTGAGCACGACTGGTAGATGTGCAGTGAAATCATTTTCTTATTTCTGTTGCACTTACAGTTTTATATCTTCGCATGTTCTCATTGTGTGCTCTGTATGCTGAGATTTTTATTTTATTTATTTGGCCGCTGTTTGCATTATGCCCTTTTATTGTTGTTGACGTGTTTTCCTTGGACTGAAGGTCCCTTTCATGCAATCAGTCATGCTGTGACTGGAGCTGTTGAATCTCGGGATCCTTGACTTCTGAGGTGCGAATCTCAGGAAAAGGTACACTATATATCCTGTTCTTGATGCATATCTAACTTGAGATGAAAAGGAATCGCCATAATGTATTGCTGGTACACCGGTAGTTTCTGGTGGCCTATTGAAGTTTTGTGCAACGGAGGAATATATTTGGCCTTCATTCCTACTGTATATCAGTTCTTCAATGGCCAACCATTCTTAAATAACAGGAACCATTAGGTGTTGGATCTTGTTCTCTGTACCTGGATCATTGGTGAAGCATAAGGCGAGGCCGTTCTGTGCTTCTGTTGGAGGAACTTGAACATGTACAAGTATTTGGTATGAAGTGCCTAACCTAAAGGTTCTCTTGCCTAACCCGGACCACTTGTGGCCAGGAAAGGTGAACAGGGGGACGGCAGCACGTTGTCAACAATTTCTGGCAAGTGAAGGCGTGAAGCTGTAGGCAAGAGTTCCGAAGAGGAATGGTTGATGAACTCTACTCACCGAGCCTTTGGGGCTAAGCAACCACCTGCTAAAGGAAACTTGAAGAGTCTTTTCTTCCTTCATCCGCCTGCTCTCTCTGAGAGTGTGAGCCTGGATTGGTGATAAATGGAGTTTATGTGAACGGGCCTAGCTTAACGTGGAAACTAAACGAGAACTCTAGAAGCAGTTCATGAGCTTAATCTTTAACTACAGTCGTTGAACAAGATGCTAATGCAACTATTACACAGAATTCTCTTTCCCCCCTCTCTTTTTTTAGAAAAAAACTCTCGAGTCTAATCCGTCGTGACAAAATGGATTACATTTACACGTGACGGTTAGTGCTTTTCGAAAGCGGGCTCTCCGAGAGACATGCATGAGATCTCTCATGGCCTTGTTTTTTGCCATCCTTTTTCGGACTGCTTCAGCAAAATCACAATAATGGTAAACATACAAAAAGTTACACGCAATTACACGCTGACTAGGATTTTTTCCATCTACTAACCAATCACAAACTTGCCCCCCCTCTGATTTTCAGAGGGGGTGGGCCGCCTCCCCACCTATTGACCAATCAAATTAACCCTCTTTGTAAAACCTTGTAACTTGTTTGTACGTGTAGCATTACTTCAGTTAAGGGTTATTCAGCGTAGCTCTGCATGTTGCGCGCCAAGGTCGATCTCCCGTGTGCTCCGCGTTTGACATATGGTGGAAGGAGAGGAAATCGTGTTGATTTTTCTCCTTTTTCCTTTCCGGTGTGGATATGCTCAGCCAGGTGAAGCATAGGTGTGCTTCAGCATGAGGAACACCCTATGCTTGTAGCGAAGCACATCTTGTGCTCCAATGAAGCATACATGCTTTGCGACGAAGCACACCTATGCACTCATCCACGGAGCACGTCTATGCTTCATTTTCTTTTTTCTTTTCAGTGTACACTCGTGCTTCATCCGTTAGAGTACACTTACACTTCATGGTGAAACATATATGTGCTCCACCTGAAGCACATTTGTGCATCACCGTTTTCCCCTTTTTGTGCACACCCGCACTCCACCCTTCGGAGCACACCTACGCTTCACATGAAGCACATCTGTGCTCTGTGATGAAGCATACATGTGCTTCACGTTTTTATCCAGTTGCATGTGCTTCACCAAGAGGGAGCACACCTATGCTTTCTGGCGAAGGACTCCTATGTTTCGCAAAAAGCACACCTATGCTCCACCCCTTGCGCCTGCACTTCACGTGGAGCGCACCTGTGTTGCATCGTGGAAGCACACTAGGAAACGACCTGCAACACGTTCTGCTAAAGTGACCTCTGCGGGGCAGTTACAAAGGGTACCCTCTAACTAATCTGCTCATGTGCATGGAATATGAAGACCCCGCACACCCACTACTATGGATTTGGTGCGACCCATTTAAGGTGAGTGCTATCCCCCCTCCCCCGTTTATTTATTTAGTTTTTTGGTTTTGCTTACTTTTCTTTCCTTTGTACTCCTTCTGGATTTCCTTTTTCCTTCATTCATCTTTGTTCCTTTTGCATCATTTATTTATAGGTATTTTATTTGGCGGTTTCCATGTTCTATAAACCATTAATAAACTGATTTAATATTGTTTTTTAATGTTTATAAATTATTTTAATTTTTTAGTACTAGTGAATCTGAGTTAGGTGTAAACATGTTAACAATCTTTTCCTTAAACTTAGAGCAACTCTAGCGTATGGAGCATGCTTCATATTTTTTCCCTTAATTCCTGGCTTCATAGTGTGTATGGAGCATGCTTCATAATATTCTTTTGGAGGTTTGCGTAGTTGTGCGCAAACTCAAACTCACGATAATTTGGTCTCCATATTTATTTTTTGTTTTATTCTATCTAGTCTACTACTCCAATTTATATCAAACAGTTCAAAAATTCAATAAATAATATTAAAAACCATTAATTTGAATACAACAAATAATCCAAATGCAAGAAATAATCCAATTAAACAAATTTTCAAGTAAAAAAAACCCTTAAAGAAATATAAACACACTATCTCCCAACTAGCTCCAATGATGCTCAATGAGGTCCCCACGCAGCTGATCATGGAGCCCGGTCTTCAATCTTTCGATACGCCTCGAGAAATGCTTGAATGCGGTTTGTGTGCCTACGAAGCCTGACGGTTGTGCCAACATTTTCATAGACCATTGGGCTTGGCATATCATCTCTTCCTCGATGATCATGTTTTGTAGGATCACACAACATGTCATGATCTTTGCCAAGGCATCCTTGTGCCCTTTATTCATTGCTTGAAGAATTGTTTATTGGCTTCTAGTCATCAAAAATTTGATGGAACAATCGTTGAACTTGCAGAAGCATCACCGAAACAAGTAGGCATGGTATGTATAACCGGACAAAAAGTACTCGACCCTCAGCCAATTATTGTCACAGCCCTAGGATTCTGTTGTAATTAGTGGCATTTCATCCATGCATCATTATCAATTTCAATTAATTTTGAAATTGGGATGTTCAAACCCTAGCATCACTTGAATCAAACTAGGTTTAACTAAAATTTGCATTCAATGAAACCAAAATGATCTTTATTGATATTTGGTATTTTTGGCAAGGGCTTTGATCCAAACCAAAAAAATGAACATTTTAAGGAATTTTTTTGGGCATTGAATTTAAATCATTATGCTATTTGAATTTGAATTTATATTCATATAACTAGAATATATTTTCAAATGCTTCTGAACTAGTTTATGTGCCTTGGAAAAGTCCATGAAGCAACACAAATAAATTCAGAGGAAGTTTGATACTTGGTTGAATTTTCTTGAATTTAAAACAGTGGCAAATAAATTAAATGAAATAACAGAAAACTAAATAAATAGAAAACAACTGAGAGAGAGAGAAACTCACCTGTGCAACCCACCAGAGTGGCCCAACCCACTAGCTCCAGCGAGCTTCTTCAAGCTACTGCCAGTAGAAGCAGCTGCGTGCCAGGTGTGCAGCCGAGCCGCACCAGCTCCTTCCTGCCTGCCTACCTCTCCCCGACCCTTCTAGCACTGCCACGGAGACGCCCACGACCCCCTGCACCTCTCCCCTCTCTCCCTGGACCTCTTTCCCCTCCTCTTCTCTCTCCTCGCACACGTCCGAGCGCAGCCGCCCACCGCCATCGCCGCCGCTCGCCGTAGCCACGGCCATCGTCCACCCCTCGCCTCGCCGTCCGGCCCAGAAGAACCGCAGCGTCGTCCTCATCATCTACGCAGAGCCACGCGACGCCGGATGCCCTGCATCGCCGGCTACCTCGCCTTCTTCCTCCTCTGCTCGCCGGACTTCACGATCGGTTCGCCGTCTCCGATGCGTCCCCGAGCCGCTGAGCCGCTCTCCGTCCTCCATGTGAGCTGTCGCATCTTCCCCTTCTCTTTCTGCTGCTGTTTGCGCACTCTAGCTAGCCCCACCACCTTGCCCGGGAACCCCTCGCCGCCGGCCATGGCGCTACCGCGGACACAGCTGCTGCCACTCATGTCCGAGCCCATCAACGAGCTCCGCACGATCCCAGGAGACGAACACCACCGCTAGTTCCTCCTCCCGTGCTTTGTGGCGTCGTTTTCATCGACGCCCGAGCTCCGGCCGCCGCCTGGCTTGACGCCACCGCCGCTGCCGTCCACCACGCTCCCTCCCGTGGCCACCACTGGATGCGCGCGTGTGCCAGCAATCCATAGCCGCAAACCACGCGCCAAACCATCACCCATAGCTCAAATCCGAGCCGTGCCACCGTCTATTTGGTCGCCGCCGGCCAGGCTCCGGCGACTGCCGACGTGGCCGTCATTAGCGGCTAATTGCGCCACTAATTAACCCTCCAGTGAAACTGACAGCCGGGCCCCACCGCCTAACTTACCGGTTAGCTAAATAAGACTAAGTTTAATCTAATTCTACTGGACCCATGCGTCATCATTGACTTTGCTAACGTGGTCGTTGACCGGTCCCACCTGTTTGTGACTCGAGCCAACACTATGAGACTGACCAGTGGGACCCACTGGTCAGGGTTGACCTGGACCGGCCACGTTGACCAACTGACATCACAGTGACATCATGCTGATGCAGTAAATATTCTCTGGGATTTAAAATAAATCAGAAATGATTTATTTATTTCAGAAAATATCCAAAATTTCTAAAATTCATAGGAATTAAACCGTAACTCCAAATGAAATAAGTTATATATGAAAAATTATCAGAAAAATCCAAAGAATCTGTTTATGGCATTTCCATGCATGTTTGAAAAACTTATGCCTGCTGATCAGGTCAAATCAATTAAATGTCATTTGAATATTAACATATGGAGTTTGAATTTGAACCTAGGGTTCAAACCAACTTCATTTAACTTGTTGCTAGTTGCATTAGCTCAATCAACATCATATTGCCATGTCAAATTCATGCATCATATTGTTGCATTGCATTGATTGTGTTCCCTATTGTTTGCCGGTGTTTGTTCCCTCTCAGTAGACGTGTTCCGGCGATATGATCGATGACACGATGAAGAGCTATATCATCTTCAGAAGTGCCAGGCAAGCAAACCCCCATTGAGCATTCTGATACAATCCCTCTCTCTTGCTCCTGCTCTCTTTTACTACATTAGGACAACAATGATTCAACTGTTACATGTTGCGGTAGTAGAACCCCTTTCCTCTGCATGACCCGTCATTGCCACAGTAAATAGATGAAATCCACTAGCATGAGTAGGAGTTGTTTGAGCCCTGATGTGCCTACTCATTCATGTTTGTTTGTCATGCCTGCTACTGCTTAGAGTTGAGTCAGGTCCGATTCATCGGGGATGAATTGGAATGGTGATGAACATGTCCTACTGTTGAGAGCTAGGTGTGTGAACACGATTTGGTAAAGGTAGCGATGAGAGGCCATGTAGGAGTACATGGTGGGTTGTCTCATTGCAGTCGTCCTCAGGAACTGAGTTCTGTGTTTGTGATCCAAGACAGTTACTACCACACATTGGGCTCCGGGCACTCCAAGCTCTCTTGACTTATTAATCACCTTGATATCTATCCAGGAGTTGCAACTAGTTTCTGGTGTTTGTAGGATATGTGTTGGGGCCGTGCGTAGTGCTGACCCTAGGGGTGGGCTATGATGCGGTAGAGACACGAGGCACGGTGTACTAAGACGCCCATTTGGTGCCTCGGGAACCCTGATCTCATCGTTTGGGGCCGTGAGTGAAACCCCTGCCGGATCTCCTTGCGGATGGAACTCGAATAGGCGATAAACCTGGACTAGAGACTTGTGTGGTTAGTCAGGTCGTGGCCGAATCCCTCGCCAGGATTTCGCTTGAAGGTTGCTGAGATACACGACGTGTACATGGTGGTAAGTGGCGAGAGCGTGTGTGAAGAAGTACACCCCTGCAGGGTTAACATGATCTATTCGAATAGCCGCGCCCGCGGTAAAGGACTACTGGGTTGCTTGTGCAGTTCATAGACAAGTGAAAGTGGATACTCTAAAACACGCAAGATAAGCGTGAGTGCTATGGATGGCCTTCTCGTAGGGAGACGGGAGCGGATCCATAGTGGTGTATTGAAATGGTGAATATGTGGACTCGTGTGCGCCACCTCAAAAGAGTTACCAGCAGTTGTAGTACAGGATAGCCACTGAGTCAAAGCTGGCTTTCTGCAGTTAAACTCCACCACCCCTTTGTTGATACTGATGCATATGTAGCTAGTTCTGATGTAAGTCTTGCTAAGTATATTTGTACTCACGTTTGCTTAATTTATGTTTTTGCAGAGAGACTTCAGTCTCACTAGTAGTTCCGCCTGGACTTCGACGTTTGCTTGTTACCTCAGCTACGATCTTGTACCCTTGGGAGGGTCTTGTAGATAGTCAGGCTTCTCAGCCTTTTCCATTTATAGTTGTCTATACTCAGACATGTTATGCTTCCGTTGCTTGTATGCTCTGTATGTTGGGTCATGTGACCCATGATTGTAGTTCTTACTATGTATGACTCTTCGGAGCCCTCTGAATAAATACTTTGAGTCGTAGAGTTTTGTTGTGATGCCATGTTGTATTTGCACATATCAAGCATATTGTGTGTATGATTTTGAAATGCTTGGTATGTGTGGGATCCGACAACCTAGTTGTTTATTCTTGGTAGCCTCTCTTACCGGGAAATGTCTCCTAGTGCTTCCACTGAGCCATGGTAGCTTGCTACTGCTCCAGTACACTTAGGCTGGCCGACATGTGTCCTTCTTCGTTCTTGTGTCTGTCCCTTTGGGGGAATGTCGCACGTTGTTCCTTTAAGTCCTTGTAGCTTGCTACGACTTGGGTTCATACGTTGATGACCGACACGTTCGTTGCTGGGTCATGTATGCCTGTCCCTGTAAGTTAGCGCCCACCTTGGGTTTACGACTAGTCATGTCGGCCCGGGTTCTTTGTCATATGGATGCTAGCGACACTATCATATACGTGAGCCAAAAGGCGCAAACGGTCCCCGGCCAGGTAAGGTGGCACCGGTGGGAATACCGTGCGTGAGGCCGCAAAGTGATATGATGTGTTACATGCTAGATCGGCGTGACTTAGGATCGGGGTCCTGACAATTATGGTCATTGATTCCGTTCGAGTAAAATGTCAAACAAACCATCTGGGACCCCACACGCTTCCTCTTTGTTTTGGTTGCTGCTATTCATTGATTAGGCATCAACTCAATCTCATCGTCTTTGACGTCCATGACTTCACTCTTGGACTCGCAGCTTGAAGGCAACAACGAATTATCAAAAGCCTTCTCTATCATCGGATCCATCTACATAAACTGCAGATTCTAAATCACCTATACAAATATATGAGGCGCTAGATTAGTTTACATGCACAAAATTGGGGGAATTTACCTTGGGAAAGTATCGAATAGCTCGAGGTCATGATGGAAGGGGTGGCACGGCCAAACAACGAGAAGCAAGTACGGGGTTGTGCCGAAGCGTGGGAGGTTCGGGAACAACTCAATGGAGGTGACATGGCCAAATCGCGACATACGGGGGTGGGGTGGATGGATGTGGAGGTGGCACCGAATTAGGTGGATGTGAAGATCTAAAGCGCGACCTCTCTACGGATTGCAGACGTACAAGGCTTCACGATCCGGTAGTGCTTCACCGTCCAGAGCTAATCGTCGCCCGAGAATTAGAGGGAGAATTAGAGAAACCCACAGGGCTTGTCTATTATGAGGATTAGAAATATCTAGGTCTAGCTATAATTATATCAATTCCAAATTAGAACTAGAACTAGAGAACTAGAGGAGGCTCCAAAAACTTGTGTGCTTCAAGGGGCAAAATTCTCTAGTATATATAGGTTGGAGGTGAGAGGATGGGGGCACTATAAGGGGACGGAGGACTCCTCCCCTTGCGCTAGCCCTAGGGGAAGGAGGTTTCCTCCCCCCTCCCAATTCGGCTCCCACTAGCTTGACTTACAAGCTAGGGGCGCCCCACTTTTGTTATTGGGCCCTAGGGCCGAATAACTCTCCACCACTTGGCCTTTTTATATTTTCTTTGACCCGTTGATATTAAATTAATTTTAAAATCCTCCTAGTCAATATTAGAAACTTTTATTATTAATTTAACATCTCCGGAAACATTTCCCACCTATATATCTATTCCCAGTAAATCCTGAAAGTCTTCCAGTAACCCTGAAACGCTTTCGGTTTCTCTCAAAACTATTTCTAATATTCTCGAAACTATTTCATGAATATTTTCTCATAACTCTCACTCCACTAACACTCAACAGATCGTGATTTCTTTAAGTGTGTGACCCTGTAGGTTTGGTAAAACACAGACATGAACAAAACACCTTTCGTTCAATGACCAATATATAGCGGAACCATGGACATCCATATTGATCCTTATGAACACACGAATGATATTTTAGTGACCTTTGGTTATCATGTGCTATTCCCTTTGCTTCACAATAATTTACAAAACCTGAGGTGAGATGTACGGGTATCCTCTTGAGTCATTCTCATGCTCACTATATTGGTCTCCTCGTTACCAGTTTCGTTCTTCTTTCTTGTTGACATGTTCCGTCATCCTTGTGATCTAGTCACCTATGTCTGGCCAGACGATGATGATGGATGCCATCACACTGAGAGGGCCCTAAGAATATTGATAACCCACAAGTATAGGGGATCGCGACAGTCTTTGAAGGTAGTATTTCGCCCAAATTTATCGATTCGACACAAGGGGAGCCAAAGAATATTTATGAGCCTTAGCAGTTGAGTTGTCAATTCAACCACACCTAGAAAATAATATCTCTGCAGCAAAGTGTTTAGTAGCACAATAGTTTGATAGTAGCAACAATATCAGTAACAGTAGCAGTTTTGTAGTGATTGTACAGCAACACCAATAGTAAGTTAGCAAAGATAATATGAGAAAAGCGTAGGCATTGGACCAACGATGTATATTTGTGTTGGATGACATTCATCTATAAAAGTCACAACCTAGAGTGATACACAATCGATCCAATTCATTAATTCAATGTAGGCATGTATTCCATATATAGTCATACGTGCTTATAATAAGAACTTGCATGACATCTTTTGTCCTACCCTCCCATGGCAGCGGGGTCCATAAGGAGACTAAGGGATATTAAGGCCTCCTTTTAATAGAGAACCGGAACAAAGCATTAACACATGATGAATACATGAACTCCTCGAATTACAGTCATCCCTAGAGAGTATCCCAACTATTGTCACTTTGGGGTCTATGGATCAGAACAATAACAAGTGCATATAACTAGCAGCTAGGACCAAGAACTCAAATATGTCGATCATAACACAGAGGGTTCGGATATGAAATCATGGCACTTGGGCCCTAGTGACAAGCATTAAGCATAGCAAAGTCATAGTAACATCAATCTCAGAACATAGTGGATACTAGGGATCATGCCCTAACAATTTGACTCAATTACATGATAAATCTCATCCAAATCCATCACCGTCCAGCAAGCCTACGAAGGAATTACTCACTCCCGGTGGTGAGCATCATGGAATTGTGGATGAAGAAGGGTGGGTGATGATGATGGCGATGAATTTCCCGCTCCGGAGCCCTGAACGGACTCCAGAATAACCCTCCCAATGAAGAATAGGAGGAGGCGGTGGTTCCCTATCGTAAAACGCGATGGAACTTCTCTTATTTTTTCTCGGGGAAACGGAATTTATATGCTTGGAATAGGCGGCCGCCTGTGGGACCCACAAGGCACCAGGGCGCGCCCTAGGGGAGGGTTAGGCACACCCTGTTGCCTTGTGAGCAACTAGGGGCCCCCTCCGGTGGATCTTCGTTCCATATTTTTTATTTATTCAATAAAAAATCTCCGCAAAGTTTCGTTTGATTTTGAGAACTTTTATTTCTGCACAAAAAACAACACCATGGTAGTTCCGCTGAAAACAGTGTCAGTCCGGGTTAGTTTCATTAAAATTGTGCAAATTAGAGTCCAGAACAAGAGTAGACGTGTTTGGAAAAGTAGATACGATGGAGACGTATCAAATATCTCTGCATCGTCGGAGGAGAAAATCTCACCCTTGAGGTATCTAGCACCTTGTCAAACTTTTCGATGAACCTGTAAGTTGTCTTTATGATCAGTGTGTTACAGATGACGTTTGAGCAACCCCAAAGTCCATTGTCTGGTAAGAAGTGGCTACGATACTCTGATGGTTTAAGTAACTAAAGCATACATTAACTCTCCATGTTATATCAATAGACTTGTGACGATAGTATCTCAAAGTATAACAAACAAGTTGGGTTAATTCATTATGATCGTTATTTTAATGTCACACTCATAATGTTGTTTTGAGACTATCATTACACTTAACGATATCCCAAGATCCGGAAAACATGATTAACAAACAATACTTGAGCTAGTCCTAGAAGCGAGACTAGGAATCAAATTTTACAGTTTATCATTCCACACAGGCTTATGAGTTTTCCACTGAATCACATATTCCAGGATCATAGCAGTTATAGCATAGAATACAAACTCTTAATTATAAACGTGGAAATAAATAATACAATACTATTACCTCTAGGGCATATTTCCAACAATGCCCATGCTAGATCGTGAGAGATTAGGCGGGCATCTTCATCAACATCAACTTAACCGGGATCATGGAAAAATCGTCCATGGAGCTCGGGGGCTCGACGTTAACATTACCTTGCGTGATCATGTAGAATTATCTAAACAAAAGCTTCATTTTCGTCGGCCCCGCCTCCTCAAGCATCGCTTCGACGATCCCTTCAGTGGGATTGTCACTGGTACAATGAGGTGCTATGCTAACGGTTTTTAACCCCTTTCCGCGACGACATTTTAAACCATCGCCTAGTGAGTGTGGGCGATAGGGGGTCCTTCCCACACGACACAGAAACCGTCGGGGATAGGGAGTAGGAATGCATACGTTTTCCAGAACAAAGTGTATGCGATGCCCGCACCTATCCCAAACGCGACTCTTCACACAACTGTTTGGGATATATCTAATATCCCAAACGCTCCATCCTTGCTACTCGTGTGTGCTGGCATTACCATCGCAGACGGTATTCTGTGGTGCTATGTTTACGATGCGCGGCCATCACAAACAGTTCATGATTATAGAACCTTTATGATAAGAAGACAATCACACACATTCACCTTTCCTGAACCATATGCGATACTAATTAAGGAGATTAGCTAATCATCGTACAAGTGTCAGATAGGATTACGAAACGTCGGACCACCGTAACAGTGTCGTACATGATAATTATCGCACATGCTATTCTGTGGTGCAATGTTTATGATGCGTACTGCTACCTCTTGAGCACTGCGTTGGTTTTCCCTTGAATAGGACAGGGTGATGCAACAAAGTAGCGTAAGTATTTCCCTCAGTTTTTGAGAACCAAGGTATCAATCCAGTAGGAGGCCACGCACGAGTCCCTCGCACCTATACAAACAAGTAAATCCTCGCAACCAACGCAATAAAGGGGTTGTCAATCCCTTCACGGTCACTTACGAGAGTGAGATCTGATAGATATGATAAGATAATATTTTTGGTATTTTTATGATAAAGATGCAAAGTAAAGAAAGCAAAATAAAAACAGTGCCAGAAATAACTTGTTGTCGGGAGATTAATATGATGGAAAATAGACCCGGGGGCCATAGGTTTCACTAGTGGCTTCTCTCATGAGCATAAGTATTACGGTGGGTGAACAAATTACTGTTGAGCAATTGATAGAATTGAGCATAGTTATGAGAATATCTAGGTATGATCATGTATATAGGCATCACGTCCGAGACAAGTAGACCGACTCCTGCCTGCATCTACTACTATTACTCCACACATCGACCGCTATCCAGCATGCATCTAGGTATTAAGTTCAATAGAACAGAGTAACGCTTTAAGCAAGATGACATGATGTAGAGGGATGAGCTCATGCAATATGATATAAACCCCATCTTGTTATCCTCGATGTAAACAATACAATATGTGCCTTGCTGACCCTACTATCACTGGGAAAGGACACCGCAAGATTGAACCCAAAGCTAAGCACTTCTCCCATTGCAAGAAAGATCAATCTAGTAGGCCAAACCAAACTGATAATTCGAAGAGACTTGCAAAGATAACCAATCATACATAAAAGAATTCAGAGAGGATTCAAATATTGTTCATAGATAAACTTGATCATAAACCCACAATTCATCGGTCTCAACAAACACACCGCAAAAGAAGATTACATCGAATAGATCTCCACAAGAGAGGGGGAGAACATTGTATTGAGATCCAGAAAGAGAGAAGAAGCCATCTAGTTAATAACTATGTACCCGAAGGTCTGAGGTAAACTACTTACACATCATCGGAGAGGCTATGGTGTTGATGTAGAAGCCCTCCGTGACCGATGCCCCCTCCGGCGGAGCTCCGGAAAAGGCCCCAAGATGGGATCTCATGGGTACAGAAGGTTGCGGCGGTGGAATTAGGTTTTTGGCTCCGTATCTGGTAGTTTGTGGGTACGTGGGTATATATAGGAGGAAAAGTACGTCGATGGAGCAACGTGGGGCCCACGAGGGTGGAGGGCGCGCCCCCCTACCTCGTGCCCTCCTGGTTGATGTCTTGACGTAGGGTCCAAGTCCTCTGGATCATGTGCGTTCCGAAAATCACGTTCCCGAAGGTTTCATTCAGTTTGGCTCCGTTTGATTTTCTTTTTTTGCGAAACTCTGAAATAGGCAAAAAACAACAATTCTGGGCTGGGCCTCCAGTTAATAGGTTAGTCCCAAAAATAATATAAAAGGGTATAATAAAGCCCAATAATGTCCAAAACAGAATATTATATAACATGGAACAATAAAAAATTATAGATACGTTGGAGGCGTATCAAGCATTCCCAAGCTTAATTCCTGCTCGTCCTCGAGTAGGTAAATGATAAAAATAGAATTTTTGATGTGGAATGCTACTTAGCATAATTTCAATGTAGTTCTTCTTATTGTGGCACGAATGTTCAGATTTAATATGATTCAAGATAAGAGTTTAATGTTGACATAAAAACAATAATACTTCAAGCATGCCAACTAAGCAATTATGTCTTATCAAAATAACATAGCCAAAGCAAGTTATCCCTAAAAAATCATATAGTCTGGCTATGCTCCATCTTCCCCACACAAAATATTCATATCATGTACAACCCCGGTTTTAGCCAAGCAATTGGTTCATACTTTTAACGCGCTTCAGCCTTTTCAATTCTTACGCAATACATGAGCGCAAGCCATGGATATAGCACTATAGTGGAATAAGGTATAATGGTAGGGGTTATGTGGGAAGACAAAAAAGGAGAAAGTCTCACATCAACGAGGCTAATCAACAGGCTATGGAGATGCCCATCAATTGATGTTATTGCAAGGAGTAGGAATTGCCATGCAACGGATGCACTAGAGCTATAAGTGTATGAAAGCTCAAAAAGAAACTAAGTGGGTGTGCATCCAACTTGCTTGCTCACTTAGACCTAGGGCATTTTGAAGAAGCCCATCATTGGAATATACAAGCCAAGTTCTATAATGAAATTTCCCACTAGTATATGAAAGTGACAAAATAAGAGACTCTCTATTATGAAGATCACGGTGCTACTTTGAAGCACAAGTGTGATAAAAGGATAGTAACATTGTCCCTTCTCTCTTTTTCTCTCATTTTTTTATTTGGGCCTTTTCTCTTTTTTTATGGCCTCTTTTTTTTCTAGTCCGGAGTCTCATCCCGACTTGTGGGGGAATCATAGTCTCCATCATCATTTCCTCACTTGGGACAATGCTCTAATAATGATGATCATCACACTTTTATTTACTTACAACTCATGAATTACAACTCAATACTTAGAACAAAATATGACTCTATGTGGATGCCTCTGGCGGTGTACCGGGATATGCAATGAATCAAGAGCGACATGTATGAAAGAATTATGAATGGTGGCTTTGGCACAAATACAATGTCAACTACATGATCATGCAAAGTAATATGACAATGATGGAGCGTGTCATGATAAACAAAACGATGGAAAGTTGCATGGCAATATATCTCGGAATGGCTATGGAAATGCCATAATAGGTAGGTAGGGTGGCTGTTTTGAGGAAGATATAAGGAGGTTTATGTGTGATAGAGCGTATCATATCACGGGGTTTGGATGCACCGGCGAAGTTTGCACCAAATCTCAAGGTGAGAAAGGGCAATGCACGGTACCGAAGAGGCTAGAAAATTGCGGAAAGGTAAGTGTGCGTATAATCCATGGACTCACATTATTCATAAAGAACTCATATACTTATTGCAAAAATTTATGAGCCCTCGAAGCAAAGTACTACTATGCATGCTCCTAGGGGAAGGGTTGGTAGGAGTTAACCATCGCGCGATCCCGACCGCCACACAAAGGATGACAATCAATAAATACCTCATGCTCCGACTTCGTTACATAACGGTTCACCATACATGGATGCTATGGGAATCACAAACTCCAACACAAGTATTTTTCAATTCCAAAATTACTCAACTAGCACAACTATGATATTACCACCTTTATATCTCAAAACAATTATCTAGTATCAAATTTCTCATGATATTTAGTTTTAAAGCAATTGCCATGCTATTTTATAGGGCTCTCAAAATTATATAAGTGAAGCATGAGAAATCAATAGTTTCTATAAAACAAATCTACCGCCGTGCTCTAATAGATATAAGTGAAGTACTAGAGCAAAACTATATAACTCAAAAGATATAAGTGAATCACATAGAGTATTCTAACAATTTCTGAATCATGTGTGTCTCTCTTAAAAGATGTGTACAACAAGGATGATTGTGGTAAATTAAAAACAAAGACTCAAATAATACAAAACTCTCCAAGCAAAACACATATCATGTGGTGAATAAAAATATAGCTTCAAGTAAAGTTACCGATGGAAGTTGGCGAAAGAGGGGATGCCTTCCGGGGCATCCCCAAGATTTGGCTTTTAGGTGTACTTAGATTATCTTGGGGTGCCATGGGCATCCCCAAGCTTAGGCTCTTGCCACTCCTTATTCCATAATCCATCAAATCTTTTACCCAAAACTTGAAAACTTCTCAACACAAAACTTGACAGAAAATCTCGTGAGCTCCGTTAGCGAAAGAAAACAAAACACCACTTCAAGGTAATGTAATTAACTCATTATTTATTTATATTGGTGTTAAACCTACTGTATTCCAACTTCTCTATGGTTTATAAACTATTTTACTAGCCATAGATTCATCAAAATAAGCAAACAACACACGAAAAACAGAATCTGTCAAAAACAGAACAGTCTGTAGTAATCCGTAATTAACACAAACTTCTGGAACTCCAAAAATTCAGAAGAAATAGTAAGACCTAGATAATTTGTTTATTGATCAGCAGAAATTGGAATCAATATTTTATCACGTTCTGGTGATTTTTAACAATTATTTTCGTGAACAGAAAGTTTCTGGAATTTTCTGCAAGATCAAATAACTATCATCCAAGAAGATCCTATAGGTTTAACTTGGCACAAATACTAATTAAAACATAAAAACAAATCTAACCAGAGGCTAGATCAAATATTTATTCCTAAACATAAGCAAAAAGCAAAAAACTAAAAAATAAAATTGGGTTGCTTCCCAACAAGCGCTATCGTTTAACGCCCCTAGCTAGGCATAAAAGCAAGGATAGATCTAGGTATTTCCATCTTTGGTAGGCAAATTCTTAATGGAGTTATGCTCGGTGATCCTTTGATCTAAAGCATCCAGCCGCTTATTGCAAAGCGTAATCAGATTATTCATGCGGTTGATATTCCCACCAATACTTTTAAGAGGTTCAACATTTTTTTGTAATTTACATAGTTTCTCTAGAATTTGGGTCTCTTCTTGGGTAAGGGATGATCCTTTTTGTAGGGGAAGTACTCCCACTATCCCCTCTATAATTTCATAAGCGAAACCAGGATCAATATCAATAAAACTACCTTTGGCGGAAAAATCGAGGAGTTGTCTATGGGGCAAGGTTAGCCCAACATAAAAATCGCGAAGCAAAATTTTAAAATCTCCCTCTATATTGCAACTACGATAAGATTCGAGCATCCTAAACCAAGCATCTTTTAAATTTTCCCCTTGTCTTTGCTTGAAGTGGAGGACTTCAAAGTCGGGAGACGAAGGGATGAAGACTGAGCTAGCCATAAGGACAAGCAAACGAGGCGAAAGTAAAAGAGAGGGCAAATAAAACGGCAAGGGTGAAGTGGGGGAGAGGAAAACGAGAGGCAAATGGCAAATAATGTAATGCGGGAGATAAGGGTTTGTGATGGGTACTTGGTATGTTGACTTTTGCGTGAGACTCATGGCAACGGCGCCAGAAATCCTTCTTGCTACCTCTTGAGCACTGCGTTGGTTTTCCTTGAAGAGGAAAGGGTGATGCAGCAAAGTAGCGTAAGTATTTCCCTCAGTTTTTGAGAACCAAGGTATCAATCCAGTAGGAGGCCACACACGAGTCCCTCGCACCTACACAAACAAATAAATCCTTGCAACCAACGCAATAAAGGGGTTGTCAATCCCTTCACGGTCACTTACGAGAGTGAGATCTGATAGATATGATAAGATAATATTTTTGGTATTTTTATGATAAAGATGCAAAGTAAAGAAAGCAAAATAAAAACAGCGCCAGAAATAACTTGTTGTCGAGAGATTAATATGATGGAAAATAGACCCGGGGGCCATAGGTTTCACTAGTGGCTTCTCTCATGAGCATAAGTATTACGGTTGGTGAACAATTTACTGTTGAGCAATTGATAGAATTGAGCATAGTTATGAGAATATCTAGGTATGATCATGTATATACGCATCACGTCCGAGACAAGTAGACCGACTCCTGCCTGCATCTACTACTATTACTCCACACATCGACCGCTATCCAGCATGCATCTAGAGTATTAAGTTCAATAGAACAGAGTAACACTTTAAGCAAGATGACATGATGTAGAGGGATGAACTCATGCAATATGATATAAAACCCATCTTGTTATCCTTGATGGCAACAATACAATATGTGCCTTGCTGACCCTACTGTCACTGGGAAAGGACATCGCAAGATTGAACCCAAAGCTAAGCACTTCTCCCATTGCAAGAAAGATCAATCTAGTAGGACAAACCAAACTGATAATTCAAAGAGACTTGCAAAGATAACCAATCATACATAAAAGAATTCAGAGAGGACTCAAATATTGTTCATAGATAAACTTGATCATAAACCCACAATTCATCGGTCTCAACAAACACATCGCAAAAGAAGATTACATCGAATAGATCTCCACAAGAGAGGGGGAGAACATTGTATTGAGATCCAAAAAGAGAGAAGAAGCCATCTAGCTAATAACTATTGTGGGGAGAAGCTGATCGTGTCCCACGAACACCTACGGGATCTGGGTCCCTTGTGGTTCGGAGGGGGGCGGAGATTGCACAAAGAGTGGATCGAGGCGATGCACACGAGCAGATTTACCCAGCTTCGGAGCTCTCCGGAGAGATAATACTCCTACTGCTGCTTTGTGGATTATCTTGTGTTCTTGCTAGGGAGCAATGGGAGCTACAAAACCTAGCCTGAGTGTGGTCTCGTATGAGTAGAATGAACTAAGCGAGCTGAACCGAACCCTTTCACGTTGCACTCGGGCCTCCTTTTATAGGCACAAGGGCCACCACAGTGGCAAGTAGAAAAGGGTAAGATAGTAAAACAGAGGTTGGTACACCGCTTTATGCGAGGTACAATGATCTATACCTAACTCGACGGCAAGGGACAAGAGTCATAAATGCCCGCCTCGATCGCCTCAACAGTGTAACAGGACCGCAAGTCGCCTCCGTTTGCCACGATGGTAGCCTGTCAGCCGCTTATCGCTGCTCCCTCTGGCTGCACAGCCCGTCGACACGCGTGCTTGAGAGAGCCCCGTGGTGACACGTTGGCGGGTGAGCTGGAGCGGAGATGAAGAGAGGTCACTTGCCGCGGCGAGTACTTTGCCGCGGCGAGGTTCTTGTCGCGCTTGGGAGCTTATCGCTCACCAAGCCTTCCCGGCAAGCTCCTTGCCGGGCTTTTATTCTTCCCCGCAAGCTCCTCTTGCCGGGCCTTGTCTCTTCATCTTGAGTTCTTCGTTTGATGGCTCCTGGCAAGCTCCTCTTGCCGTGGTATTGTTTTCAAGGGCATGGAGGGTCTTGGCGGACGCCTGCAAGGCTTGCCACGGACGCTGCGACTGCCCGTGCAGACAGTTCGGGTACTTAGGTACCCCTACTTTAGTACACCGACAGAGCCCCCGGTCTGGGCCATACACGCAGTGCCGAAGCGCTGTTGGGCCAGGCCCAAAACAGGCACGGGCACGCTGCCTGGTCCAAACCAAATCCACTCCAGATCCGCCGTGTTCCCCGTGAATGGCACGCGTCAATTGCGGCGTCGTGGGGGAAGTGGGCGGCGTGCGAGGTCGCCTCATCCGTCGCCTCGGGTCTGCATCTCCGCCACGTGGTTCCCATGCTCTTGGGGTCGCAGACGGTGGAAATGGGAAACTGGGCCGTTGCGAGCAGGGGCAGCAGGTCGACCCCGATTCCCTGCTCTTCCTATGCCCTGATTCACTGAGCGGGGCGGCCGAGCCCCCACCTTGCTTCTTTTAAAAAGAGCGGAAGGGGAGCGCAGAAGCCCGCATTCTCCCATCTCTTCCTTTCCTCAGCTTCTGCTCCCCTTTCTCTCATTCGTCATGGAGAAAGGGCTCGCCGCTAGACAGCGCTCCCCTCCCAACCCCACGCCTGGGGTGGCAGAGCCAGCCACAAGGGGAAGAGGGAGGGGGCGAGGTCGTGGACGAGGTCGAGGCGCTTGGGGAAGAAGCGGACGGGGCGGCGCGCCGTCTCCGCCTCCGCCGGCGGTTCCCCTCCCTGCGGCGGTCCATATAGGGGACGACCCTTGCGAGTTCTTCGTCAGCTGCGCCGGCGCCTCGTCGTCGCCTCGGCTTCCAGCTCCGTCATGCGCGCGATGGAGTCGGATCCGCCCGAGACATCGAGATCGCACATGAGGGCTGGGATCAGCGGCACGCGAGTCCGCGTTGTATTCCCAGCCCTAATGTGATGTATCTTGATCGTGGGTGGAAGACGCTCACCCGCATCCACAACCTGATGGCGGGGTTTACCTCCATTTTGTTAATGGAGGGTGATCTCCTCTCCGTCAAGGTCTTGGGGATCTCGGTACTCGGGCGAAGTGCTGCGTGGATAGCTCCTCCGACAAATAAGATTCCCCGAGCGAGAGTGACGAAGAGGAGAGCGACAGCGATGACGAGGGTAGCGGGCCCGATTAGTTGTCGGGCGCCGCTGCAAGGCCACCGGCGACCCCATCATCCGCGTCGCGGCTCCTTGAACTCCCCGGTCGTCTCCTTGGGCGATGGCGTAGGGAGGCTGCGGAAGGGAAGAGGATGGCGACAAGGCTGTCAAGTCGGAGTACGAGGGCGAGTGCCCTCGGCAGCGGCCGACGCCCCGCCGCCCGTCTTGAGCCCCGCTTCGGCGCCGCCGTCTTCGTTAAGCCCTCGGACAGCCCCCGGGATGTTCCCTTGGTGCCTTCTGGCACCTGTAGCTTGCCTAGGCGCTCCTTTTGTCCTTCTCGCCTCCTTGACCTACCTCCTGAAGAGAGGGACAGGAAAAGGATTACGAGCATCTTATCTTTTTAAATTGTAAGCCTTCGGGCCTTATCCGCATTTAAAACTTGTAATCCTCTCTTTCATGTCTTTCATTCTCCACGGACTATATCCGAGTAGGATGTTTTTAATGAAAAAGGGATGCTTGAAAAGGGACGAAAGGCTTATCTGATACCGCAGCCCCCGGCAACTCTGGCTTGCCGCAGCCCCTGGCAACTCTGGCTTGCCGGGGTTTGGGTGTCGGCGCACCCTTCTTCTCCTCTTCGCTGTTATTTCAGTTCTGAGAACAATTTAGCCAGTGCCGCAATAAGTTATTTTTGTAACATAACTTTGTTCTGGGCAATATTTGCTATGTTACTTCCTTTACTCGACTCTTGGCTTTGTATGATACTGCCCTACGCTTTTCAGGGAAACTTGCCGGTGAAGGCACCCTTGCCGCGAGCCTTGAAAAGGAACTTCAAAGAGCTGCGGGCAAGGGTCGCTACCGACAAGCAACCTTGTCGCGACTAGCCGCAGCTCACTTAAGTTGTTGAGCGGACTCGAAACAAAGTAAGGGCGCGACCAGTCACGATTTGGTTCCTTCGCGCACGGGTTTTCCATACAAAGCGCGGTCGTCCAAGGAAAATAACTTTTAAAATTTAAAAATCGAATGCTCAAACTTTTGCAACTTAGCTTCTCTGTTGCCCATTTCCCGGCAAGGCGACAGTTCCTCGAGCGATGCCTGGCGGCCCACACCATTATCTTCTCCTTCCCCCCGGTTAACTTGTGGGTGGATGAACCTTCTTCTTGTTTGAGAAGAAAGAAGAGAAAATAAAGTTATGGAGCCTAATGGCTCGTCATCGCTTACCGGGTGCGGGTGCTGCACAAAATGTTAGTAAACACATGCATATATGATTATGAGGGCATGTATTGACAAAATGTGTGCAATACATAGGCTTTACTGATGCACGGGGTCTGCGCCCGACTTTGCACAAAGGATTACATGCAACAGCGGCAATACTTGTACAAAAGGGTGGTTGCCGGAACGGGTTCCGGCAACCGCGCCTCATGGGTAAAACTTGCGAAGATGCTCTATATTCCAGGAATTGCTCACCGGAACGCCATCTTCGGTCTCAAGGCGGACAACGCCGGGCCTAGTGACTCGTTTCACCCGATAAGGGCCTTCCCACTTCAAGGCCAACTTGTTGGAATTCTTGGCGGATTGAACGCTACCAAGAACAAGGTCGCCTTCCTCGAAGCTTCGGCATTAACTTTGCGGCTATGGTAGCGACGCAAAGCTTGCTGGTAACGAGCAGCTCGTCAAAGAGCTCAAGACGATCTTCCTCAAGGAGCAGCGTCATCTTGTCGCAGCTGCTCTTGCTCAAGCTCATCGTGGCGAGCACTCGAGGTGACCCGCATACCACGAGTTCCACGGGAGAACTGCCTCTGCCCGTAGACTAGAGCGAAGGTGTCTGGCTAGTGGCTCGATTTGGCGTCGTCCTGATCGACCAAAGAACCACCGGCAGCTCCTCGATCCAGCCTTCCGCACTTGCACAGCTGTCGAAAGTTCTGGTCTTGAGTCCCCGCAGCACTTCAACGCTTGCTCTCTCGCTTGACCGTTGCTTCTCGGATGAGCAACAGAAGCAAAGCAGATCTTGGCGCCAAGATCTTGGGCGTACTGCATGAAGGTGCGGCTCGTGAACTGTGTGCCGTTGTCGGTGATGATTCTGTTAGGAATCCCAAAACGGCAAACAATTGACCTGAAGAACTTGACCACCGATCGTGTCTTGTCACCTTCCTCACTGGTTCCACTTCTGGCCACTTTGTGAACTTGTCGATTGCGACGTACAAGTACTCAAAGCCCCCGACGGCTCGGGGAAAAAGGGCCGAGGATGTCGAGCCCCTAGACCGAGAAGGGCCAGGATAAAGGGATCGTCTGGAGAGTTTGAGATGGTTGGTGTATCTGTTTGGAATGGAACTGGCACGCTTCACACTTTGTTACTTGTGCAGTTGCATCCTGGAGGGCTTCTGGCCAGAAGAAACCTTGCCGGAAAGCTTTGCCGGCAAGTGCCCTTGCGCCAATGTGGTGACCACATATGCCTCCATGTATCTCTGCCAACAGCTTCTGTCCATCTTCCCGGCAAATGCACTTCAATTTCACACCGTTGAGTCTTCTTCATGCATGTGATGTTGTCAACAAACTGGTACATACTTGACCGCCGGGCTACTTTTTCCGCTTCTTCTTGCTCTTCGGAAGTTCTCCCGTCTCAAGGAAATGGACGATTTGTCTTTGTGCCCATGCCGGAGCTCGTGGCTCGACAACAAGGACTAAAGGCTCATCTATCATCAAGGGAACATCAGCTTCTACGGCAAGGACACGTGGGTCCGCCGGAGTTGATGATCCCGGCAAGCTTGCCGAGCGAAACTTGTCGGGAGCGCTTTGCTTCAACGATACAAACTGCATGGTTTGTCGGAGCGCATGCTCCTCGCTGATATTTGCGTTGATTTTAGGGACCTTCTTGGCGGCGGCTTGAGGGAGCTCTGCCGGAAAGTAGTCGCCGAAACCAGTTTTCTCTTCTTGATCTGTCCTGTTGATGGTGTTACGGTTGGTGAGTCAGCTTGAGCACAAAATTCCTGGTTCCACAGTGTAACTTAAGTGCGGCACATTTGGAGAGGCCATCAGCTATATCATTCTCGAGCTCTTGAACGTGTTCCATTTGCAGGCCTTCAAAGTGCTCTTCTAGCTTTCTCACTTCATCGACGTAGGCTTCCATCAACGGACTTTGATAATCTTTATTTACTTGGCGGACGACAAGTTGCGAGTCCCCCCTGACAATGAGCTTCTTGATCCCAAGGTCTACCGCAATCCACGAGACCGCAAGCAAACCTTCATACTCCGCAGATTGTTTATTGCTTGTTCCTTGGGAAAGTGCATCCGGACTATGTACTTGAGGTGCTCTCCGGTGGGTGCGATAAGCAAGACGCCGGCACCGGCGCCTTTGCAGCGAGAAGGCACCATCAAGTACATCAGCCACTCTTTATTTGCTTCTTTGACGGGATACTTGTCTCGGAATTTCTTCATCTTGCGTTGGTGTCCATTCAGCTATGAATTCGCCAATGCTCGCTTCTGATAGTTGAAGTGCTTTCAAACTTGAGACCAAAGCTTGACAGTTCAAAGGCCCACTCGACAATCCTGCTGTTGCTTCGGATTTTGCAATATCCTCTTCAGCCGAAAGCGAGTGACAACTGTTATCTCGTGTGCTTGGAAGTAATGGCGCAGCTTTCGAGGCCATGAGGAGGCCGAAAGCAACTTCGCACACGAGTACCTTGACCTAGCCCCCTGCAGAAGGGAACTGACAAAGTAAACTGGGCGCTGCACCATCCTTTTCTGTGTCTTGTCGCAACCCTGCGCTAATCTGTCCTTGTCGGGACCAGAGCTTGACGACGAAGCCCCTTGCTTGTCGCTGGATGCGCCTGCCTCGGTTGCCGGCTCATCATCTGCCTCCCTCTCCGCTACTAACGCAGCACTAACCACTTGATTGGTTGCCGCTATATACAGCAGCAACTTCTCTTGTGGCCTAGGTGCGACAAGTATTGGAGCGGAGGACAGGTATCTCTTCAAGTCCTGCAACGCAGCCTCCGCTTCGGAGTCCATTTCATTGGACCTGCCTTTTTCAAAATCTTGAAAACGGCAGGCGCTGTTCAGCAGACTTAGAGATGAACTCTTGAGCAGCCACGCAACCGCAAGTCTTCCGACATCCTTGACGCGCTTTGGTGCTTCGATCTGCTCAATGGCCTTGATCTTGCCGGATTGGCTTCAATTCCCACTGAGACACAAAGAACCCGAGAAGCTTGCCGGAAGGGACTCCAAACACGCACTTCTCGGGTTGAGCTTGAGGTTGATCTTGTGCAGATTTGCAAATGTTTCATCCAAATCCTGAACCAGAGTTGCTTTGTCCTTGCTCTTGACCACTATGTCATCCATGTATGCTTCTACATTTCGTATCCGTGGGTTCAAAGGCATCATGGACTACCCTTGCAAAGGTTGAACCAGCATTCTTCAAACCGAAGGCATCCGTATGAAGCAAAGACGTGCCACATGGTGTAATGAATGCGGTTTTCTTCATCTTCTTCGCCATGAAGATCTGATGGTATCCTGAATATGCATCAAGAAATGAAAGCAGATCGCATCCAGCCGTGGAGTCAACAATCTGGTCGATACGCGGCAAGGGAAATGGGTCTTTGGGACAAGCTTTATTAACATCAGTGAAGTCAATACAGAGTCTCCATTTCCCATTAGCCTTGCGCATAACTACCGGATTGGCCAACCACGGGATGGAGGACTCCTCCGACAAGCCCCGCTGCTTCCAACTTCTTGATTTCTTCGCTATGAACTCTTGGCGCCCAACGCTGCTTCCTAACTTTTGCTTGACAGGCCGCGTGAGGACAGACAGCTAGGTGGTGCTCAATTACTTTCACTGAACACCGGGATGTCGATGGCTGCCATGCAAACACATCGACATTCGCCCGCGAAAGCAACGAGCTCGCCTTCCTATTTAGGATCAAGCGTGGCACCGATGGTGAAGGTACCACCAGTGCCGCCCTCCTTGGCGGGCACCTTCTTGGTCTTCGCGAGCCGCCATCGCCTTCTTGCACTTGCCGGTGGAGCTCGATGGTGCGCCCTCGACGGTAGCGCAGCACCGAGGAGGTGCGCTTGCGGAGTGGGCATCGAGCTCTTGCCGGTCTTGGTGGTCTTCTTCTTCCCGGAGCTTCAGCGCAAGTGGTTTGCTAACTGCTGCGGCAGCTGCATCCCGGTAAATCTTGTCGGCGCAGATAAGCGCGTCCTTCTTGTTGCCATGGACAGAAATGACGCTTATCGGGCCGGGCATCTTGAGTAAGTTGTAGGCATGATGAGAGGCGGCCATGAACTTAGCGAGTGCTGGACGGCCAAGTATGCCATTGTAGGGCAATGGGAAATCGGCGACGCCAAACGTGACCTCTCGGTTCTGAAGTTGAGCTCGCTGCCAATGTTACCGCAACGTGATCTTCCCTTTGGGCTTGCTCCTTCCGGGTTGATTCCTTGAAAGTACCAGCTTCTTCGAGCTCGCCGTCAGGATTTGAAGCTTTGGAGCACCGCAGAGGAGATCAAATTCAGGCCGCCCCCCAAACCAACATCTTCGTGACTTTGAGGTTGCGGATGGTTGGTGAGACCAACATCGGCAAGCACCGACGCAGTGATGCGATCAGGGTGATCTTCAATGTCAAAGATGATGGGCGTCTGGACCACTTCGAGGTTTGCGGACTCTATGGATGGTTCTCACTGCATTAACCTCACGCATCCATTGCTTGAGTTGGCGGTGCGAGGTATGCGAGAAGCACCACCGCCAATGCAAAGGATCTCCGCTGCCTTTTGAAACTCCTGCCGCCGCCTTCATCGCCTTCCATGTCTTCGCCATCTTCATCTTCGCTCTTCTTCCTTGTCGCGCCGCTGGGAGGTCTGTCTCCTTGCCGCTGCTTGGCCTTGCCGCGCGCCCTCCCCGACCGGTCTCTTCTTACTAGTTGCACTGCACCTTCCTGGCCCTTCTCCTTGTCTCGCCGCTCGTATTCTACCTTCTGCAGTTCAACAAGCTGCTCGACTTTCTTGCAGCTCTGGAGGTCGTGGCCCTTGGTGCGGTGGATTTTACAAGATCGCTTGTTGGAGCTGTCGGGCTTGTCGGCGTCGCCACGCTTGGCGGTCGGCGCCAACGGCAACCTCCTTGCCGGAGCCACCAGCCTTGGCTTTGTTGGCGGCACCATTCTTGTCTGACCGCTCGACAACTAGTACTTCTTGGTTTTTCTTCCTCCTGTTGTTTCGCCACCGCTCTTTCTTGCCGGGCGATCTCCTCACTTGCCGCATCTGCTCCCACATTCTCTCCCAGGAGTCTTCTTCCTTCTTCAGCAGCGTGCACACTTGTCGGCCAGGCGTAGAGCTCACGACGTCTTTCACTTTGCACATCGCCATCTCCTCCTCATCCTGCGGTTTCGCACATTCTCGATGGAATGCACCGATCAACGCAGCAGGTGGACGCCTGGATGTTGTAGTGCACTCGATCAATCTCTGGATGAACTTGCGCAGAGACTCCCCCTCCTTCCGGGCAAGCAGGTGGAGATCACTCTCCGGCCATGAGGCTTGTGGTCGCTGTGAAGGCGCCAACAAACTGGTGGCACAAATCTGCCAAGAAGAAATAGAGCCATCCGGCAAGTGCATGAGCCAAGACTGACGTTTGGCTTGAGCACCGTGGGAAAGTAGTTGGCGAGATCTTGTCGCCTCGTCCCCCGCTGCCTGCACCGTGATGGTGTAGATGCCGAGGAACTCCGATGGGTGTGTCCTGCCATCATACTTTTCTCGCACATCTGGTTTGAAGTTTTTCTTGTCGGGCCACCGGACTTGCCGCAGCTCACGAGTGAACGCAGGGCAACCTATCACAGACGACAAGTC
This sequence comes from Aegilops longissima, assembly GCA_021605205.1. Classification (NCBI taxonomy): domain Eukaryota; kingdom Viridiplantae; phylum Streptophyta; class Magnoliopsida; order Poales; family Poaceae; genus Aegilops; species Aegilops longissima. The sequence continues at coordinate 536,202,428 of CM038677.1, read as the reverse complement.
GCCTGGTTCTTCGGGCGCATGCATATCGACAGCGGGCCCGCGCGTTGGTCGATTGACGCGCGCTTCTCTTCGCGCGCTTGATACGGGTTCGAAGTCTTCTTCTTGCCGTTCTCGGAGAACTTGGCGCTGGTCGCGACGAGCTCATGGATCCGACGACGCTGTGGAGTCGCTGCCGAGGTGGATCCGGCGAGTCGGGCGATCTTGGTCTTCGGAAGGGGAGTGCACGGTGGCTGCACCCCGCAAGTCTCGCCGCCATCAGCTCGCGCTTTGTCGCCTTGCGCGCGCTGCGAGGCACTTTCGGTTGCCGTGGGACGCGCCGCTGGCGAAGCCGATGAGACTCTGAATTGTGGCCTCCATTCGCCAACCTTATCGGCCGTTGGAGGGTAATCTAGAAGTAATCGAGCTCTAGCCAAGGCTTCCGCTGGTGTGGTTGGCGGCAACGGTGTATGGAGCGAAGAATGGATGTGCTCGACTCCTAACCGTTAGGAGGAGCAGATCCCGCCTAAGCGACATCGCACTCGCTTCGCATCAGCATGCCGGGGTGCATGCGGTCTCGAGGGCCTCGGATCCTCCACTTGGCCTTGATCCAGCGACAGATGGTGCCGCGAGCATCATGATGTTGTCGGTCCCGCCTCCTCGCGAAGGACGCGGTGCGGACTCGACGCCGACGCTGTGCTGCCTTGTCCTTGACCTGGCGGCATTGTGGGCTCTCGATGATGCCGGTTCCTCCGCTTAGCTTTCCCCACCACCGACAGCTCCGGTGGTGGTGGGTTCGACGCGGACGGCTCTGCTGCTGCCGAAGACTTCTTCTTCGGCGCCATGTCGACGAAGATGTTGATGAAGTTGCTCGTGCGACCGCCGGATCGGGTTCACAGCCTCGACGCCCCTACCTGGCGCGCCAAAGATGTCGGGAGAAGCTGATCGTGTCCCACGAACACCTACGGGATCCGGGTCCCTTGTGGTTCGGAGGGGGGCGGAGATTGCACAAAGAGCGGATCGAGGCGATGCACACGAGCAGATTTACCCAGCTTCGGAGCTCTCCGGAGAGATAATACTCCTACTGCTGCTTTGTGGATTATCTTGTGTTCTTGCTAGGGAGCAATGGGAGCTACAAAACCTAGCATGAGTGTGGTCTCGTATGAGTAGAATGAACTAAGCCGAGCTGAACCGAACTGCTTTACGCTGCACTCGGGCCTCCTTTTATAGGCACAAGGGTCACCACAGTGGCAAGTAGAAAAGGGTAAGATAGTAAAACAAAGGTTGGTACACCGCTTTATGCAAAGTGTACATGATCTATACCTAACTCGACGGCAAGGGACAAGAGTCATAAATGCCCGCCTCGCCGCTGAACAAAGGTAACAGGGGACCGCAAGTGCGCCTCCGCTTGCCACGATGGTAGCCTCGTCACGCCGCTTATCGCTGCTCCCGCTGGCTGCACAGCCCGTCGACATGCGTGCTTGGGAGAGCCCGTGGTGACACGCTGGCGGGTGAGCTGGAGCGGAGATGAAGAGAGGTCACTTGTCATGGGCGAGTACTTTGCCGCGGCAAGGTTCTTGTCGGCCGAGCTTATCGCTCACCAAGCCTTCCCGCAAGCTCCTTGCGGGGCCTTATTTCTTCCCCGCAAGCTCCTCTTGCCGGGCCTTGTCTCTTCATCTTGAGTTCTTCGTTCTTGAATGGCTCCTCGGCAAGCTCCTCTTGCCGGGTCTTGTTTTCTGAAGGGTCATGAGGGTCTTGGCGACGCCCGCAAGGCTTGCCACGGGACGCTGCACTGCGCGTGCAGACAGTTTCGGGGTACTTAGGTACCCCTACTTTAGTACACTCGACAACTATGGACCCGAAGGTCCGAGGTAAACTACTCACACATCATCGGAGAGGCTATGGTGTTGATGTAGAAGCCCTCCGTGATCGATGCCCCCCCATGAGCTCCGTAAAAGGCGCCAAGATGGGATCTCATGGGCATGTAAGGTTGCGGTGGAATTAGGTTTTGGCTCCGTGTCTGGTAGTTTGGGGGTGCGTGGGTATATATAGGAGGAAGAAGTACGTCGATTGGAGCAACATGGGGCCCACGAGGGTGGAGGGCGCCCTGTGGGGGTAGGCGCGCCTCACCTCGTGCCCTCCTGGTTGATGTCTTGACGTAGGGTCCAAGTCCTCTGGATCACATTCGTTCTGAAAATCACGTTCCCAAAGGTTTCATTCCGTTTGGACTCCGTTTGATAGTCTTTTTCTGCGAAACTTTGAAATAGGCAAAAGCAACAATTCTGGGCTGGGCCTCCGGTTAGTCCCAATAATAATATAAAAGGGTATAATAAAGCCCAATAATGTCCAAAATAGAATATAATATAGCATGGAACAATAAAAAATTATAGATACGTTGGAGATGTATCACGTACCACATCAGAAACAATTCATGATTATAAATCGTGTACGATAAGCCAACTATCACAAATAGCTAGTTTGCTCGCACCATTTGTGATATTGTCTGACATTACACACGCTTTGCAAACAACAACTGTGTGCATGCTCGCACATGTTTCCTCTCTGTGAACTGTGTCGGATTATGGTGTATATCACACACGTTTGTATTTTACCGATTGTGTGCGCCATAATGACCTGCAGAGTGTGATTTCACCCTAATTTAATTGCCGCTATTTAAAATTTTACCGAATTTGAATTTGAAAGTATGCTATAATTTTTTTCATATCCATTATGTTCAAAAAACCAATGCATTATTTGATTCACAGGTACATATGTTCAAGAATTACATAAGCACCAAATAAAGAATGATGAACCACAACTGTATACTTGTACTATTAAAGACGGTAAAGAAAGAGGCGAAATACATTCTGCTTGTTGAACAAGGTGAAGCGGAATGCCCATATTATGCCCTTCTCCATGCAGAAGGCACACATGACTCTAGTCCAACCCCTTGTGATGGCCGACCGCCCATCCTTCTGTGACGCCCCTGATTCAATTGTACACTAATCATACACGCAAACGTGTACGATCAAGATCAGGGACTCACGGGAAGATATCACAACACAACTCTAAAAATAAAAATAAGTCATACAAGCATCATACGGTCAAGATCAGGGACCGCGTTATATCTGGCACTTGGAAGGGTGTGTTTTATTAAGTATCCAGTTCTAGTTGTCATAAGGTCAAGGTACAACTCCAAGTCGTCATGTTACCGAAGATCACGGCTATTCGAATAGATAAACTTCCCTGCAGGGGTGCACCACATAACCCAACACGCTCGATCCCATTTGGCCGGACACACTTTCCTGGGTCATGCCCGGCCTCGGAAGGTCAACACGTCGCAGCCCTACCTAGGCACAACAGAGAGGTCAGCACGCCGGTCTAAATCCTATGGCGTAGGGGTCTGGGCCCATCGCCCGTTGCACACCTGCATGTTGCGAGGGCGGCCGGAAGCAGACCTAGCCCCCTTAATACAAGAGCAGGCTTATGGTCCAATCCGGCACGCGCCGCTCAGTCGCTGTCGTCACGAAGGCTTCGGCCGATACCACGATGTCGAGTGCCCATATCTTTCCCACGTAGTTGGTTAGTGCGTATAGACCAAATGGCTAGACTCAGATCAAATACCAAGAACTCGTTAAGCGTGTTATTATGAAGTAACCACGGATGCCGACCAGGGCCAGGCCCACCTCTCTCCTAGGTGGTCTCAACCTGCCCTATCGCTCCGCCACAAAGTAACGATCGGGGCCGTGGGAACCCAGTGCCCACATCTACGGGATGGAGCCACCTGCCCTTCAAATTTCATCTCCGAATAGTATCATAAGTAATGTAACAAGATAAAGTATATAGCATATGCCCGTGATCCCTCCCAAAGTGATCACGCCCAGAAGATAGCATGGCGGATCGACAAGAGTGTAGGGCCACCGATTGAACACTAGCATCCTATACTAAGCATTAGGATAGCGTGTAAGGGTAATAATCAGAGTAACAATGACAAAGGCGCAAAAATAGGATTAACCAAAGCAGAATATGCTACACTACTCTAATGCAAGCAGAGAGAGAAGAATAGGAGATATCCGTGATCGAGGGGCTTGCTCGAAGCTCGCCGAGAAGGAGGGTCGTCAACACCGTAGTACTGGGTAGCAGCGGCGTCGATCTCGGTGTCTAACGAGTGAAGAGGGGGAAGAAACAATAAATATAATGCAAACATATGCATATCGATGCATGACAAGACAAGTAACGGTGCCAGGTGTGCCCTAACGCGGTAGGAGGTGATACCGACGAAGGGGAAAAACATCCGGGAAAGTATCCCCGGTGTTTCGCGTTTTCGGACAGATGAACCGGAGGGGAAAAGTTGCATGTTTTCTATGCTAGGGATGTGTGGCGGACGAACGGGCTACGTATCCAGATTCGTCTCGTCGTTCTGAGCAACTTTCATGTACAAAGTTTTTCCATCCGAGCTACGGTTTATTTTATATTAATTTTAAAAGGATTTTATCATTTTCTAGAATCAACATAATTAATTTAATACTAAAATGCATTTATGACATCAGCATGACGTCAGCGGTCAACTCTGGCCGTTGACCTGATCAACCTGACAAGTGGGTCCCATTGTCATTGACTGTTAACTAACCTAACAGATTAATTAACTAAACTAAGTGATTAGGTTAATCTAATCAGGGTTAATTAAGTTAATTAATCCTTTAATTAATTAATTAATTGATATTTTAATTAATTTTAATTATTATTTAATAATTTATTTTCTTAATTCTTTTCTTTCCTTTTTAAATTTCGTTCTGGGCACGGGGCCCACCTGTTTGTGGCCCATAGGCCAACTGGGTCGGGCGTTAGCGGGCGTCTGGAGCGGGCGCTGGGCACCCGCCTGTGTCGAGGGGGGGGCGAACGGCGCTGGCGCCGGTGGCTACAGCGGCGAAAGTGGCGCAGCGCGTTAGGGGCGGGCTGCGCGCGCTGGCGCAACAAAGCAGGCCGCCGCAGATGGATACGGGCGGCGGTCCGGGAGCCGACGAGCTGCCGGGGGCGCGGAGGCGGACAAGGCCGTGGGATGATGTCTTGCGAGCGGAGCAAAGCAAAGCAGCAGGGAAGCAGAGCGCAGGGGGAGGCCTCGGGCACGGCGAGCGCGTGCGCGCAGGGGCTGGTGCGACGACGAGAGGCGGCGCCGCGTTTCAACGACGAGCTGCGGCGTGACGCAGAACAACAATACCTGCGAACGGGCGAGGTAGGGGCGTCTGTAGCGCAATGCGCTGCAGCAAGGAGGGCTATGTCGGGACGCACGGGCGGGCGCTGTGGTCGAGCGGGCTCGGCCGGGGCCGCGAGCGGGAGCCCGAGCGGCGGCGGCTGCGCTAGCAGCAGAGGCGGCGAGCAAGGCGGGGAGGGAAAGAGAGGCCGGGGGTTGGCCTCACCGTGGTGTGTAGGGAACGGGGCAGTGGTGCTCGAGGTGGCGGACGGGGACGCGGTCGACGACGAAGAGGAAGGCGAGGCGGCGATCCGGGCGAGCGGCTTGAGGAGGAGACGAGGTCGCGTCCGGCGAGGAGGAGACAAGGACGACGGGGCGGTGTTGCAGCGTCGGGGAGGCGCGAGATCCCGCCAGGTCTTGGGCGAGGACAGTGGCGCAAGGACGGAGGCCGGGAGGTGTGGTGCTTGGCGTCGGCTGGTGGCGGCCTTCAGGCGCGGGCACGTCGAGAGGAGGGGGATCGAACAAATGCGCCCCTCCCATATGCGCTTGTGTGTGTGTGTGTGTGTCGTGGGTGGCGGCGCGAGGAGGGAACGAGGGGGAGTGGGGGATCGTGTGGGAGAGAGTGGGGATGGACCGCCAGGGTTCGGTCGTCCTAGGGGGTGCTGTAGGCGCCAACTGGGCCGACCTGGTTGGCTCCGAGGCCATCTGGGCCGTGGCCCAAATGGGGGGGGGGTTGTTCTTTTATCTTATTTTGCTTTTCTTAATCTTTCTATTACTATTTTATTTTTAGTTTCACTTTATCTTAGTTTTATAAACTATAAAAGTAGTCCCTACTTTAGTGTTAATAAATAGGCTACTGCCACATAAGTTTGGGCAACTAATTAACATAGTTTAATATTTTATTTATGGTAAAAGGCATTCAACTAATTGTTTTTGCTACTTTTTAAAACATTTTAGAGTATTTTACACTTTTATAAAAGTGTGGTTTCTTCACCAAAATTACCTATGCACTATTTCGTTCACTCCGAACATTTTAGTTTTATTATTTGAAAAAATTTTATGGTTTGCTTGATTTTGAATTTGATTCGTTTTGAACTAGCACGAGATTAACAACAGTAACGCGATGACATGGCATCATTACCAGATGTTCACTGTAGCTTAAGTATCCGGGCGTCACACCTTCACGGTCTTCCTGAACACATCTAGATAGTCATCGTGTTCTGGTAGAAATACTTTAACCTTTGCATGCCCACCAACCATGTAGTTTGAGAGGTAATCTTGAGTAAACTGCTTTGGGAACTACTGTAAAGGAAAAAGATTCAGACATTGTCATCTAACATAACTCATTATTGGCAGTAAAAATAAGGCTGCAGAGTTCTTACTTACCATCCTGCAGCTGTTGTCTTGGATAAAGTGTAAACAAATAATTTAATTGCCATCTTTTGACCCATTTTACTAACAATCTTTATCAGCTTCCTCACTTGATGTTGGTTCATCAATATCTCATTGCCCCATACGCAGAAAGGGTCGAAGCACAGATCTTTATCAATGACATATGTACCTAAAAGCACCAAGTTAATATTAGAAGCTAAACAACAATTGCACAATGATGTAGTACAACACTCCCTTCGCCCCATTATATAATATCTTCTCACATCCAATATACTCACATATTGGATGAATTAACATCTTATATTATGGGCTGGAAGGAGTTTATTGCATTTTTACAAATTATCGGCTGATTAACTGCTGCCGTGTTGTTGTTGTTGTTGTTGTTGATTGCATATTTAGACATTCAGTACAGTTGTTGTTGTTGCATATTTAGACATACAGTACAGTGCATGTTGCTATGTAGCCTCAGATATATTAGATATTACCCTAGTTAACCTACCGATAAATGGGTTACAGATATATTCAGCTAAAAGTCCGATTCACCGATTAGTCCCTTATCAGCCCCCAGCCTATATGGTACCAGCTACCGATATCCTGAACAATGAGTATATATAAGCCATGTGATGAAACAAATCTCGACGGAAAACATCAGTTATTCCCAAAATTGTCCTGTGTAAGTACATCGAGAGGCATGTTAAGCACAACAGGCTAAACATCAACCAAAAAATATCCATGGCAGACAAAATAATCTCCAAAATAGCTTCAGTGTGCAGGTTTAAGCACGCTAGTTAATCAAAACAAGAAGTGGAAAGGTGTGTTAACTGCAACAGGCTAACATTTAACAACAAGCAAATATAGTCATTCAAACTGGTATTGTGCCTGTCTAAGTACACTGGTTATTGTTAAATAAAAATGGAAAGGCGTGTTAACTACAACATGCTTAACAACAACCAAATGTAGTCATTCATAGTGGTATTGTTGAAACTGGTATTGATGAAATTGAACTGCACAGTTCATACTTGCACATATGGAACATCACGTTGTGAATAATTAGAATAAACAAGGCATACTACGAACAACCAAAGACAACATTTGAAACTGGACATATGCTAACTACAAACAACCGACCAAAAAACATTAAAAGAGGCATATGCTAGCTATAACAGGCTTAACAACAAGCAAATATATGCATTCCTATCTGTATGTTTAAAGTTGGTATTGATGAAAATGTACTAGTAAATAGTTGCACATATAGAGCATCACATTGTGAACAACTAAAATAAACAAGGCATACTGCAAACAACCAAATATAAATGGATATATTATCACTACACTACAAAAGGGACTCGACAAAACAAATCATGGGTTCCCCCTGTGAAGAGGCACGACAAAATAAATCATGGGTTTCCTCACTTGTCACAGATGGGCTCGTCCCCGTGGGAAGAGCAAGGACCTGAGTGCGCTCCATGTTGTCGCAGATGGGCTCCTTCCCCTTGGAAGAGCACGGCTGTAGGGTGCCCTCCCTGATGTCATAGATGGGCTCTTTCCCCTTGGAAGAGCCAGAGAGGGTGCCCTCCTCGTGGTTGCCGTCGATGAGGTCTGACTTGGTAGCTATGGATCCCAAGCCAGTGTTGCAGAACATGTCCTTCAGAAATGACAAAAGGGGCTCGATGGCGATGTAGGATGGCAAAAATTCTTGACAGCGAGCCAGAGGAGATCAGCGGCAGGGCCATGGATGAGATCGACGGTAGTTGAACCCGAGGGGTTGGGGTGGGCCACTTGACCTGTGACATAGCCCGCGTCAGGCCGTCGCTGTCGATGACCTTGATGTCATAGCCGGCGTCCGCGACATACCCACATACTCTAGCCCACTTATTGAGAGCCTGCGGCCAGTAATGGTCGCTAGCTTCCTCGGCGGCCACCTCGGCGACGTCGAGCGAAGAGGCCGTGATACACCTCTTTTGGGCCAGTCGCTCCTCGAGCTCCATGGGAAGCGTAGCCGAGCTTAGGCTGCGATGGTCCAGAGTGGGGGGTACTTGAAATTTATGTTCCACTAAACTCATCGGGAGCCGTTTCGGGTCTCGAAACCAAAACCATCAATTAATCTTTACCTTGTTCCCATCGCATTCCAAAGTACTAGTGCTACAATTAAGTGCAAGCCTGCTCACACCTACTAGTACGTACCAAACTTGAACGTGTTCCCACTATGCAGGTTTTAGTACTAGTGCTAGTACTTAGGTTATAAAAAGGGGAACCACCTAACCGAAAATTACTCTACCTTCCTCATAAGTCCTCCTTCGTCCATCCTTGCCATGGCTAGTGTGCAGAGCTCTAGGTCGAGAACTACTCGTAACGAGGGAGCGACAACCAAGGCTGCGGAAAAAAGAGGGCTCGCCGCCACGCAGAGACCTCGAAAGATCTCTCACGAGCAGGCGATGGCTCCCAGGAGCGCCCTAGCCGCGGAGGCGAACATGCCGAGCTGGCGGCGCTGGAGTCGTTATCCCTCGACGGCATGCCCGATCAGCTCAATAAGCACCTCAATAAGCAGAAGGAGTTCATCCATGGCTTGGTGGAGCTGCTGAAGGAGAGCCTCGACGACATGCCCGCTGAACTCAATGAGCAGGGGGAGTTGACCGCCCGGCTTGGTGATGCTGCTTGAAGAAGAGCATTGCCTCGAGAAGAAGGCGACCGGCGAAATCCTGTAACTCGGGAGGACAAGGCGAAGCTCTGCCACGAGCTCGACCTGTCAAGGAGGAGAACACCGACCGGAAGAAGCTGCATGAGAATAGTAGTTCCTCGATGAAGATGCTGAGGCCCTCGTCATGGAAATGTATGAGGAGTTACGGCTCCGCATCAAGCACCCGCTCGTCAAGGTACGTAATGCGGCTGTGGAACAGAAGATGAAGGCTCGCGTCGAGAAATCCCGCGTCATGGACAGAATGAATAAGATGGAGGAGGAGACGCGCAAGGAGATGGAGGCCCCGGAGGCGACGAAGAAGCAGTTACGACTCCGCAGCCAGCAACCCTTCATGTAGTGAGAGCATCACCCCAGACTTGTGTGTGCGTCTTCCTTCTTTTTTTGGGGTGATAATCTTCCTTCTTCTTTTGCTCCTGTGTTTCTTCTTTTGCTTTGGGTGTTTCGCCGCACGTGTCACGTTCTCTGCGAGGCATGAATAGAACAATGCTAAAAATGAGATGACTAGCAAATTAGATCATTTTTTATCCCCACTAGCAAGATGCCCGTGCATTGCACGGAACATCAAGATGCATTTTTTTACAAAACATCTGTTGTGATTGACCCATGCAGGAGTAATCCCATGTGTAAAAACGAATGATATCTCGAGAATTTTATCGGAATAATGGTATCTCGAGAATTTCATCGAAAAAATGATATCTCAAGAAATATGACAGATAAGGTGAGGAGGAGTGGGGCGTGGTGGTGACTGGTGGTTGGACTAGGTGGAGGCTTGGGGATGGACGACGCCAGCAAGCGGCAGCGGCCACCATGCTAGATTGTTCCAGAGACTTCCTTTTTTAATTGCTCAGCAATGAGGTTGTGGGCGATAAGGATGAACGAGGCAAGGCCTTATCTATAAATGTGGAGAGAGGTGTGGGTATATTTTGCAAAATTACCATAGTTTGCTTTTTATCCGTCAGATATAGATCGGACAGTCTATATTACAAGATGGCAGGCACACCATCATCACCAACTCGGTTTTTTATAATCTCTACTCTTATAAAAAACCGAGTTGGTGATGATGGTGTTCCAGCCATCCTGCAATATAGACCGTCAGATCTATATCTGACGGATAGAAAGTAAACTATGACAATTTTGCAAAAACATACCCGCACCCCTCTCCACATTTGCAGATAAGGACTTCCCTCATTCATCTTCGTCTCCCACGAGATAAACAGCTCGTATAAATGCATCTTGATGTTCCATGCAACGCATGGGCCTCTTGCTAGTAATATATAATAAGAGTAGAGAGTAGAGATATGGCACTGGGCTGCCATGTTTCGTGCTCCTCTGTCGTACTCCGGTGGAAAACTTGAGTATGCTGCATGGTTGTTTGCTCCTCCTCAGGTCGTCGGCACATTTATACGAGCAGTCAAATGACAAGGCCCCGCCTTCTAGGAGTAATGAGCCGTCAAATCACAAAGGCCCTCGCCTCTCTTGAAACCGACCTAGGTAGACTGCCCCACCCTCTAGCCTTTTAAAAATGTATACTTTTGTAGAGTAGTAGGATCGATGGATTGCGCCATGGAGCAAAACTAACAAGATGAAATTAAAGAAAAAAGGTGGTACATATAGAGAGCGCTCGTCACTAAATTATGCATATAGTACTATTAAAAAAGCTAGTACGTGCTTAAATGGGGTGCTAAATTCTATTAAAGAAATTAGCATACCTATTTAATTCTTGGGTTCTTATGATTTATGCCACTAGTTGCGTATCACTACTTAGTTTTTCCATTAGAAGTTACAACTACTCAAAAATGCGATCGATCCGTGAGATGCCTACTGAAAAATGCAATTAGATATCTAAAAAATGCCATCGTTAAGTTAGATGTTTGCTCAAAAATGCCATTAGACATTGTGATTTTCACGTCAAACCAGTTGACCATGTTACATGACAAAAATAAACCGATTCTCACAATGATAAGTGTGGCCCCGCTTGTCAGGAGTAACCAAGCGAACAATTTTACAGGAAAATAAGAGCGCAGTTGGGATCAAGTAGGCCCCACACTTTATTTTACTGTAGTGAGATAGAGGGAGAGCTGGCATGTTGGTCCATCGGTATTTATGTCATTATAACATGGCAAAAGAGATTTGAGTCACAATAATGGTGTCTAGCACAACACACCCCTCAAATAAAACTAAGCACCCTGAAATTCTTTGACAAAACTAAGCCCCCTGAAATTCTTTGACAACTAAACTGCTGGCTATATGATGTTGGCCATATATATTGTACGTATATAATGTGAAGAAACGAGTGGTAGTCGCAGTACCAACTAAAAGATGAACTGTAAGAAATACTAGTATGTACGTACTGAAGAGTTAAAGCAACAAGAAGAAACATAACATAGTTCTGCTGGGGGCTCAGCACAATACACCCCTCAAAAAAAACTAAGCACACATGAAATTAAACTAAGCAACTAATCCGCTAGTCACTGCATTAGAACCACCATGAGCAACGACACTGCCACCTTACTCGGAGTCCTCGTCCACGTCCTCGACTTCGTCCTTGTCCCTCTTCCTCTTGACTGATACTTCTTTGCTTGAACCGCACACTTGGCTCTTGCTTTTCATCCAACCCTTGTAGATATTGAAACAAAGGTAGCCATCCATTGCAGCATAGTGGATGTGGTCTATATCTAGTACATTTCACTGCCATGCACGATGAAACGTGTGCGAAGGTTTCTTCAGTTTACCGTATGAAAGATGAACCATTGCTCCTGCCAGGGTCAGCATTGAAGGCTTATCACGGGAGGACACCAACCCATTATTCTGGAGGTCGAAGGGTTTTCCTACAACGAGGCCTATCTGATCCAGGACTCTTATGTCATTCGTAAAGTCTACAATAACGAATTTGACTCGGCCGCCCTTGAGGAAGTTCTTAAATTCCTTGCACTCAACATCGGCATGGCATATGTGGTAGACCAAGCATAAGTCATGCACGCAAACCTGGATCACGGTGAGCTTCTTCTTCTCTTCCTCCTTTAGATTCTTCTCTTTTCCCAGGACTGTGGTGTACTCAACATCTAGCCCAGTGACCCACTCATCATTTGAGTTTTCGAACATGCGTTTAAAGCGATCAAGGCATCCTTTCACCATCGTGGAAGAATGGGTGTAGATGACGCCGAACTCATCGCCAGTGATGGTTCTAACCTTGTACTCACCACCGATCATGAAGATTTGGGACGCCATGGATTTGGGAGGAGGGTTAGGATTAGTGGAACTGCTGTAATGTGAAAGGACGGGACGACTAGGAGCGAACTGTCGTAATGTTAAAGGATGTCTGGGGACGAGTAGGAGTGATTTGCCAGCGGTTTTTTGATTGTAAAAATGCTGAGTGGGGCGTGCGAATTGCAGGGTAGTGGCTTGCCTGGTGGATAAATGGATTCATGCACAGTACTATGGGGGCCCAATTAGATGTCATGTCTACTCGACGCCCAATTAAATGGCTTTCGATGTCATGTCAAGCGTCGGGAAAATTACAGGTGATACGAAGCTTTCCATTCTCCCATGATACGGGCTTTCGAGAGCCCTTGGATCTGAGATCGAACGGTTGCACGACGTGATTCTTGACCTATGGGTGAATATCCTATCATGGAGGGTTATTCTGCAATTTTTTAGGAACTTAGCAAGCAACCGTTCGATCTCAGATCCAAGGGCTGCTAGCAGCCCGTATCATGGTCGCGCCTACCACGACCGTCGCCTCTCTCGCGCGGTCGCGCCCTTGGAGATTTAACACGGTGCGTTAGGCTATCTGATGTTGGCATGTCATACATAGTCATCACTTAGTCACTCATACTACAACAAGGTTAGCTATAAGGTTGGCTATAAGAGTATTTTTTACTTCTCTTTATCTCTTTCTTGTAGTATTTATTGCATTTGCCAAGGAGTGATGTCTTCCAATGAAATGGTGCTTAGATGAGGTGCTATGGGCATTAAATGGCTTAGAAACTCAAGTCCCCAATGCATAGGTGCTTAGTTTTTTGTTGCTAAGTTTGCTTCATCTAGGTAAACGCGCTTAGCACCGTTTCTTCCTGGGGTCACCAAACTAGTTTCTCTCTTCTTAATTAACTTGCGACATCAGACTTTATGCCTATGTGGCAGGCTTAGCACCTGTAGGATCAAGTACAATAGTGGGCTATAAGCCCGCTTTACATGGCATTTTTGCATATGTGGAGGAAAGAGGCAAGGAAAAAGTGGAGGAGTGGGCTCTCATGCAAGAGCCACCCTCTACATGGTGGAGCATCGGGAGAGGCACCTGTATGGAGGTGGTCAGGAATCGGGAGACTCCCGCGGTCGTAGCGCCGTAGTTAAAATGATAATGGCAAGTCAAATCACGGGGCCCCACCTGTCCAGCAGTAACTCATTGTCAAATCACATAGCCCTACGTTTGCAGTAGCGTACTCCCTCATCTTCTCGCGTCTCTGTCGAACCGACTAGGCGGAACTACCCCGCGTACCGCACGGGAAAATTCCAGCCCTCGACTTTAAAGTAGTAAAGTATACTAATTTTGTATCCATGGATTGCGCCATGGAGCAAAGCCTCAAGAAAACGGCGGTACACATGTACATAGTATACAGCATGCCCGTCGTGGTCGCGTCGCACCCCAGACGGCCGGTCGGTCTGGCACGCCGCTCTCTGAATGGAACGCGCATCATATTGCGTTTGCACACACATGTGGGACCGCAATTGAGAACCGACCATAGGCACATTCCCCGGCCCCGCAAGTCGGGTGAGTTAATAGAAGTGAGAGATGAGCGATAGTACTAGAGAAGTGTTGTACAAACGTTGGTGCATGGACGATCCCTGCATGACACGGAAGATCAGTCCGTCCATGCATGTGACCAGACTCCAGCAGACACGCCTGGATTGGCTATCGTCTACATATCATGCAGGATATGTTGTATAGGGCTGTAGTTCTGGTGAGAAATCTAAAAAAAGGTTTCTTGTCATCTCGCAAAATTAGGTGTCATGTGCTTCAGATCACTGCGAGGGTTAAATAGCGGCAACTGAGTTCCTCCAAGGCGCTAGTCACGGGGGGCACATGCACGAAGACTACTCGGCTGCCATCTAGGTCAAGCCGGCTATGTTAATTAGGACATCTGTCGATGGACCCCTTTTCTACGAGTTTATCTTTAAATTGAGCTTTGATCCTCGTCTAGTTTGTCCGTCGGGATTCATGTTGTCTCCTTTGGGCAGTGAGGTTATGGTTTCTTGTCATGTGGCATTTTTTGTGTTATATGTTATAATCCGGTGCTTCATTTCAAAATGACGACAACTGCGCCTCCGGGGCACGTGCATGAAGACTTCTCGACAGTCATTGACAAGGTCAAGCTGGCTCCGGTAGACAAAAGAAAACTAGTAGTACTCCACTATATAGGAAGGAGCCTCCGCGCTTGCTTGCTAGTGTTGCTCTCTTCACACTATCTTGTCCTCTCCAGATCTAAACACGACAGCGATGGCCACACTCTCTCTCTGCTCACCGCTGGTCACAGATCTAGCCGGATCCTCTCTGCCGGGGAAGGTGAGAAGGTGCAACGTTCACGCGGTCGTCCTCGGCGATGGCTATTACCCACTGCCGGCGCGTCCCAATCAACGTGCCTTGCCATTCTCTCCCAAGCACCGCTGGCTAGGGAGGGCCTCTGACCCCTTCTTCCCCGCTGCCGTAGTGTGGGCAGATTCGCCTCCGCCGCCCACCTAACGACATCCCAAATACCTCGTATAACTTCCTTCAAAACCGGCCTTGCTCTACTTCCCGAGCTCCTGACGTCACTGCATTTGTATCTTTTACTATTTCTCAGGCCCCCTCATAGATAGGATCGATCGGCTGTTTGAAAGCCACCTAAATTTGTACTGTTAAGAGGTAAAACTAGTTCATGCACTCGAATCTAGTACCACTTGGTTCAAACAAGGAAGAAAGGGGGTGGGGGAAGATTTGTTACCTGAATGTTTGACTTGGTCGAAAGAGGAAATAATGGGGGCGAAAAGTAGCAGAGACCGGCTATCCAAGTGGTCTCTAGGTCTAATAGGGAAATAAAGGGAAACGCAGTAGAAACTCAATATAAACCCGATCTATTGGTGGAAAAAGGAAAGAAAGTAGGGACTGGGGGACAAGTCAATAGAGTAAGTCTAGCACTAGATTTGCTAGCCTCACACAGTATAAGGTGGCTATACCGAACAAAAATGGGACCAACCCAGATATCCTGTTCTGATGTTTGTTGCCCCGAGCCACTCTTATGTAATGCGACTAGTAAAATGTAGCAGTCGCACTGCTAAAAGTACGGACACGTTAAACCAATGATGTTTTCAATGTAATGCCTCCAATAATATGAATCAATGACACCTTTTTTCATGTCCTGTTAAATTTTCCATTAAGATAAGTTGCTTCTTTTTGTTAGAAATGCAACTGTCCTGGTCCGCCTACTCTCCCGTGCCCAAATACCGACTCTGTAGTAGCTGTTAATGTAATGTTGGTGGTAAAGTGAAGCAATGAGACCATTAAAGTAATGTCGTATTTAACGGTTGTCATAGTTAATCCTAATGCCCACACTAATATCTAGCAATGCTGCTGCTTTAGAAATTGCTACTGTCCTTGTAGGATTGCCATTCAGATAAGGAACATGCTTCTTTTCATTTGATGTATGTTTCATCACTTGTTTGTCACCCTCCTTTCCACCTTTTTTGTGCAAACAGAGACATACATTTCACGCTTGATCTTAGTTGAACTGCACAAATGATATCCAAATTATAGTTGAACATTCCAGGAGCTTCACAACCAACCTTGATGTTGCTCAATTTTATTGCAACTAATGAATAAGAAGCTCTGTGGGTTTCATTTTTTGATGGAAATGGAACCGGGGCTGGAGCCCTTTTCTTAAAAAAATGAAGAAGCTGCTAGCTCATGGGACATTGCATTAGTTTAGGTGAACTGCACCAAAAGGTCCCATGAATTGAATCATCCATGTTGGTGACTGGTGTCATCCCTTCTACGATGGCGTTGACTGCATACATGGTTCCCATCACGAGGTATGTTCCTTTTTGGTCTGACCGTTTGCCAAAGATCCTGCATGTTGAGTCTGCTCTTGTGCTACTATTTTGGCAGTGCCATGATAAAGCAGTAATGTTATTATTTTGCACCTTAATCTAGTGGCACTATTAATTTGAGGCAATGTTGTGGCACCGCTAGTGCCACTGAATTTTTTATATATCAAAAGAGGGGGTTTCCTCCGATTTCATTAATGAAATCCAACCATAGAGAACCACTATTCGACAACATCTCAGTGTAAACGGGCAGTTATGCAACTACTACTAGAACGGACTGAGTACTAGCAGGAGACAAGTTTGCCACATAAGCTAGGTAGGTAGGGGGACGCAACACCATCTCGACCAAGTTTGGATTACAACCCAAATGCTACCACAGAAACATCAGAGGGGAAGATAGGGACTGAAAGAGCCAGCTTCATGATGTCTACTACACAACCTTCTTCTTGTAGACATTGTTGGGCCTCCAAGTGCATAGGTTTGTAGGACAGTAGCAAATTTCCCTCAAGTGGATGACCTAAGGTTTATCAATCCGTAGGAGGCGTAGGATGAAGATGGTCTCTCTCAAACAACTCTGCAACCAAATAACAAAGAGTCTCTTGTGTCCCCAACACACCTGAGGGAGTCCTGGATTAGGGGGTGTCCGGATAGCCGAACTATCACCGTTGGCCGGACTCCTGGACTATGAAGATACAAGATTGAAGACTTCATCCCGTGTCCGGATGGGACTTTCCTTGGCGTGGAAGGCAAGCTTGGCGATACGGATATGTAGATCTCCTACCATTGTAACCGACTCTGTGTAACCCTAACCCTATCCGATGTCTATATAAACCGGAGGGTTTTTAGTCCGCAGGACGAACAACAATCATACCATAGGCTAGCTTCTAGGGTTTAGCCTATCTGATCTCGTGGTAGATCCACTCTTGTACTACCCATATCATCAATATTAATCAAGCAGGAGTAGGGTTTTACCTCCGTCGAGAGGGCCCGAACCTGGGTAAAACATCGTGTCCCTTGTCTCCCGTTACCATCCACCTAGACGCACAGTTCGGGACCCCCTACCCGAGATCCGCCGGTTTTGACACCGACATTGGTGCTTTCATTGAGAGTTCCTCTGTGTCGTCATCTTTATGCCCGATGGCTCCTTCGATCATCAACAACGACGTGGTCCAGGGTGAGACTTTTCTCCCCGGACAGATCTTCGTATTCGGCGGTTTTGCACCGCGGGCCAATTCACTTGGCCATCTAGAGCAGATCGAAAGCTACGCCCCTGGCCATCAGGTCAGGTTTGAGAGTTTAAACTACACGGCCGACATCCGCGGAGACTTGATCTTCGACGGATTTGAGCCACAACCAAGCGCGCCGCACTGTCTCGATGGGCACGATCTAGCTCGCCACGAGTCAAAGCCTCGAGAGCCGCACCAGATCCACTCCGACCCTTAGCTCGAGCCGACTCGCCAATCGATGACGAGTGGTTGGACACCGCCGGGGCTACGATCTCACGGCGATTGAGCCAACTCCATCCCCGTCCTTTGCGAAGATCGTGGACTCCAATGCGCCGGACTCCTCTCCGACTCAACCCTCCGCTACCGCCAATCGAATCCAATTGGGCGCGGTTATGGAGTTCACTGCATGACATCTTTCAGCACTCGCCTTTGGCGACATCCTGAATTCACTAAAGTCTCTCTTTATCAGAGAGCCACGCCCGACCACGGCCAGAAGGTTGGCATGCGGACGACGAAGAAATTCAACGCCCACCCACCGCCCACTTCGTAGCCACCGTCGAAAGCTTAAACGACGTGCTCGATTTCGACTCTGAAGACATCGACGGTATGGACGACGATGAAGGAGACAACCATGAACCAGCACCTATAGGATACCGGACAGCCACCTCATCCCATGATGTATACATGGTGGATACACCTAAAGGAAGTGACGACGAGGAACAACGGGTCACTACGAAGGATAAATCCTCGAAAAGCAGTCAAATGGCAACGTAACGCCGCACCAAGTCCCGCCGACAAAGACGGCAGCCACATGACCCAACCATGGAGCAGGGCGAACCGTGGACGCATTTAACATGCTATCGAGCAACCGTCCTAACAGGACAACTTGATAAACAACCCGCCCCGGCGAAGATAACAGTCCGGACGATCTCACGCCGACAAATTGTTGGAGCAGAAGAACCTCCACAAAAGGCTCGCCGCCATCGCACAGAGCCTGAAAAAGGTAAGCGGAAGCTCAAAACAGCGCAAGATGCACTCGTAATCAGATGGAGCAAAGTACTCAACACCACAGAGAAATATGGCGACGATGCGCCAAACAAAGAGCTATCCGCGCAAATTACTGCCCGAATTCGATGAGGAGGCCGAGAGCCCCGCAATCAAAGAACAAAGAGGCCGCCGGTTGGATAGACGACCACATGGCAAACATGGAGTGGCAAGCGCCCAAGACACAAGCCGCACGCGATCCGCATAAGGATTCACATCAAAAGGATGGCCCAGTTAGGTCCATCTATGGGCCGAGAAAGCAAGCTCCTCCAAGCAATGCAACACGCCAAATATTCGAACATCACGGCACACCCAAATATAGGGGTGCCGCACACCCCCTGTGTTTCACCGTGAGGTGCTGGATCAAAAATTCCCAGCGGGATTCAAACCCGTAAACATAGAGGCATACGACGGAACAACAAACCCTTGAGTCTGGATTGAGGATTACATCCTCCACATACACATGGCTAGAGGAGATGATCTCCACGCCATAAAATACTTACCCCTCAAGCTCAAAGGGCCAGCCCGACATTGGCTCAAAAGCCTCCCTGAAAATACCATTGGAAGTTGGGAAGAGCTCGAGGATGCTTTTCAGGCAAATTTTCAAGGGACTTATGTCCGTCCTCCGGATGCACACGGTTTAAGTCACATAACTCAACAACCCGGAGAGTCAGCCCACAAATTCTGGAACAGGTTCCTCATCAAAAAGAACCAAATAGTCGATCGTCCGGACGCCAAGCCTTAGCAGCTTTCAAACACAATGTCCGAGACGAATGGTTCACTGACACCTCGCCAGAGAAGCCGAGAACAATGGCTGCATTAACAAGCCTCATGACCCGCTTTTGCACGGGAGAGGATAGTTGGCTGGCAAGATGCAGTACCAGCGAACCAAGTACTTCCGAAGTCAGGGATGGAAATGGAAAACCACGACGCAACAAGGACCAGCGCCGGACAATGGGAAACAACCCGAAGAGAATGGCAGTCAACGCCGGATTCAGAAGCTCCCGGCAGAATCATAAAAAACTGCCCCTCAAGGACAATAGCGACGAGCTATCCAACCTAAACAAAATCTTGGACAAAATATGCCAAATCCATCAGACTCCGGAAGCCTGCAAACCATACCCACAGAGATTGTTGTGTCTTCAAGCAGTCCGGCAAACTCAATGCCGAACACAAGGGGCTCGACACACCAAGCGAGGACGACGATGAACCCCACAAGCAGAGCACCGAAAACAAAAGAATTTCCCACAAAAGTCAAAATAGTGAACTCACTTCAAGTGACAAAGGGAAAAATAGAGCGCCCTATAGAAACACGCTACCACACGGTCTATCCCAAAGCAGAGTCCCAACGATGGTTGTCAAACCAATCACTTTCGATCATCGTGACTCTTCCGAAGTACCCGAACGCAGGATGGACTGCCTTGATATTAGATCCTATAATCGACGGACTCCAATTTACACAAGTCCTAATGGACGGAGGTAGCGATCTAAACCTGATATATCAGACACAATCCGCAAAATGGGGATAGACCCAACCAAAATTCGCCATAGCAACACCTCCTTCAAAGGGGTAATGCCAGGCCTATATGCCCATTGTACGGGCTCCTCATCGCTAGAAGTTGTGTTCGCTCATCCGACAACTTCCGCCGTGAAAAGTTAACCTTCCACATCACCCCATTCAAAGTAGCTATCAAGCACCATCGACGTGAAGCTTTACCGCTTAACGCAATACCGCATTATGCATCTCTTACACTTAAAATGCCCGGTCCACGCGACATCATCTCATTAAAAGGGAGTATCAAGTGTTACTCGAGCATGGAAGAACGTGAGACTGCCTTGACTGCCCCACACTAATCTGGCTCCGCTAATCAAAGCACTGAATAGGTCATTCAACCTCGGACATGGCTAGACGAGTCCGCATAAACATATAACGCTTACTAGCGGCATACCCTCGCATAAGGGCTGCACGCATGTACAACAAGAGACAATAAAGCTCAATTTTATTCACTTTTCAACTGCATCTGTTTATTTAATATAAAGTACTTTTTTCGCACGATCTTTTTTTCTTTTCAACTAAGTTCTTCTCTTTACAGATGAACACCGTGCTACACCCGGCCCAGATACGGCACAACGGAGACACAGCGCCGACGCAGAGAGGGACCCTGTAAGGATTCTTTTATATTAAGACCCCGCGTAAACCTTTTTTACCGCCTCTTGTTGATACACATCCCCGGTTTCTTGCTATAACCAAGGAGGAGGCTGGCGCTTTGGCATCGGGCCGCACCAGAAATTTTGGCGCTGCACTGACACTGGGGCTTAGGGCATTATTCTGCCTGCTTTCATAAAGACCGAATACCTTAGGGAGTGTTCGCGCCTCGAAAGTTAGGCCTTATATGCATCAGCTCCAATCATGTCTTTGGTCAAATGTTGGGTTTGCCCGCCCTGTGTTTTGCTGCCTTACGCCCGCTCTATCGGCTAACGCGACACCGTGAGAACTATCGCGACAGTGCCCGTTCGCCAGTGAGCACCTCAAGAGAGAAAGCCAAAATTGACTGTCATGATATAGCGTGAGACTGGTCAACCACTGATGACCCACCGGAATGTTTAGAATTTCAAGATTAACGAAGGACCGCTTCCCGTCAGCACATACGCACTTCGAATTCGGGAGAGCGCTGTGTCCCTAGGGGCTATATAGTAGCCCCACCATCGAACTCCTATGGCTAAGTGAAAGTGATAAAGCATTATAGTCCGTTGCCTAGTTTGCTACGCTATCACCTCCTTTACAGGACCAAGACGTTGGATTATGTGAAAATGCGCTTTTGTAAACACCCCGCACTATGTGCGTGGAGGTCAAGTCAAGACTGCCATCTTTCAGTTATATACACATATACATCAACGGCAGACATGAGGTGTTTTAATACTTGAACGCACAAGTATAAAAAGCTCTTATATTATATCAAAACATTGTTTTCACAAATCATACATGTCATTAAAGCATAATATCCTTCGAGCATCTGCGCTCTATTAAACGAAGCGCCAGAGGACTCCTCAAAATAGTGCTCGCAGTACTGCTTCGTCCAATCTTGGGATGCAACTCGGTGGCCTTCATCTATGCCCAAGATGTCTTGACATGGGCAAGAGCCATCCGCAAGACCTCTATGCATGCCGACCGCTTCATTGCATCGATATGCGGCACCGCACTAAGGAACTGCTGCACCAAGCCAAAATAACTCTTCGCTCGGGCCTTTTCGCCACAAATGAGTCACGACAGCCTTCATGGCAAGTCCGACAACCTATTCAGCTCAGCCCATTCGCCAAACGATCGGTTAATGAAAGTGGACGCCCGGACTATGGAACTGCGACCAAAAAGCTCTTCCATTCCGTGATCCTTTGACCTCGGAAGTGTTCGTCGCTGTCATGCACTCGCCGCCAAGTCCAGATAAGCATCCTCCGCACCCCACAGCCGTCCAATTGAGCGCATTTAGGATCCGTGAATTTCCTCCGCAGCGTAAAGGGCTTTCCACCGCAATATCTCCGCCCGACGAGTCCTCCTTCATAGCTCTCATTGCGAGCTAGTATCCTTGGCTTCGTGGTGGCCTTTTTCAGGTCCTCTTGTTTCGCCGATCTTCTTTTTCAAGAAGCTCGCAGAACGGTCAAGAGCATTCTTCAATTTCACGGCCATCTCGGCCATTTCTTTCTTGCTTCGGCAGAGCAGCCTGTTCGCTTTTAGCTCGCTGCCGCCTTTTAAGGCAGCCGATCACTTTTTCCTGCTTGCTCCTTGGCTCGGGCGAGCTCACCAAGGCTCTCCATAGCAGCGCACCATCTGCATTAAGCATACATGTTGTAAGGCATGGGCGCCAAGCTCCCTTACCAGATGTCCGCGAGAAGTTGCATACCTTGTGACTCGCTGCCGCTTATTAACAAGCGTGATGTCCGTGATCCGCCACGCCAAGTTGCCGCTTGCTTGGCAAATTCATCAGCCCGGCTAGCCACCGCCGCTTCGCCACCTACATAGGAAGAGCGATATTATACTGGGTTATGATCCTCGGCGCCCGTCATTTTTTGACACCGCACCAAGTCTCGTGGGCTACTATCTATACAGGCGATTTTATATCTAAAACTGTCAAGGTACATCATTTTGTGTACCTCAAAACCCGCCAAGAACTTATGACGGCTTCATGCAATCCGCTCTCAGCGGATGAAATCCTTTCAATCACCGTATCCATTAATGTACGGTGATCTTCCGAGATAGACGCCGCCGAGAAGATCCTTCAGCTCCTCCGACCGTACACCTGCTGGTGCCGGACTCGTCCGTGGCCTTTTTCAAGGCCGGCACGGAGGGCTTTGAGGGGACATACGACTGCCTTCGCCCCACCGGATTCGAGACGCTTTCACGACGCGACACCTCGTGGTCGCCCACCTCGCATAACGGTACGGCAAAGCGGAGGCGTTTTGTTTCCATCATCTCCGACCAAGATCCTCAAGACGAAGCTCACTGTGAAGGGCTGAGATCCGAACTACAAGGTAAACTTTCGTTACCTTCGTAAATAAACGGGATGTCTCTTTGAAAAAACCCGCCTTTACTTACGGCTCATTGGAGGGCTGATCTCCTTGGGGAAATAGTGCGGCCGGGCATCTCCCCGCTGCAGACCCTCCGGTGAAGATTTCTTCCCCGCTTCGAGGCTTTGGTCTCCGGATCTTCGAAGCGGTCCTCTTCTCCCCTTGGAGGGAGGGATTTCGATCCCCTTTCTTGATAGCCTCCTTTACGGAGGTAGTAGTTCCTTGTTCCCCCTTCGCCTTCTTCAAAAGGCACAACCTCTAGCATCTTGGTTAATACAGATCCGCGTGGTCTCGTGGAGGGGGCCGACACCGATCAGTTTTGATTTTGCTATCCACTCCTGCTTAAAGGATAGCTCTTTAAGGGCAAGTGTATGATAAATATGCGATAGCATGTCCGGCACATGACTACTTACTTGAGTATCCGGCGATTGCAGCTCAGACCAAGGCCCTCGGTTAAATCCGACACATTGCTTGTGATCCAAGAACAGTTGGTACATCTCCACGGGCATTACGCCCATAAAATGTTGGAGAGCTCATGGTCCCTCGGATTAAACTCCCACAAAGGAGGGGGCGACGCTTGCAGGCAAGGTGCATTTAATCAGCATGACCTGCGCTACTACGACCAGATTGATCTCTCTCTCTCTCTCTCTCTCTCTCTCTCTCTCTCTCTCTCTCGAACACGCCCTGCAACAGAGGTACGCCCTGGACGGTCCCCACGAGCCCTTTATTGACCCATGACGCCTGCCGCAGTGGAGGACCCGAAGGAAGGCAGGTGGCGCCGCCATTTGGTGCCCCCGAGCGGTGATATAAAACCACTCTGTTGCCATAAATTGAGCTCCTCTTGAAAAGAGCCCTCGGCCATGGAGCGCTCAGATTCTTGCTTATAACAGCCCCTCCGCACTCTTCCCGATGCCCCTTGATCATCTTCGCTCCACTTTGAAGGTCTTGAGCCACAATCCAAGTGAGGGGTAATGCGGAGGAAGGCTTCACATACGACAATGAACGATGAGATGTGGAGGATGGACTCGGATCCAAGTCAAGGAATTCCAGCCCATAATAAAACATGAGCCCCTCACAAAGGGGTCCGCCGGAAGCCTAAACCCGAAGGAAGTGAGACACGAATACCACGCCTCACCAGGCTCGGAGTGGGAAAACCTGCCCTTGAGCAGCAGCCTATGCGAAATTTCGCCGGTTAGATACCTCGCCTCTCAGCTTTAGCACATCTTCTTCCGTGACGGAGGAAGACATCCACCGGCCGTGCAAGTCGGAGCCGGACATCGTTGAGGGCCCGAAGCGGCTAAATCTGGAGCTTTGGGTGTTGGAACTCGAGGCGAGGGGCGGATTCGATTGAGATTGAAAGAAAGGAGCGGCCTTGGTCTCAAGTATAAAGAGGTTGAATACCAAGAGCCCTCCCCATGACCGCTCGGGACTCGCTTCGATGGAGGAGGCGTGCTAACGGGCACGATCGGGTTACCCACACCCGCATTGATGAGAATCCTGAATAAGGGGCACGATCTCGCTTTGATAAGACATGCCAAGGAAACCGCCGCTAAACACGCCGAGGTGGAACAGTAAAAACGATTCAGATAAGGCCTAGCCGTGGTGTGATGTCACGCCACGGAATACGCCAGCAGATCTGTGCAAAGGTTATTCTCTACGGTAGTATGTGGAACTTGTTTTGTAGAGCCGACACAATCCTTGTGTTCAAAATCTTCTATGAAGTATTCGAGGAGGAACCCGCCTTGCAATGCCAAGACAATATGCGCGCCGGACTCGCGTCATTGAAGCCTGGTTCGTGGTCTACCGAGGAGTCCTGGATTAGGGGTGTCCGGATAGCGAACTATCACCGCTGGCCGACTCGGACTATGAAGATACAAGATTGAAGACTTCGTCCCGTGTCCGGATGGGACTTTCCTTGGCGTGGAAGGCAAGCTTGGCGATACGGATATGTAGATCTCCTACCATTGTAACCGACTCTGTGTAACGCTAACCCTATCCGATGTCTATATAAACCGGAGGGTTTTTAGTCCGCAGGACGAACAACAATCATACCATAGGCTAGCTTCTAGGGTTTAGCCTCTCTGATATCGTGGTAGATCCACTCTTGTACTACCCATATCATCAATATTAATCAAGCAGGAGTAGGGTTTTACCTCCATCGAGAGGGCCCGAACCTGGGTAAAAACATCATGTCCCTTGTCTCCTGTTACCATCCGCCTAGACGCACAGTTCGGGACCCCTACCCGAGATCCGCCTGTTTTGACACCGACAACACCCAATACAATGGTAAACTGTATAGGTGCACTAGTTCGGCGAAGAGATGGTGATACAAGTGCAATATGGATGGTAGATATAGGTTTATGTAATCTGAAAATATAAAAACAGCAAGGTAGCGAGTGATAAAAGTGAGCGTAAACCGTATTGCAAAGATAGGAAACAAGGCCTAGGGTTCATACTTTCACTAGTGCAAGCTCTCTCAACAATAATAACATAATTGGATCACATAACTATCCCTCAACATGCAACAAAGAGTCACTCCAAAGTCACTAATAGCGGAGAACAAACGAAGAGATTATGGTAGTGTACGAAACCACCTCAGAGTTATTCTTTCCAATCAATCCGTTGGGCTATTCCTATAAGTGTCACAAACATCCCTAGAGTTCGTACTAGAATAACACCTTAAGACACAAATCAACAAAAACCCTAATGTCACCTAGATACTCCAATGTCACCTCAAGTATCCGTGGGTATGATTATACGATATGCATCACACAATCTCAAATTCATCTATTCAACCAACACATATAACCTCAAAGAGTGCCCCAAAGTTTCTACGGGAGAATCACGACGAAACGTGTGCCAACTCCTATGCATAGGTTCATGGAGGAACCCAAAGTTGATCACCAAAACATACATCAAGTGAATCACGTGATATCCCATTGTCACCACAGATACGCACGGCAATACATACATCAAGTGTTCTCAAATCTTTAAAGACTCAATCCGATAAGATTACTTCAAAGGGAAAACTCAATCCATTACAAGAGAGTAAAAGGGGAGAAGAAACATAAGATCCAACTATAATAGCAAAGCTCGCGATACATCAAGATCGTGCCAAATCAAGAACACGAGAGAGAGAGATCAAACACATAGCTACTGGTACATACCCTCAGCCCCGAGGGTGAACTACTCCTCCTCGTCATGGAGAGCGCCGGATGATGAAGATGGCCACGGTGAGGGATCCCCCTCCGGCAGGTGCCGAACAGGTCCCGATTGGTTTTGGTGGCAACAGAGGCTTGTGGCGGCGGAACTCCCGATCTATTCTCTGTTCTCGAAGTTTTAGGGTACGTGGAGTTATATAGGCGAAGAAGCACGCCGGGAGCCACGAGGCCCCACGAGGCAGGGTCGTGCCCTAGGGGTGGGCGCCCCACCCTCGTGGCTTCCTCGCTCCTTCCTTGACGGGGTTCAAGTCCATCGGGTAGCTTTCGCCCAAAAATAACTTCTAGTTGATTTCGTCCGCTTTGACTCCGCCTCGATATTCCTTTTCTTCAAAACATCAAATAGGCAAAAACAACAAATCTGGGCTGGGCCTCCGTTAATAGGTTAGTCCCAAAAGTAATATAAAAGTGGAAAATAAAGCCCAATATTGCCCAAAACAGTAGATAATATAGCATGGAGCAATCAAAATTATAGATACGTTGGAGACGATCAAGCATCCCCAAGCTTAATTCCTGCTCGCCCTCGAGTAGGTAAATGATAAAAAAGATAATTTTTGATGTGGAATGCTAGTTGGCATAATTTCAATGTAATTCTTCTTACTTGTGGTATGTATATTCAGATCTGAAAGATTCAAGACAAAAGTTCATATTGACATAAAAATAATAATACTTCAAGCATACTAACTAAGCAATTATGTCTTCTCAAAATAACATGGCCAAAGAAAGTTCATCCTTACAAAATCATATGGTTTAGTCATGCTCCATTTTCGTCACACAAGAATGCTCTCATCATGCACAACCCCGATGACAAGCCAAGCAATTGTTTCATACTTTAGTAATCTCAAACTTATAAACCCTCACGCAATACATGAGCGCGAGCCATGGACATAGCACTATGTGTGGAATAGAATATGATGATGGGGGTTATGTGGAGAAGACAAAAAAGGAGAAAGTCTCACATCAACGAGGCTAATCAATGAGCTATGGAGATGCCCATCGATTGATGTTAATGCGAGGAGTAGGGATTGCCATGCAACGAATGCACTAGAGCTATAAATGTATGAAATCTCAACAAAAGAAACTAAGTGGGTGTGCATCCAACTTGCTTGCTCACGAAGACCTAGGGCACTTGAGGAAGCCCATCGTTGGAATATACAAGCCAAGTTCTATAATGAAAAATTCCCACTAGTATATGAAAATGACAAAACAAGAGACTCTCTATCATGAAGATTATGGTGCTACTTTGAAGCACAAGTGTGGCAAAGGATAGTAGCATTGTCCCTTCTCTCTTTTTCTCTCATTTTTTTGGGCCTTCTCTTTTTTAATGGCCTTTCTCTTTTTTTCCTTTTTTTGGGCCTTCTCTTTTTTATGGCCTTTCTCTTTTTTTACCTCACTTGGGACAATGCTCTAGAAAATGATGATCATCACACTTCTATTTATTTACAACTCGATACTAGAACAAAGTATGACTCTATATGAATGCCTCCGGCGGTGTACCGGGATATGCAATGAATCAAGAGTGACATGTATGAAAGAATTATGACTGGTGGCTTTGCCACAAATACTATGTCAACTACATGATCATGCTAAGCAATATGACAATGATGTATGTGTCATGATGAACGGTATGGTGGAAAGTTGCATGGCAATATATCTCGGAATGGATATGGAAATGCCATAATAGGTAGGTATGGTGGCTGTTTTGAGGAAGATATAAGGAGGTTTATGTGTGAAAGAGCGTATCATATCACGGGGTTTGGATGCACCGACGAAGTTTGCACCAACTCTCAATGTGAGAAAGGGCAATGCACGGTACCGAAGAGGCTAGCAATGATGGAAGGGTGAGAGTGCGTATAATCCATGGACTCAACATTAGTCATAAAGAACTTATATACTTATTGCAAAAATCTACAAGCCATCAAAAACCAAAGCACTACGCGCATGCTCCTATGGGGATAGATTGGTAGGAAAAGACCATCGCTCGTCCCCGACCGCCACTCATAAGGAGGACAATCAAAGAACACCTCATGTTTCAAAATTTTTACATAACGTTTATCATACGTGCATGCTATGGGACTCGACTTACAAACTTCAACGCAAGCATTTCTCAAATTCACAACTACTCAACTAGCACGACTTTGATATTATTACCTCCATATCTCAAAACAATCATCAAGCATCAAACTTTTCTTAGTATTCAACACACTCATAAGAAAGATTTTATAAATCTTGTATGCTTAGCATATTAGGATTATTTAAGCAAATTACCATGCTATTTAAGACTCTCAAAATAATATAAGTGAAGCATGAGAGTTCAATAGTTTCTATAAAACAAATCCACCACCGTGCTCTAAAAGATATAAGTGAAGTACTAGAGCAATAACAAAACTACTCCGAAATATATAAGTGAAGATCAATGAGTAGTTTAATAATTATGTAGCTATGTGAAGACTCTATCTCATTTAAGAATTTCAGATCTTGGTATTTTATTCAAACAGCAAGCAAAGCTAAAGAAAATAAAATGACGCTCCAAGCAAAACACATATCATGTGGTGAATAAAAATATAGCTCCAAGTAAAGTTACCGATGAACAAAGACGAAAGAGGGGATGCCTTCCTGGGCATCCCCAAGCTTAGACGCTTGGTTATCCTTGAATATTACCTTGGGGTGCCTTGGGAATCCCCAAGATTAGGCTCTTGCCACTCCTTATTCCATAGTCCATCGAATCTTTACCCAAAACTTGAAAACTTCACAACACAAAACTTAACAGAAAACTCGTGAGCTCCGTTAGCGAAAGAAAACAAAACACCACTTCAAGGTACTGTAATAAACTCATTCTTTATTTATATTGGTGTTAAACCTACTGTATTCCAACTTCTATATGGTTTGTAAACTATTTTACTAGCCATAGAGTCATCAAAACAAGCAAACAACATAATGAAAACAGAATCTGTCAAAAACAGAACAGTCTGTAGTAATCTGTAACTAACGCAAACTTCTGGAACTCCAAAAATTCTAAAATAAATTGGTGGACTTGAGGAATTTGTCTAGTAATCATCTGCATAAATAATTAACTAAATATCACTTTCCAGTAAAAAGTTCTAGCTAATCTCGTGAGCGCTAAAGTTTCTGTTTTTTACAGCATGATCATAAAGACTTCACCCAAGTCTTCCCAAAGGTTCTACTTGGCACAATGTGACGCCCTCGATTCAATCGTACACTAATCATACACGCAAATGTGTACGATCAAGATCAAGGACTCACGGGAAGATATCACAACACAACTCTACAAATAAAATAAGTCATACAAGCATCATAATACAAGCCAGGGCCTCGAGGGCTCAATACAAGTGCTCGATCATAGACGAAGTCACCGAAGCAACAAAATCTGAGTACGATATAAGTTAAACAAGGTGCCATAAGATGGCTAGCACAAACTGGGATACAGATCGAAGAGGAGCAGGCCTCCCGCCTGGGATCCTCCTAGGTCACTCCCGGTCGCCGCCGGGCTGCACGTAGTAGTAGGCGCCTGCAGTAGTAGTCGCCAGAGGCGGTGGCGATCGGATCCTGGCTCCATCGTGCTGTTGCAGCAATCGAGTAGAGGTAGGGAAAAAGGGGAACAAGGCAACCGTGAGTACACATCCAAAGTACTGCAAGCAAGGAGCTACACTACATATGCATGGATATATGTGTAAAGGCCATATCGGTGGACCGAATCTGCAGAATGCCGTAATAAGAGGGGATAGTTAGTCTTATCGAAGACTACGCTTCGACACCGGTCTTGCAATGCATGTAAGAGGACAACGGAAGTCCTCCAAGTAACATCATATAGCAATAATCCTACCCGCAATCCCTGCTCATAACCCCGAGCGAGAGCGACCACCGTTGTATCCGCACTTGGAAGGGTGTGTTTTATCAAGTATCCGGTTCTAGTTGTCATAAGCTCAAGGTACAACTCCAAGTCGCCCTGTTATCAAGATCACGGCTATCCGAATAGATTAACTTCCGCAGGGTGCACCATCTTACCCAAAGACGCTTGATCCCATTTGGCCGACACACTTTCCGGGTCATGCCCGCCGCCAGAAAATCAACACGCCGCAGCCCCACCTAGGCACAACAGAGAGGCCAACACGCCGGTCTAAACCTAAGCCAGGGTCCGGGCCCATCGCCTCGAAAGCACACCTCGCACGCTATGTCGCGCCGAAGCGCACTCTAGCCCATCAGCGCTCCACCAATCCGGGCCGCCGCCCGTCACGACGTCTGAAGTATTTCGGCCGATACCACGACGCCGGATACCCATAACTACTCCCGTAGATGGTTAGTGCGATAAGCTCAGAGCCAACCCAGATCAAATACCAAGACCTCGTTAAGTGTGTTAAGTAACCGCTGAACGCCGAACAGGCCAGCCCACCTCTCTCCTAGGCGGTCTCAACCTGCGCCTGCCGCCCGCACAGTAACAATCGGGGCCAGCGGGAACCCAGTGCCCACCTCTACCGGGATGGAGCCACCCGTCCTTTCAAATTTCCATCTCCTAACAAGACCACATGTAATGTATAGTGTAAGGTATATAGTATATACCCGTGATCAACTCCCGAGTGATCACGGCCCGATAGTATAGCACGCGGACGGACAAGTATGAAGGGCCACAGATGAATGTACTAGCAGCCTATACTAAGCATATAGGTTTGCGATAAGGTAACAAATGGTTACAAGGTCAAAGCTATGCAAAGAAAGATAGGAGTATCGAAAACAAGAATATGCTATGCTACTCTAATGCAAGCAAAGTAGATAAGAGTAGGCGATATCCGGTGATCAAGGGGGGCTTGCCTGTTGCTCGACAAGAAAGGAGGGTCGCTCGGTGACGAGTCGATCACAGGACATCAAGATCGGTCTCGGGTCTCCGAGAGAAGAGGGGAAGAAACAAGAAATACATAGCAGGCAAGTGCATAACAGACAACAGATGAGCTAGTCGTGTTCTAACGCAGCACTAGGCGATATCGGCGAAGGAGGAAACATCCAGAAAGTTTTCCGGCTCCGGACGTCTGTCGATGATGAACCGAGAGGAAAGTTTGCAGGTTCGATAGGTTAGAGACGTGTGGTGGACGAACGGACCGCGATCTGAATTCGCCTCGCTGCTCGAGCAACTTTCATGTTGAAATTATTTTAATCCGGATTACGGATTAAAAGATATGATTTATAAAAGATTTTATTAATTTCGGAATTTTAATTAATTATTTAATTAATTTCGAAATTGCATTTATGACATCAAGATGAGGTCATGCTTGACGTCATCGATCAACAGGGGTTGATCGAGTCAACCCCGATGTGTGGGTCCCGCATGTCATTCACTAATGACTAATTAATTTAATTAGCCTAAGCAAAGTTTGATTAACCTTAGTTAATTAAGTTAATTAATGATTAGTGTTAATTAATTCGAATTAATTAGTTTAATTAATTACCCAATTAATTTAACTAATGAATATGGTTAATTAATCCGGAATTAATTAGATTAATTAATTGCTCAATTAATTAATTAATTAATTATTTAGCTAATTAATTTATATTTATTTCATTTTGTTTTTAGTTCTGTTTTTAATTAAAACATTCTTTGTTTTGTTTTTTTTTTCATTTAGGGGTGGGGCCCCACGCTGCTGGCCCATGGTCTCATCGGGCATGCGGAAGGAGACGCGGCGACGCCTATGGATCGTCTTGATCCAGGGGGGATCGGGCACGGGCAGGGCATGCCGAGGCCACGGCTGCCCGGGCCGGCGCAGCGGCGCCCAATGAGGTGGTGGCTCGGCCGGGGGCAGGCGTCGCTGGGGGGACGAGGAGGGCCTCGGGGGCGGGCGAGGCGCCGAACGGGGGGAGCGAGGGCTCAGGCGCACACATGGGCGTCAGCAGCCGTCGAGGGGAAGAAGGGGGGCGAGGCGCCAGCAGGCCGGGGCTGGTTGGTCAAGGCAGCCGATCCGCCAGTGGGGGAAGAGGAACGGGGGGAAGGCAAGGCGACATGGCGCCCGAGCTGGCAGGACGGGCGACGGGCGGGCACACGGCGACGAGCGGGGAGCCGGGAGCGGGAGGGGGGGAACCGGCGCATGGCCGAGCCATCGCCGACGGGGAGGGGGAGGAGAGGGGGCCTCACAGGGGGAGCAGGCCTAGGCGGGCGGGCTCGGTGAGGGGCGGGAGGCCGCTGGGGGGGGGTCGGTGAAGCGTGCCTCACGACGGGAGGGAGGAGGCCGAGCCGCATGGCGGCGGAGGCTCGCTGGCTCGGGGGCGACGGAGGGGAGGAGGGATCTTCCGGGCGCGTCGGAGGAGGAGGAGGACCATGGGATGGGCGAGGCTGGTCCGGCGATGGGGAGTAGGGTTGGGGCGCTGGGCCGGTGGGAGGAGCTGCCTCTGCGGGGTGGAGGCGCGGTGGTCGCCTGATCCCGATCTGGATCGGGGAGTGGGGGGGCGAGCGAGTGGTGAGGGGGGGGGGATCGATCCGATGGGATCGGGTGAGTGGGGATCGGGTGGACTAGGGTTTGGTGTGGGAGCGAGGGGAGGGCCACCGTGGGGGTGATCGGTCTGGCCGCCCGACACATAAGGCCATCTCGGCCGTGGCCCAAATGAGGGGGGTGTTCTCTTTTCTGTTTTTATTTTTCTTCTTGTTTTCCTTTTTATTTATTTTACCTTTTTTACTTTTCTATTTTATTTTAGTTTTAGTAATTTACTAAAGTGGCACCTAATAGAATTTACAATTTATGCCAACGCCACAATATTTTAATACTTATAACAAATTAGTTTTGAAAATGTTTATTAATTTTGAAGCACTTAAATAAATGCATTTGCTACTGTTTTATTCATTTTAGAGTATCTTAACATTTTATAAAAGTGTGGTTCCTCCACCATAATTACTTATGAATCAATTGGAACCAATTCAACACTTTAGTTTTAATATCTGAAAATTTTATTGTTTGACCTTATTTGAATTTGAATTTTGAATCGGATTTGAACTAACGCGAGATTTGTCAACAAAGAGTCGAGGTGACGTGGCATCATTAAAGCGGATTATCGTAGCTTGATTACCCAAGGCCACAATTCTCCTCCATTACAAGAAATCTCGCCCCGAGATTTAAGAGGGAGCAAGGGGAAAGGTCCGTTACGATAATCTAACGGATCTTTTCAAGAAGTTAATCCTTTCGTTGATGTCTTCAATCCTTTATTCCGATGCATCATGATAAACTGGTCATCATTTCTTCGAACTCCATCGCACTTACGAACGATAAGGGCAGCTCACTACGACACAATGCTTTTAAGGGAAACAATCTGGGGCTAACCCATGAATTAGTATAAGATTATCTCTCGAGTTGAACATATGAAATACCTCGAGAGTAAGGTACGAAGGTACCATAATAGGCTCCAAGAGGATAGATAGTTGCTCGAAGCCTGAACCAGAGTGAGAAAGGGGTTCAGAGTAGCGAGAGTAAGTATCGCGTCTGATACCAGAATAGATCACTATGACGGTGGCCCGTGAATTACATACGGGTCCACGCGGGAGGAATAACTTTGGGAACAGGGGGGGTACAGGAGAGTCGGTTTCAATCCAGTGGACCTGTGGGTTATGGGCCCACCATGTGGGTTGAAAGTAGGGAGGGTGGTGACATCTTGCACGATCATGTAAGCAAGGCATGTCAGAGGAGACTCTGAGGGTCATGTCGGCAACAACATAGGTACCAAGGGCGAGGGATGAAGAGAACCATTTTCTTGCTCGTTGAACGAGGCGGACCAATAGGCAAGGTTCTCGTCCATCCGTGGTTACCGGAATGTCATCAACAATAGTGATAGGTCTTATTTACAGAGTGGTACAACGAGGTGCTTACCTAAGCAGGGGATTATCACTGCTTAGATTATATAGGTCACAAGAAAGGTTCAAATAACCAATGGAAAGTAAAATATGATTATCATATTAAATGAATAATGGAAAGGAAAATGTGTTTAAACACATATTTCGTGGCATATCCTTCCCAAGGACAAAAGTAGCATGATATCCACGATAGTATATAACGTAGAAAACCCCTTTAGGTAAGGGGAGAGAATTTTCATGACATTACCCATACAACGGTATTTGGATAATTGAGCAAGAAACATTTAGCATTGGGCTTCAATGTTCTTGTTGAAAATCGAGTACCACGTATATGTTTCGAGATAGCATTGACATGGTCTTCGTGAAGATCAGACTTGGAATCACGAAGGATTCATCAGAATAACTTGTAGAATAAGTCTTACAATTTCCTCATGGATGAACGGATAACCTTGCTGAAAAGGAAACTATAATGATAGGTCCTCCAAAAAAGTAGGCATGACATCATACTACCGGTTCATCAAAGGATCAACATCATAACTCTTAGAAGTTGTCCCAACCATCATATCTCGACCGAGATTCAGATCCGATTGGTGTCGGGATACCTCGATTTAGGATACCGAGAAGAAAAGGTGCAACGAAATTGACGAGATGACAATGTAAGATTCTCGTGGAAAGGAACTATGAAGTGATTTCCGTTAATAAGAGTCCATCATTAACCCAAGGAGAGGGCAAGGAGGTGTCTGTGAACTCAACGGTAATTTACCGAGATTCCCAAAAGATGGATTTCCACAATTATGAACAGGAGATAACATTTGTCGATCAAATGATATAAGGAAGTATGCTCGAGGAAAACATACACAAGTAAACATTGGTTGAAAGGTGCGCCTGGATGGGTTGGGTTGCACGACCAATGTCGAATGGTGATTCAGAGAAGTATTTCTATGACAAGAATTCTCAAGAGGTGGAACAATCTCGAACATCCCCGACATAAAGGATGGTAATTACTCCAAGGTAAAGAAGAACGATTGCGGGTAGCAAGGAACTCAAGGTATAATACGAAACACGAACAAGTTTGTGTTGGTGGAAGGCAATAAGGTGGTCGATGATAATACAATTCATCGAGGGCAAGGATGGTATTCCTCATCATGAATTCAATTGATATCCTGGATGAGCTCAGAATGTTGACGATCACGACAATGATATAGCCAAACAGGCTAGGCACGGCGTGATCGGGTACAAACTCGCACTTATAGAAGCTATCAGAGAGTTGTTGAACCGTAGAGCGGACTCGGTTCAGTTATCGGGTCTTTGAGTGTTCAACAACTCGAGCCCACGAAAAATTGGAATCGGTGGGAAGGTAGCACTTGATGAAGAACTCATAAAAGTTATGTAGTTCCATGATAATCTCGAGATACCGTAGGGTAATACTCGACACAAGATCAAAGTAAAGGTTGGACCGGTGTATTGATCCATAGAAGACAATTGTTTTAACTTGTCCGAGAAATGAGATCAAAGAAGAACAATCATGGTCGGAACAACGATTGCAAAAGGCCGATCCTAGATATAAGATGAACTTATACCAAAGAATAATTCATTTAAGAGAAGCTTTAATGATAAGATATACATCGTGTCCATGGGCATGAACACAAGTTCAAGGTCGACTCCACTTCTCCAATGCAAAACCTTTCATTCACTTCTCACGCTCGAGGAAGTTGCAGGGTTGAGATTATATCCGCGAAGCACCGTAAGAGTAATATTCGTGAAAACTTTCGGTTCACACGGTTTAGCGAAGGCATATGTTCAACCCATAGGGGCTTCTTAGAAACATATACCACAAGTTTCAAGAGTAAATAACACAAGCTCGGAGGTAGAG
>CM038677.1:536162655-536166230 GCA_021605205.1 Aegilops longissima | reverse complement strand
AATCAGAAAGTTCAATCAAGAGATTCGATTTGCAAAAAGAATCGATCAAAACGGAGCTACCGAACTGAAACTACGATCGAGAGAACTTCGAATTCAAATCTGCTTGAAACCAAATTTTAAAATTGTCAAAATAATGTTCAAGTTGATTACACAGAGAGAGGGGCTCGAGACGAAGATTTTGGCGTTGGTTTCACCGGATTTGGACAAACGGTTAAAAAGTTGTGAGGGTTTGAAGATCGCGCTAATCTGCGATAAAAGTAATCGCGATAGGTCCTCGCGAAAATAAAATAAAATAATAAAGCTATCGGACGAACGTCCGCTAAAAGAGATGAACGGGCGTATTTGTTCATTAAAATGAATGAACGAACGAATATTCGCAAACGGAACTAAACCGAGAAAAAACCAAACTGATAAAAAAACCGATCTAGGGTTTTAAGAAAAACCGGTGGTTTTTACCTAAAACCGAAAAAAACGACGGTGGCGGCGGATCCGACGGCGGCGGCTTCCGACGAGGCGGCTCGGTGAGGCACGGGCGGCAGGCATGAAAGGGCGGCGGAACAGGCAGCGGCGGCGGCTCGGTGGCGGGCAGAGAGGTGGTGTGGGTCGAGGAGAGGAGGGGCGACGGGCAGACTTAAAGGGAGGGGTTCGACTTGGCCAGGGGCAAGACGCGGCGGCGGGCATCAGACTCCACCGAGTCTGCTCGGGCGCTGTGTCAAAAGTGGGAGGCGGTGATGGCAATTTGGGCTAGGCTTGGTCCCGATTCGGCATGGGAGTTTTATTTAAATAAAAATAATTCCGTTAAAAGGAAAAATCCTAAATAAATATAAAAATTCTAAAATGCCAAAAACAATTTTTACCGTCTAAATAAAATATTTAGGACAAAGTGAACATTTTCTTGGCCTAAAAAAATGCAATTTTGAAAAATGTAATTTTTTTCTAATTCCAATAAAATAGCAATAAAATTCAAATAAAATTATTTATTTGATTTTCACATTTTCCCAATATTTCTTTTATTTTGGAGAAGTCATATTATCTCCTCTCATTTTTTATTGGAAATATTTTTGAAGAGAAAATAATTAAAACCAAATTGATCCTCTTTTCAATATTTGAGAAAATTCAAATATGAAAAATAATTGAAATCCCCAACTCTCTCCGGGGGTCCTTGAGTTTCTTAGAATTTCTAGGATGAAAACCAAAATGCAAAATAAAATATGATATGCATATGATGACCTATGTATAACACTCCAAATTGAAAATTTGGGATGTTACAAACCTACCCCCTTAAGGTGAATCTCCCTCGAGATTCAAAGTTGGCTAGAAAATTGGTGTGGGTGGTCTTTCCGTAGATCTTCCTCTCGTTCCCATGTGGCTTCATCCTCGGTATGGTGGCTCCACTGAACTTTGCAAAACTTGATAACCTTGCTGCGTGTAACTCGGCTGGCAAACTCGAGAATCTTGTTAGGTTTCTCCTCATAGGTTAGATCACTATCCAACTGAATTGCCTCCAGGGGCACTGTATGTCTCAGAGGAATATCGAACATCTCAGCATGGCACTTCTTCAACTGAGAAACGTGAAACACATCATGAACTCCTGACAGTCCTTCGGGTAACTCCAGCTTGTAGGACACTTCTCCCATACGTTCCAAAACTCGGTATGGTCCTACAAATCTCGGGGCTAACTTTCCCTTAACTCCAAAAACGTTTAACTCCTCATAGAGGTGACACTCGAAGATATGCTCGACTCCTATTTCATAGACTACCTCCTTGTGTTTTGAGTCTGCAGAACTCTTCCGCTCGATCGAGCTACCTTCGCCTATCCCGAATCAACTTAAGCTTCTCTTCAGACTCTTTGATCAAATCTGGTCCAAACAACTGGCGGTCTCCAACTTCATCCCACAGCAACGGTGTCTTGCACCTCCTTCCGTACAAAGCTTCGAAAGGTGCCATCTTCAAATTGGCTCGTAGCTGTTGTTGTATGAGAACTCCGCGAAGGCAAATTGTCATCCCAACTAGATCCATAATCTAGCGTACAAGCTCTCAACATGTCCTCAAGAATCTGATTGACTCTCTCGGTCTGCCCATCTGTCTGCAGATGAAAGGCCGTACAAAACTCTAGCCTGGTACCCAAAGTCTGGTGCAGCTGATTCCAAAACTTTGAGGTAAACTGTGTTCGTCTATTTGATACGATGGTCCTCGGAACTCCATGCAGACATACGATCCTGGTCATATATATATTGGCCAACTTCGCACTCGTATAGGTGGTTTTCACTGGGATAAAGTGAGCCACTTTGGTCAAACGATCCACTACTACCCAGATGGAATCATATCCTGATGGGGTCCTCGGCAATCCGGTGATGAAATCCATGCCAAGCTTATCCCACTTCCATTCAGGTATCGGCATAGGCTGCAGTAATCCTGCTGGCTTCTGATGTTCTGCCATCACTCGACATACATCACATACGGCTACATACTCGCAATATCTTTCTTCATACCAGTCCACCAGAAACGCTCCTTCAAATCCAAATACATCTTGGTGTTTCTGGGGTGTATTGAGTATGGCGAGTCATGAACTTCCTAAAGTATACACTTCCTGATCTCTGCATTATTGGGTACATAAACACGGTCCTCAAACAACAAGGTGTTGTGCTCATCCTCACGAAAACCTTTGGCTTTTCCTTTACTCATCCTCTCCTTTATCTCAGCAATTTCCTTATCATCCTTCTGAGCTTCTCGAATCTTTCCCAATAATGTTGACTGAACTTCCAATGTTGCAACAAAACCTCTAGGGACTATCTCCAAATGAAGCTACCTGAGATCTTCGGCCAACTCCTTTGGCAATCCTCCGCTTACGAGGGTATTGGCATAACTCTTCTGGCTCAAAGCGTCTGCTACGACATTGGCCTTGCCTGGATGATAGTGCAAGTTCATATCATTATCCTTTATAAGATCCAACCATCTCCCTTGCCTGAGATTCAGCTCCTTCTGTGTGAAAATGTACTTCAAACTCTTATGATCCGTGTACACATCACAATGATTTCCAATAAGAAAGTGTCTCCAGGTCTTGAGTGCATGAACTACAGCTGCTAACTCCAAATCATGCGTGGCATAATTCAACTCATGCGGTCGAAGCTGACGTGAGGCATATGAAACAACTCTTCCATCTTGCATAAGTACACCTCCAAGTCTTAAGCGGAAGCGCCACAATACACTTGGAAATCTTTATGATATCCGCGAGAATCAAGACTGGGTTGTAACCAAACATTTCTTCAACTCCTGAAAACTTGCCTCACATTCATCTGTCCATTTGAACTTGGTGTCTTTCTTCAGCAACTCCATCATAGGCTTCACAATCTTAGAAAAATTCTCAATGAATCTCCGATAATATCCCGCGAGTCCAAGAAAATTGCGGATCTCTCCTACTGAGGTGGGTGATAGCCAATCAGTGACTGACTTAACCTTGGTAGGATCCACTGTTGTACCTTCTCCTGATATAACATGTCCAAGAAATCCTACTTCCTTCAACCAAAACTTGCATTTGCCAAACTTGGCATATATCTGATGTTGCCTGAGCTTCT
>CM038677.1:535857655-536145155 GCA_021605205.1 Aegilops longissima | reverse complement strand
ACACAGTACTTGAAGGATTTATAACAGAGTTCAATCACACACTTATTACATCGAATGTCTCACAATAGAACTTATTACAATAAATATGGCTTAAGGCCATCTAAATAAGATAACAGCGGAAGGCTTGGAAGATAAAGTGAGTCCATCAACTCCAACGGCATAGCTGAGTGCACGAGAATGACCTAGCCTTCGTCTGAAAAGTCAGCAAC
Organism: Aegilops longissima; assembly: GCA_021605205.1. Lineage (NCBI taxonomy): Eukaryota > Viridiplantae > Streptophyta > Magnoliopsida > Poales > Poaceae > Aegilops > Aegilops longissima. The sequence continues at coordinate 536,144,946 of CM038677.1, read as the reverse complement.
ATGATACGTTGCAGCCCGATATGGGTCAGCACATGGAATATGCTGGCAATGTAACACAGTAGAGCAATGAATAGAATAAATGCTATCACTACATGCATATATGGCTGGTGGAGGCTCTATGATTATAATGTTTTGTGAAAAGCCAATTTTCCCCTACAAAAAAGAATATATTTTGTTTAACTATCATGGTAGTTGTTAAACATTGAGAAGGTTCCTCCAACTCAATCCCAATTAAGCAGTATTAATAACCCAAAAAATTAATTAGAGTGATGAGATCAACATGATAATCCAAGAACCAGATACTCAAGATGTCCATAACCGGGGACACGGCTAACCATGATTAGTTTGTACACTCTGCAGAGGTTTGCGCACTTTTTCCCACAAGACTCGATCTCCTCCGTTGAATTTCTCGCACTACATGGTGTTTGAGAAACGGATGACTGAGACACAGTCTTTCAGAAGCATTAACTCTTTACTCTGGGTAGACAGTAGCAACCTACATCCCCTACATCTGCTAGCCTACCACTAGAAGAGGTCATTTGCATCATGCTTTTATATCGATATTTATTGCATTATGGGCTGTTATTACACATCATGTCACAATACTTATGCCTATTCTCTCTTATTTTACAAGGTTTACATAAGGAGGGAGAATGCCGGTAGCTGGAATTCTGGGTTGGAAAAGGAGCAAATATTAGAGACCTATTCTGCACAACTCCAAAAGTCCTGAAACTCCACGGAACATCTTATAAAAAATAATGAAAAATCCTTGCCAAAGATGAAGACCAGGGGGCCCATACCCTGTCCACGAGGGTGGGGCCGCGCCCCCCCTCCTAGGGTGCGCACCCCTAGTTTCCTTGGTCACGCCGGATTTTATAAGAGGTTCATTAAGGACTTCTCAAAAATTTCTTGGCCTCTGACTAATTTATTACAAAAATATATACCATTTGTCTTTGATGATGATTGTGTAGAAGCATTTGAAATACTTAAGAAAGCATTGATCTCTGCACCTATTGTTCATCCACCTGATTGGAATTTACCCTTTGAAATTATGTGTGATGCTAGTGATTATGTTGTAGGTGCTGTTCTAGGGCAAAGAGTTGATAAGAAATTAAATGTTATCCATTATGCTAGTAAAACTTTAGACAATGCTCAAAGAAACTATGCTACTACTAAAAAGGAATTCTTAGCAGTTGTATTTGCTTGTGATAAGTTTAGACCTTACATTGTTGATTCTAAAGTAACTATTCACACTGATCATGCTGCTATTAAATATCTGATGGAAAAGAAAGATGCTAAACCTAGACTTATTAGATGGGTTCTCCTGCTACAAGAATTTGATTTGCATATTGTTGATAGAAAGGGAGCTGAGAACCCGTGCTGCGCATAACTTGTCTAGGTTTGAAAATGTTCTTGATGACCCACTACCTATTGATGATAGCTTTCCTGATGAGCAATTAAATGTCATAAATACTTCTCGTAGTACTCCATGGTATGCTGATTATGCTAATTATATTGTTGCTAAATTTATACCAACTAGTTTCACATACCAGCAAAAGAAAAGGTTTTTCTATGATTTGAGACATTACTTTTGGGATGACCCACATCTTTATAAAGAAGGAGTAGATGGTGTTATTAGACGTTGTGTACCTGAGCATGAATAGGAACAGATCCTACGCAAGTGTCACTCCGAAGCTTATGGAGGACACCACGCTGGAGATAGAACTGCACATAAGGTATTGCAATCTGGTTTTTATTGGGCCACTCTCTTCAAGGATGCCCGTAAGTTTGTCTTGTCTTGTGATGAATGTCAAAGAATCGGTAATATTAGTAGACGTCAAGAAATGCCTATGAATTATTCACTTGTTATTGAACCATTTGATGTTTGGGGCTTTGATTATATGGGACCTTTTCCTGCCTCTAATGGATATACACATATTTTAGTTGCTGTTGATTACGTTACTAAGTGGGTAGAAGCTATTCCAACTAGTAGTGCTGATCATAACACTTCTATTAAAATTCTTAAAGAAGTTATTTTTCCGAGGTTTGGAGTCCCTAGATATTTAATGACTGATGGTGGTTCACATTTTATTCATGGTGCTTTCCGTAAAATGCTTGCTAAATATGATGTTAATCACATTATTGCATCTCCTTATCACCCACAGTCTAGTGGTCAAGTAGAACTGAGTAATAGAGAGCTCAAATTAATTTTGCAAAAGACTGTCAATAGGTCTAGAAAGAATTGGTCCAAGAAACTTGATGATGCATTATGGGCCTATAGAACGGCATATAAAAATCCAATGGGTATGTCTCCATATAAAATGGTCTATGGAAAAGCATGTCACTTACCTCTCTAACTAGAACATAAGACATATTGGGCTATTAAAGAGCTCAACTATGATTTCAAACTTGCCGGTGAGAAGAGGTTATTTGATATTAGCTCACTTGATGAATGGAGAACCCAAGCTTATGAAAATGCCAAGTTGTTTAAAGAAAAAGCAAAAAGATGGCATGAAAAAAGGATACAAAAGCATGAGTTTAATGTAGGTGATTATGTATTGCTATACAACTCTCGTTTAAGATTTTTTGCAGGAAAACTTCTCTCTAAATGGGAAGGACCCTACGTTATCGAGGAGGTCTATCGTTCCGGTGCCATAAAAATTAACAACTTCGAAGGTACAAATCCGAAGGTGGTAAACGGTCAAAGAATTAAACACTATATCTCAGGTAATCCCATAAATGTTGAAACCAATGTTATTGAAACTGTAACCCCGGAGGAATACATAAAGGACACTTTCCGGAATGTTTCAGACTCCGAAAAGGAGTAGGTATGTGGTACAGTAAGTAAACCGACTCCAAAACAATTTTTAAGGAAATATTTCTCCGTTTTGGAATATTTAGAAAAATAGAAAAATAAGTAGCAGTCCGGGAAGGACAGGAGGGCCCCACAAGGGTGGAGGGCGCGCCCTACCCCCCTGGACGCGCCCCCCTACCTCGTGGGCACCTCGTGTGGCTTCCGGACTCCGTTTTCTTGCACGGTACGTATTTTGGTCGGTAAAAATTCATTATATATTCTCCCGAAGGTTTTGACTCCCGTATCACGCAAATATCCTCTGTTCTTGTTTCGAGCTGTTGCTGCTGCAGATTAGATCAACATGTCGTCCCAGGATTCGGAAGGAGAAAGCTGTCAGCGTTATGGGAATGGGGGTCCCCAGACATGCCTGCCTGCGGCCTGCGGCGTGTCTCAAGTGGGGGCCCAGTGCGGCCCAACTTCATCAGCTCAAGCTCAAGACCCTCGCGATGGGCCAAGCCTCGCGGGGCGGATGACAGGAACCTTCCTCAGGAGCAGCCTAGTCAGGCAGGCTCGCGAGGAGGCGGAGAGATCAAGGCAGGGTCCCTCACGAGGGTGCCCCGTGACGCAAGCCATGACGATCGAGTCCAGGCGGGCGCCCACTCGCGCAGATGTCCTTGTTTCCCCTTTGGTGCAAAGGAGGCAAGCCTGAGCCAAGGCATCAGGCCGAGGTTGCCGCTTCGGTGCAACAAGACCAAGACCAGTAGAGCGGCAGGACGGAGGTTATCATGGAGCCCAGGACGGCGTCACCGTCAGAGTCTTTGGCAGGCGAAGACCAACTTTAGTCAGGATAAGTGTACTAGATGTTCCCCTTCAAAATGGCCGATTGTTGGCGCCCTTCCCGCTCATTATTTGGGAAGAGGTCCAGGGCCTCCCACTATAAATAGAGCTAGCCACCATAGAGGTAGAGGGAGAGATCGATCGACGAGACACAGGTCGAACCTACCAGAGAGATGACTGAACTCACTCAAGCAGTTCATCGCACCAGCTCAAGAACAGCCCCTCGCGAGGCTGTTCTTCCTTTGTACTATTCATCAGCCCCTGAGGCAATCCACCACACCACACACTGGAGTAGGGTATTACACCACAACGGTGGCCCGAACCAGTATAAACCTCGTGTCTCTTGTGTTGTTCATCGTTCATAGTTTAGATCCCTCGCAAACCATCAACGCTTGAGCCGGTAGGGGAAGGATCTCCGCGTGCACCCCAGTGTTCGAACCTCAAGGGTCTGCCGGAACCCGAAATCTGACATTTAGCGCGCCAGGTAGGGGTGCGCCGGAATCTTTCTTCCGCTGGTCGCGTGTGATCTTCCGACGTGTCCATGGCTGACGCTCGCCGAGCCCGCGCCGAGCGCCGGGCTGCTCGCGCCTCCTGAGTTGCCCAGACGGCTCCCGTCGGCGGACACCCCCGTCGTTCCCCATTGCCTGCCGCCAATGCCGCCACCGGCCCGGCGGGGAATGAGCAGCAGGCCCCGTCCCTGCATCCATCGGTGAGGCGAGAAGGCCGCACCGCAAATCATTCGCTCGCCCCTGCTGGTTCTTCGTCCGCGCGCGCGCAAGGCCCCATGGAGGCTCGAGCCGCGCCATCGCGGCAAGCGAGCGCTGTGCACCGCCTGTCGACGGCGTCTACGAGTGGCTCGACGCGCCGCCGAGCTCATCCGCGCGCAGGCTCCCCAGCGCCGCCCCTCTCGTTGCCTCGCCCTTTACCCCCTGCGGAGGCAGAAGCGGAGGTGCCCCGCCGCCTCCTCCTCAAAGCGCGCCTGCCCCAAAGCGCGTGGTCAAGCGAGACCCTCCGCGTCCGGCGCCGGCGCAACAAGAAAGGAGCTGCCAGGAGATCCCTTGTCCCCAAGAAGGTGCTCGCGTGCTCCCAGCACCGGAGCGCCGCGATCACGCTCCAGCGCCACCGCGTCAAGACCCCGCGCTGCTCCAGGCAGCGGTGCGCATGAATCCACAAGAGCAAGCTCCACATCAGCAGAGAGCCCCGGTAGCCACCGCAGGCTGCCGCGCCTTCACCGCCGAGCTACGTAGCGTCACGTGGCCCGATAAGTTATGCAAGACCTGCCTCCTCGCTACGACGACACAGCCGACCCCGTGGAGTTCCTTCAGCTCTACGAGCTGGGCATCAAAGCCGCCAACGGGGACGAAAAGGTCATGGCGAATTGGTTCCCCATGGCGCTGAAGGACGGGGCCCGAACCTGGCTCCCGGCACGATCTCCTCCTAGGACGAGATGCGCACCCGCTTCATCGCCAACTTCCAAGGCACTCGCGATCGGCCTTCGGCCGCGAGCGACATGCGCCATATCAAGCAGCAGCCAGGAGAGACCCTGTGGAAGTACATCCAGCGCTTCAACAATGCCCGCCTCAAGATTCCTAAGGTGACTGAGGAGGCCATCATCTCAGCCTTCTCCGGTGGCGTGCGTGACGTCAAGATGAAGGAGGAGCTAGCAATGCATGAAGACCTGTGCACATCACTGGAGCTGTTCAACTTGGCGACCAAATGCGCGAGGGCTGAGGAAGGGCGCCTCTCCCTCCTCGAGCTCCCAGCTGCCGATCCAGAAGAGAAGAAGCCCAAGGCTATTGACGTGAAGCACAAGGGGGCTGTTGATAACCCACAAGTATAGGGGATCGCAAAATTTTTCGATAAGTAAGAGTGTCGAACCCAACGAGGAGCTAAAGGTAGAACAAATATTCCCTCAAGTTCTATCGACCACCGATACAACTCTACGCACGCTTGACCTTCGCTTTACCTAGAACAAGAATGAAACTAGAAGTACTTTGTAGGTGTTTTCTGATAGGCATGCAAGAAAGTAAAGAGCACGAAAATAAAACTAGGGGCTGTTTAAGTAAAGACACAACTAAAGTAAATATAGCGAGTGTGGAAAAGTGATGGTAGGTGTGGCAAAATTGTCCCTAAGCAATTGACTACTTTACTAGACCGATAGCAAGTTTTATGTGGGAGAGGCCACTGCTAGCATGTCATCCCTTACTTGGAATTCTATGCACTTATGATTGGAACTATTAGCAAGCATCCGCAACTACTAATGTTCATTAAGGTAAAACCCAACCATAGCATTAAGATAAATTGGTCCCCCTTCAATCCCGTATGCATCAATTTCTATGCTAGGTTGAAGCTTCTGTCACTCTTGCCCTCCAATACATAGTCCTATCAACATACAACTAACCCTATGGTGTGATCCACGCGCGCGCTCATATGATTCACACCAAAGGAAGCAACATAACCACAAGAAAATTAAATCAATCATAGCAATTCATCAACCACCGATAGGACAACGAAAATCTACTCAGACATCATAGGATGGCAACACATCATTGGATAATAATATGAAGAATAAAGCACCATGTTCAAGTAGAGGGTGCGGCGGGTTATGGAGAGTGGACCGCTGTAGATAGAGGGGAAGGTGATGGAGATGTTGGTGAAGATGACGGTGGCGTTGGTGAAGATCGCAGTGATGATGATGGCCCCCGACAGCCTCTCGGGCCACCGGAAGCAAGGGGGGAGGCCCCCTTCTTCTTATTCTTCTTCCTTGACCTCCTCCTAGATGGGAGAAGGGTTTCCCCCGGTCCTTGGCTCCCATGGCTTGGGAGGGCAAGAGCCCTCCGAGATTGGATCTATCTCTCATTTCGCGTTGCCTGCTCGCTCTATTTCACCGTTTCATGTATATATGGAGATCCGTAACTCGATTGCCTGAAACCTTCGCCGTGATTTTTTTCGAATATTAGCTTTCTTGCGGCAAAAGAAGAGCGTCAACCGCCTTACGGTGGGCTCACGAGGGTAGGGCGCCCTAGGCGCCCCTACCTCGTGACCACCTTGACACCGGTTCGCGTTGATTTTCCTTCCAGATTTTCCATATTTTCCAAAAATAAGCTCCATCCGCTTTTATCCCGATTGGACTCGCTTGATATGGATATTCTGCGAAACCAAAAACATGCATGCAGACGAGGCGGCATTGGGCAATCGGATCAATATGTTAGTCCCAAAATAATATAAAATGTTGCCAAAAGTATATGAAAGTTGAATAATATTGGCATGGAACAATAAAAAATTATAGATACGACGGAGACGTATCAGCATCCCCAAGCTTAATTCCTGCTCGTCCTTGAGTAGGTAAATGATAAAAAAGATAATTTTTGATGTGGAATGCTACCTAGCATAATCTTGATCATATGTCTAATCATGGCTTGAATATTAAGACACGAGTGATTCAAGGCAATAGTCTATCATTTGACATAAAAACAATAATACTTCAAGCATACCAACCAAGCAATTATGTCTTATTGAAATAACATAGCCAAAGAAAGCTCATCCCTACAAAATCGTATAGTATGGCTATGCTCCATCTTCACCACACAAAATATTCACATAATGCACAACCCCGATGACAAGCCAAGCAATTGTTTCATACTTTTGACGTTTCTCAAACCTTTTCAACTTTCACGCAATACATGAGCGTGAGCCATGGATATAGCACTATAGGTGGAACAGAATGTAATGATGGAGGTTATGTGGAGAAGACAAAAAAGGAGAAAGTCTCACATCGACGCGGCTAATCAACGGGCTATGGAGATGCCCATCAATTGATGTCAATGCGAGGAGTAGGGTTTGCCATGCAACGGATGCACTAAGAGCTATAAGTGTATGAAAGCTCAACAAAAGAAACTAAGTGGGTGTGCATCCAACTTGCTTGCTCATGAAGACCTAGGGCATTTGAGGAAGCCCATCGTTGGAATATACAAGCCAAGTTCTATAATGAAAATTCCCACTAGTATATGAAAGTGTCAACATAGGAGACAATCTATATGAAGAACATGGTGCTACTTTGAAGCACAAGATATGAGACTCACTACATGAAGAACATGGTGCTACTTTGAAGCACAAGTGTGGAAAAAGAGATAGTAACATTGCCCATTTTTTTTGCGGGCTTCTTTGGCCCCATTTTTTTATTTAGGCTTCTTTGGCCTCTCCTTTTTTTGGGCTGGGGCAATGCTCTAATAATGATGATCATCACACTTTTATTTACTTACAACTCGATATTACAACTCGATATCTAGAACAAAGATATGACTCTATATGAATGCCTCCGGTGGTGTACCGGGATGTGCAATGATCTAGCATAGCAATGATATTAAAAAACGGACAAGCCATGAAAACATCATGCTAGCTATATTACGATCATGCAAAGCAATATGACAATGAATGCTCAAGTCATCTATATGATGATGATGGAAGTTGCATGGCAATATATCTCGGAATGGCTATGGAAATGCCATGATAGGTAGGTATGGTGGCTGCTTTGAGGAAGATATAATGAGGCTTATGTGTGACAGAGCGTATCGTATCACGGGTTTGGATGCACCGGCGAAGTTTGCACCAACTCTCGAGGTGAGAAAGGGCAATGCACGATACCGAAGAGGCTAGCAATGATGTAAGGGTGAGAGTGTGTATAATCCATGGACTCAACATTAGTCATAAAGAACTCACATACTTATTGCAAAAATCTATTAGTCATCGAAAAAAAGTACTATGCGCATGCTCCTAGGGGGATAGATTGGTAGGAAAAGACCATCGCTTGTCCCCGACCGCCACTCATAAGGAAGACAATCAATAAACACCTCATGCTCCGACTTCGTTACATAACGGTTCACCATACGTGCATGCTATGGGACTTGCAAACCTCAACACAAGTATTTCTCAATTTCACAATTACTCAACTAGCACGACTCTAATATTAACACCTTTATATCGCAAAACTATTGCAAGGAATCAAACATATCATATTCAGCGATCTACAAGTTTATGTAGGACTTTATGACTAACCATGTGAATGACCAATTCCTGTTATCTCTCTAAATAGATATAAGTGAAGCAAGAGAGTTTAATTCTTTCTACAAGAGACATGCCCAGGCTCTAACAATTATAAGTGAAGCAAAAGAGCATTCTACAAATGGCGGTTTTCTATGTGAAGAGAAACAGGCAATCCAAACTTCAAATGATATAAGGGAAGCACATAAAGCATTCTATAAAGCCATACTCAAAAGATATAAGTGATGTGCATAGAACATTCTATAAATCAACCAAGGACCATCTCATACCAGCATGGTGCATAAAATAAATAAAAAACTAATTGCAAAAGACGCTCCAAGACTTGCACATATCGCATGAACGAAACGAATCCGAAAACATACGAATATTTGTTGAAGAAAGAGGGGATGCCTCCCCAGCATCCCCAAGCTTACACGCTTGAGTCTCCTTGAATATTTACTTGGGGTGCCTTGGGCATCCCCAAGCTTGAGCTCTTGCCTCTCTTCCTTCTTCTCACATCGAAACCTTCTCGATCATCGAACACTTCATCCACACAAAACATCAATAGAAAACTCGGTAAGATCCGTTAGTATAATAAAGCAAATCACTACTCTAAGTACTGTTGCAAACCAATTCATAATTTTTTTGCATTGTGTCTACTGTAGTATAACTTTTTCATGGCTTAATCCACTGATATAAATTGATAGTTTCATCAAAACAAGCAAACTATGCATCAAAAACAGAATCTGTCTAAAACAGAACAGTCTATAGCAATCTGAACATTCACCATATTTCTGGTACTTGAAAAATTCTGCCAAAATTAGGAAAAATAAACAATTTGTACATAAAGAGAGTGCAAAAATAATCAGTACCATTTGACGTTCCAGTAAAAAAAATTAAAATTCGCGCACTACAGCCAAAGTTTCTGTCCTGCACCGTACAAACCAACAAGTATTGTAAACATCCTAAAGGCAAACCTTGGCACATTATTTTTATAATACAATGGAATTGTACAAAGGGATAATTATTTTTTTTGAAAATTTTCTGTAATCAAGATTCACAAAGTTGCCGTGAGCATGAACAAAGTTCAAGGAGCTCTCCCACTTCAACAATGCTTGTCTTTCTCACTTTCAATTTCCTCTTTGAAAAATTCTTGGGTTCCCCTCTTTATTTTTGTTGTTTTTAAACTATATGAAAGCACTCAACAGAAATAAATGACTCTCTAAAACTTCCAGGTTGTCTCCCTGGCAGCGCTTTCTTTAAAGCCATTAAGCTAGGCATATAGTGCTCAAGTAGCGAATCCACCCGGATCCCAAGGTATATCAAAGCCAATTTTAATTAGCAATGATTTAGAAATTAGTAGTGAGCACAAAGAAACATATATCAAGCAATGACGAAGTCTAACTCTCTTCCTATGCATCGGCATGTCATAAAAGAACAATTCATGCACACCAAGTAAAGGCCAATGCATAGTATAAGAAGTTTCTTGCAATTCTATCGTGTGGGAAACATAGAGAGGTGGGGATAGAGTTCCTCTCTCACAATAATTGCACGTAGGAGCAGCAATCACATGCATATTATATTCATCAAAATCATCATGTGCAATGGTAAAAGGAAACCCATCAATATAATCCTTAATAAGCACAAACTTCTCCGATAAAGTGTAGTCGGGAGAATTCAAAAAGATAATAGGACTATCATGTGTGGGTGCAATAGCAACAATTTCATGTTTAACATAAGGAAATATATCAAGTTCATCTCCATAAGCATAATTCATATTGGCATCTTGGCCATAAGCATAGCAAGCATCATCAAAAAGGGATATTTCAAGAGAATCCACGGGATCATAATAGTCATCATAGCAATCATTATAGCAATCATCATAGCAATCATCCTTCGGTAAGCACGAAGGGGAATTAAACAATGTATGAGTTGGAGGGTTACTCTCATTAGAAGGTGGGCACGGGTAGCTAATCCGCTCTTCCTCCTTTTGTTCTTCGCTCTCCTCATCATCTTTTTCATCCAATGAGCTCACAGTTTCATCAATTTCTTCTTCCATAGCTTCCTGCAAAATATTAGTCTCTTCTTGGACAACGGAGAATTTATTCATAAATGCATTAATATAGTAATTGTATTCATAATTCTCATAGCAATATTTGAGGATAGCTAAATTTTCAGATCTATAAACAGCATCATCAAAATCATCAAACTCTTTAAACATAGATTCAATTTCATAAGCACCCATAAAAGCAACAAATTCTTCTATTTGTTCCACATCATAGTAATCATATATACCTCTATCATAAGAAGCCAAGGTTTCATTATCATTAAATTTGCATGAAAAAGGGAGGTGTGGAGCATTCATCCTAGAGCAACAAGTATAATCATATTTCGAGCATAGTTGTCTAGCATACCACTTCAATATATAAATTTGATCCCATAATAGTTTCCCTTTTTGTGTCAAGCGATAATCCCTAAAGTATTCAGTTGCTCCAACGTTACTCCCATTACCAAATTGAATGAGGTTTTCTCAGGATTATCAAAGTGGTACATAATATTTTTCACATATTGAACATCGAGGGTTTTAGGAGGTTCCCCATCTCCATGAGCAGCAAGTACACCTAATTTTTTTTTGTATTTCGTGTTCCATGTCCATAACTAAAGATAGAGAACAACTGAGAACATCAAATAAAAATTACTTAGTGATAAAGCAAACAAGCACACACGAGAATATTCACCCCACGCTATGACTCCCCGGCAACGGCGCCAGAAAAAGGTCTTGATAACCCACAAGTATAGGGGATCGCAACAGTTTTCGATAAGTAAGAGTGTCGAACCCAACGAGGAGCTAAAGGTAGAACGAATATTCCCTCAAGTTCTATCGACCACCGATACAACTCTACGCACGCTTGACGTTCGCTTTACCTAGAACAAGAATGAAACTAGAAGTACTTTGTAGGTGTTTTCGGATAGGCTTGCAAGAAAGTAAAGAGCACGAAAATAAAACTAGGGGCTGTTTAAGTAAAGACACAACTAAAGTAAATATAGCGAGTGTGGAAAAGTGATGGTAGGTGTGGCGAAATTGTCCCTAAGCAATTGACTACTTTACTAGACCGATAGCAAGTTTTATGTGGGAGAGGCCACTGCTAGCATGTCATCCCTTACTTGGAATTCTATGCACTTATGGTTGGAACTATTAGCAAGCATCCACAACTACTAATGTTCATTAAGGTAAAACCCAACCATAGCATTAAGATAAATTGGCCCCTTCTGTCCCGTATGCATCAATTTCTATGCTAGGTTGAAGCTTCTGTCACTCTTGCCCTCCAATACATAGTCCTATCAACATACAACTAACCCTATCGTGTGATCCACGCGCGCGCTCATATGATGGGCACCAAAGGACAGCAACATAACCACAAGAAAATTAAATCAATCATATCAATTCATCAACCACCGATAGGACAATGAAAATCTACTTAGACATCATAGGATGGCAACACATCATTGGATAATAATATGAAGCATAAAGCACCATGTTCAAGTAGAGGGTACAACGGGTTGCGGGAGAGTGGACCGCTATAGATAGAGGGGGGAAGGTGATGGATATGTTGGTGAAGATGACGGTGGTGTTGGTGAAAGTCGCAGTGATGATGATGGCCCCCGGCAGCGCTCCGGCGCCACCGGAAGCAAGGGGGAGAGGGCCCCCCTTCTTCTTCTTCTTCCTTGACCTCCTCTCTAGATGGGAGGAGGGTTTCCCCTCTGGTCCTTGGCTCCCATTGCTTGGGAGGGGCAAGAGCCCCTCCGAGATTGGATCTATCTCTCTGTTTCTGCGTTACGCTCGCTCTGTTTCACCGCTTCGTATATATGGAGATCCGTAATCCGATTGCCTGAAACCTTCGCCGTGATTTTTTCCGAATATTAGCTTTCTTGCGGCAAAAGAAGAGCGCCAACCGCTTTACGTTGGGCTCACGAGGGTAGGGGCGCCTTAGGGGGCGCCCCTACCTCGTGACCACCTCGGACAACGGTTCGCGTTGATTTTCCTTCCAGATTTTCCATATTTTCCAAACATAAGCTCCGTCTGTTTTTATCCTGTTTGGACTCCGCTTGATATGGATATTCTGCGAAACCAAAACATGGAATGACAGAACCGCACTCGGCAATCGGATCAATACGTTAGTCCCAAAAACAATATAAAAAGTTGCCAAAAAGTATATGAAAGTTGAATAATATTGGCATGGAACAATAAAAAATTATAGATACGACGGAGACGTATCAGCTGTCGTGATCGCGGCAGAACCAAACACCAAGCAAGGCAGGGATCAGCCTGAGTCATCCAAGGGCAGCCGGTACTGCGTGTACCACGACCTCCACACCCACAACACCAACGAATGCCAGGAGCTCAGGGCCGTGCGAGAAGGGCGTATCGGCCGACGCCCCGAGCGCAATGATCGAGGCTACGGCCGAGGAGGTGGAAGAGGCGTAGGACGCTGGGAAGACCGTGGCCCTCGCCAGGGATAGCGTGACAGACCTCGCGAGGACCGCTGGCAGGACCAGCCTCGCGAGGGAGGTTGGAGGGACCAGCCTCGTGAGGACCGCCCTCAAGGCAACGCAGGGCTCCCACCTCTGCCTCACCCGCCAAGGAGGTATGAAGACAATCATTAGGACGAGGGGGCTGGGGGCTTCCAGGAGCCACGCGTGATCGCTTGCATCCTGGGTGGCGCTCAGGCCCCAGCCTCTCAGCGCATCTTCAAGCAGTTTGCTCGCGAGGTGAATGCAGTCCTCCCCAAGCCTGAGGCCACACGCCTCTCGGTGGTGGTTGCAGCGCTATCACGCCTGGGATTCAGCGGATCAGCTCAAGTGTGCGGCAGCGGCCGAGTCCTCCCCATGCTTTGCTCACCAGTCATCAGCAACGTGCAAGTCACCAGGACCCTCATCAACGGCGGAGCAGGGCTCAACGTCCTATCTGTCGAGACATTCAACAATCTCCAAGTGCCATACAATCAGCTCCAGCCAACCAAGCCTTTCTCAGGAGTCACCGATGGCTCCACCATCCCGATAGGGCAAGTTCGTCTTCCCATCACCTTCGGACAGCGCGACAACTACCGCACCGAGCTCATCGACTTCGACGTCGCCCACATTCGCCTGCCGTACAATGCCATCCTCGCGTACCCAGCTTTGGCCAAGTTCATGGCAATGACTCACCATGGCTACAATGCCCTCAAGATGCCAGGAAGCGGAGGAGTCATCACAGTGCCTTGTGAGGAAAGGGATGCAGTGTGCTCTCTTGAGCGTGCCTTCCAAGCTACAGCAATCGAAGACCCAGATCACAGGAGCGGGAGACTTCCCGAGGCGATCCCTAAGAAGAAGAAGGCTTCGCTGGTCCAAGCCCTCATGGGGTAGGCACCTCAGAGGCGTGGCAACAGGACCAGCGGCTGCTCAAGGGGCGCCACCCTATCTCGATAGGAAGGCGCGCGGCGCCTCCCTCGGGCGGGGCTTGGGGGCTCTTTCGTGGCGAGCCACCGACCTGGCCGGAGTCACGAGGGAGGCGCCGGGCACCGCAGGCGTGCTTCAAGCTGCTTCCCTGTGAAGGTATGAGGCAAGGAGGGCCAAACCCTCAGGAGTTCATCACAAGGAGCACCCAGGAGCTACAGGAGTCAAGAGTCATGCGCGGCTGTCGCCGCTTGCCCGCCGTGGTCCCACATTCAGGCAAGGATGCTGGGCTGCGAATCTGCATCGACATACCAGGGCTCAACCGGGCCGCGTCTCAGGAGCGCCTCTGGCCCTCACGCGTGGGGTGATGCGAGGGTCCACCCCATCGCTATGTTCGCATGCCTTTCGGCCTGCCGAACACGGTTGCCGCCCATCAGCGCTTGCTGAGGTGCGCTCTGGAGGCTCAGGAGGTCAAGCAGCGTGCGATCCTGGCGGAGATGGAGATGGCTCTCGAGGAACCCCCCGTACCCCAGGAGCCTCCCGAGGCTCCAGGTCCGGAGGGCTCATGAGGGCCGGTACCTCAACACCCCGCCATCTCTGACCATATCAGGTGACACCTTTCCAAGTTCCGTTTCCAGCTGGGAGCGCCCCTCGGGCTGCATCATTCCCAGGCTGCATAGGTCCTTCCCTGCGGCATGTATCCGTTTTGCTTATGTTCTTTACTTACCTTGTTGGGGGCACCCCTCGGGCTACATTATCCCCAAGCTGCTCGGGCCAGACCCAGTGGCGTATGCTTTCTCTGCACCTATCTAGATGGATTTGCTCCTTCACCCTTAACCTGATTCACGCAATTATTGCCTACTACCTGTCGCGGGCCTCTCCGCCCTAATGCAAAGCGCTTGCATGTTAAAAGGGGGGTACCTGAGCATCGCGACTCATGGATCTTATGGCTCTCCAGCCCTCACCCCCGCCTTGACCCACGGCATCGCGACTGTCATACCAGTGGCGACTAAGCTCGCCGAGGGCCGGACACGAGGACGAGAGCATTTGCATTCTAACCCTGCAGAACACACCAATGATAAAGGCCCGAGCCAGGCGCAACTCCGCCGAGGTAGGGACTCGTGAGTCCTGCGCTGGCTCACGGGTGCCCAGATACACCTCTCCTAGCCCTACTGTGCGGGCCACGTGCGCTGCATGGGCTGACACGCCCGGGGCTCCTCCCGAGGGGAGCCCCTCCCACGAACCAGTGGAAGCACCATGCTCGCGCTGGTGATAAACAAGCGAGGAGGCTCACAACCAGATCAACCTCGGGAGCCTGTAGCTCGGTGTGCAGGCGCCATCGCAACGCCTCCCCTCGGGAGTGCGCGCGAGGGGCTGGACACGGGCTGCTCAGCCACGCCCGGCGTGCACCACCCAGCTAGGTCCCTCGGACCTGGTCGTCGCACGCCTCCCCGAGCGGAGCCAAGGTATGAAAATTCGTTTGAACGTCAAGGGGGAATCCTGAGCATCGCGACTCAGCAGCCTAACTGGTCAAATAGCCCCTCACTCCTTAGTTCCGTCCTTGGTCTCCGGTCGGGGCTAACGGCGGTTGAGGTATGCGCGGGGCCAGGCCCTGCCGACGAGAACGCACCAATCCACTCCTATGCCTCCTATCCCTACTTGTTGCTCAAGGTTCAAGGGGACTCGAGCATCGCGACCAGAGCCAAACTTGCCACGTAGCCCTCACTCCTTAGTCCCGCCCTGGTCTCGGTCGGGCTAACAGTGGCTGAGGTATGCGCTGGGTCGGGCCCTGCCGACGTAGAACACACGCAAGTAGGAGGGAATAATGCGAATTCAAAGCAAATATTACAAGCCATAAGTCGTTTCACAACGCCAAACACAAGTTTAAACGCCTCCACGAGGCATGGTGCATGTTGCAGGAATTAAAATAGAGAGGAATCTGCGAAGGGATCACTCTCCTGTGGCGCCCCCACCTCCCGAGGCCACGGAGCTGGCGGCACCATGCCCAAGCAAGATGCTGAAGGCGCGGAACTTCCCCAGCAGGGCCTCGGCTCGGCCTTTCACGGCCTCAGCAGCAGTGGCGTCATGGTCGCCGCTCACAGGCTCCAGCAGGCCGTCGAGGTCGACGCTGGGGTCGCGAAGGTAGACGTGGCTGAGAACACGCGTCAGCGCTACAGAAGACAGGGCATGCGCCTCGGCCTCAGCCGTGGGGCCAAGGTCGTCCGCGACATCTTCAAGCACACAGACCAAGAAAGGAAGCAGCTCGGCGGGGCCGTCCTCCGCACCAGCCAACGGCTTCTCCAGGCCACCCTCATAGAGCGTCTTCAACGCGGCGCGAGCCTTCTCCTCCAACCTGGCGAAGGACACCCGATCCTTGGTCAGGATCTTTGCCTTCCTGTCCAGCTCGATCCTCTCCGCTTTCAGCGACTGTTCCAGTGTCTACAACCGGCCACGGCAGCTGAGGGAGTCCCGGATTAGGGGGTGTCCGGATAGCCGAACTATAACCTTTGGCCGGACTCCTGGACTATGAAGATACAAGATTGAAGACTTCGTCCCGTGTCCGGAAGGGACTTTCCTCGACGTGGAAGGCAAGCTTGGCGATGCGGATATGTAGATCTCCTCCCATTGTAACCGACTCTGTGTAACCCTAACCTCTCCCGTGTCTATATAAACCGGAGGGTTTAGTCCGAGGACTAACAACAATCATACCATAGGTTAGCTTCTAGGTTTAGCCTCTACGATCTCGTGGTAGATCTACTCTTGTACTACCCATATCATCAATATTAATCAAGCAGGAGTAGGGTTTTACCTCCATCGAGAGGGCCCGAACCTGGTAAAAACATCGTGTCCCTTGTCTCCTGTTACCATCCGCCTAGATGCACAGTTCAGACCCCTACACGAGATCCGCCGTTTTGACCCGACATTGGTGCTTTCATTGAGAGTCCCTCCGTGACGCCGCCATCGAAAGGATGCCTCATCCCGCCTTTTAAAGACGGCACTATTGCTAAAGGAGCTTTGGCTATCGGCCAAACTCTCCGCTAAGCGGTTTTCTTATGACCGCTGTTCGCCGCCGCTTACCGACGATGACTTCTCGGGTCATCGGAAGCAATCTTCACGTCAACTCGGAACTCGCCGAGGAGTTAGATCCGACGGATCTCTCTTCCTTAAACGAGCTCCTGGATCGCATCGCCGCCCTGGGAGTCGCTACAGACTATGATCAGGTTGGGCCTAAACCCGATCTGAGAGAGATTAACTCTCCCCAGGTCACCCATCACGTTGCTGTGCTGGAGGAACAATGAGGCGACCCTTCATCTATCTTAAGGACTAGCTATGTCCGGATTCCCGATCTCCCCAAGCCGGATACCCGCGGAGGGGAGGACGACACTCAAGACATGAACTTAGAATCAGGCAACGGGCTAGATTCATTAGACAATATCCAAGAATCCAAGCTGCCGAGTTCGGAAAATCCTTGGCCCTTGAGCCTCAGATTGGGTGAGGTTTCGGATCTAATTCCATCCACCCACCCGAACATAGGCGATCTATCCAAAATTAGGCAAGAGCCCGAGGAAACAATACATCATTACTGGGCCAGATTCCTCCTGGTTATGAACAGGATAAAGGACTGTCATGAGGAAGACGCAATTTCATTCTTCTGCAATAATTGCACGGACAAGGGAATCCTCAATGCCATAGGTCGCCGTGAAATTACACGCTTTGTTGACTTGGCGTCCATACGAAAAAATCTTGTGCGATGGAAAGCGCTGGAAAACCGATGTAAGATTTTGGGACAATCCGCCCTGAATACAAACCAGTCCAAATAAAAGGGTGCATCATCGCTTGGTCACCCGGTTAAACACCAAAAAACAAAAAACCCCTACGGGGCATGGAACCGTACTGGAGGGATGGCTCAACGGACCATGTAAAATTCATAGTACAGAGGGCTCCATACCAACTCATAGCCTTAGAGCATGTTGGCTACTCCGGCAGGTGGCCAAAAGCGGCGAGGAACTTCTAACCCCAGCATCCACAGAGCACCAGCCAAAGGATACCAGTACGGTATTAACAGTCTTCGAGACTTTCGCATCAAACAATATGCGAAAACGAACACTCCACAGCCTTGCCGAAGTCTACCAAGTAGCAACAATAAATCCATGGAGTGACACGGCTATTATCTTTAATGCCAGTGATGAACCTAAATTCCGAATAGCTTGAGCACCAGTAGCATTGGTCCTCAGTCCAATAGTGGACGGCTTTCGCCTTACCAAGGTACTCATGGACGGTGGCAGTGGATTGAACCTCATTTATGAGGAAACCCTTCGAAAAATGGAAATAGACTGGAGCCGCATTGAGCGAAGCAGCACAACCTTTAGAGGAATAATCCCCAGTCGGGAAGCGTGCTGCATAGGAAAAATCACACTGGATATGGTGTTCGGCACGCCGGATAATTACAGGTCCGAGGAGGTCACGTTCCAAGTGGACCCATTCAGCAGCAGATACCACGCTCTATTAGGGCGAGATGCATTCACAATTTTTCAAGCTATACCCCATTACGGGTACATGAAGCTCAAAATGCCCGGGCCCAATGGAATCATCACTCTTGCTAGTGACCCGGACATAGCACTCCGCTCCGAAAATAAGACAGCCGCACTAGCCCTTGAGGCACTATCCGAAGCCCTAGCGGCCGAGGAACTGACTGCGCTGCGCGCCCACGGTGAACAGGACGATGTGATACTCGATAAAAGATCCAAGTCCACCTCCTTTAAATCAGCGAGACGAAATAGTCAAATTCCAAGTCCACCCAACGGACCCTACAAAAACGGCCTCCATCGGGGCACAATTAAACCCTGATGTAGACGCCGCACTACAAGAATTCCTACGCAAAAATTGGGACATTTTTGCCTGGCACCCTTAAGACATGCCGGGAATCCCACACCGGCTGGCCGAGCACAGCCTAAACATCCTAAAAGGATTCAAGCCGGTTAAACAGGCTCTTCGGCGTTTCTCCGAACCTAAGAGAAAAGCCATGGGAGAGGAGCTAGCCAAACTATTGGAGGCCGGATTCATCAGATATATAAAACATCCGGACTAGCTAGCAAACCTGGTGATGGTACCAAAGAAGGACAAATCCTGGCGCCTATGCGTCGATTTCAAGGACCTCAACATGGCTTGCCCAAAAGATCCCTTCCCCTCCCCTGCATCGATCAAATTATCGACGCTACCGCAGGACACGATTCATTGTGTTTCCTCGACGCATACTCCGGCTACCATCAAATCAAGATGGCAGAGCCTGACCAAGCCGCAACGACATTTATCACCCCATACGGCCCATTCTGCTTCAACACAATGCCCCTCGGGCTCAAAAATGCCGGCGCAACATATCAGCGCATGATTCAGACATGTCTGGCAAACTAGATCGGCAAAACAAGTGGAGGCATACGTAGATGATGTGGTCATCAAAACCAAGCATGTCGAAACTCTAGTAGACGACTTGAGGCTCACATTCGATAATCTTCGAACATATGACATCAAGCTTAACCCGGAAAAATGCGTTTTCGGCGTACCAGCCGGAAAGCTCTTGGGCTTCATTGTATCCGGTAGAGGAATTGAAGCAAACCCAGCCAAGATCCGAGCTCTGTCACAATTGGATATCCCAAAGGACCTCAAGCAAATACAAAAATTGACTGGATGCATGGCGGCTCTAAGCCGCTTTATCTCCCGTTTGAGAGAAAAGGCATTACCCCTCTATCGCCTCCTCCGGCGCACCGAACACTTCGAGTGGACGGATGCCGCCACGGCCGGACTCGAAGAAATAAAAGCCATACTAGCAACAAACCCGGTCCTGGCCGCGCCCAACGTGGGCGAACCAATGCTATTATACATCGCCGCAACTCATCAAGTTGTAAGCGCGGTGCTCGTTGTCGAACGAGAAACGGACGGACACAAGTTTCCCCTTCAAAAACCACTTTACTACGTGTCCACTGTCCTCACTCCATGCAAGTCACGGTATCCGCATTATCAAAAGATAGCGTACGCGGTTTTTATGGCATCCCGGAAGCTGCAACACTACTTTCAAGAGTGATCGATAATAGTAGCCTCCGAAGTACCTCTTAACGATAGTATAAACAACCGCGACGCGACGGGCCGGATTGCCAAATGGGCCATTGAGCTCCTCCCGTTCGACATAACCTATAAGCCACGGCGAGCCATTAAGTCGCAAGTTTTGGCCGACTTCGTCTCCGAATGGAATGAAGCCAAACTCCCTAAAGAGTACGGCACATATTCGAACTGGATCATGCACTTCGACGGCTCCAAAATGTTGGCTGGTCTGGGGGTTGGGGTCGTTCTGACTTCCCCAACAGGAGATACAGTTCAATACATACTCCAGATAATGTATACAGACTCCAACGACGCAGCCGAATACGAGGCCCTTCTACATGGTCTCCGGATGGCAGTATCCATGGGCATTCAACGCTCGAGTGTGCGAGGATTCAACCTCGCGATATCCCAAATAAATGGAGACTTTGATGCCAAGGATCCGAAAATGGCAGCTTATCGCAACGCCGTCCTAAAAATGTCAGCTCGGTTCGAAGGGCTCGAATTTCACCATACAGCCCGGGAGAACAATCAGGCAGCAGACGTCTTGGCACGCATTGGCACAAATCGCGATGCCATCCCCCCCAATATCTTCTTAGAAAGGCTGTTCAAGCCATCCATATTATGGGAAGGGGAGTCCGGAAATAACAGCCCGGACCCAACAACACTGCCCTCCACCGAACATTCTGACACAATTGGAGGCTCTGCCAACGAAGTAACATCTTCAGCCCACGCAATAATGGCAGTCATTGCCCCGTGGACGGAACCATTCCTAGCCTACCTAACCAGGCAGGAACTTCCCGAGGACCAAAACAAGGCATGCTGCATAGTGTGGCGATCTAAAGCCTATAAAGTCCATGAGGGAGAGCTTTGTAAGAAAAGCACGACCGGAGTCCTTCAAAGGTGTATCTCCGAAGAGGAAGGGCGGAATCTCCTGGCTGAAGTTCATGCCGAACTCGGCGGGCACCACGCCTCAGCCCGGGCCCTTGTAAGCAAGGCCTTCCGTACAGGATTTTATTGGCCGACGGCCAGAGCAGATGCTCAGTACTTAGTCCAACGATGCGTCGGTTGCCAGCTCTTTGCTAATCAAAGCCACATGCCACCCACCGCCCTCCAAACTATACCCATCACCTGGCCCTTCGCGGTCTGGGGGCTTGACATGGTTGGACCCCTTAAAGGAGGAACCCACAAGCAAAAATACCAACTGGTCATGGTGGATAAATTCACCAAATGGATAGAGGCCAAGCCCATTAAGACGGCCGAATCCGGTCCGGTGATAGACTTCATATCAGGGGTCGTACACCGTTACGACATCCCCCACAGCATCATCACTGATAACGGCACGAACTTCACGGCCGACGAGGTCAAACTCTGGTGCAAAAAAAATGGGCATCAAGCTCGACTATACTTCAGTCTATCACCCTCAAACTAACGGTCAAGTCGAGCGAGCAAATGGTCTAATCATGAGCGGCATCAAACCCAGATTAGTGTGGTCCCTGAAGGAATCTAACACACACTGGGTAGAGGAGCTCGACTCCGTACTCTGGGGGCTGCGGACCACGCCGAATCGCACCACCGGATTCACACCATTCTTTATGGTATACGGCGCAGAGGCAGTTTTGCCCTGCGACATAATTCATGACTCACCTCGCGTGCGCATGTACGAAGAAAGAGAAGCCGACCTCGATCGGCAGGACAGTTTGGACATCTTGGAGGAGGAGCGTGACGTGGAAAAAGCCCGTTCCGCATTCTATCAACAGCAGGCTCGAAGATATCAAAGCAGAGAAGTACGGGCCAAAACTTACAATGTTGGCAAAGTAGTTCTACGTCTGCCGGACAAGAAAAAGGACAAACTCAAGCCCATATGGGAAGGTCCCTTAAATATCGACCAAGTCCTGACCGGTGGAGCGTACCGTCTGCGAGATGCATCGGATAACCGACTCGAGCCGAACCCATGAAACGCAGCCCGTCTCTGAAGATTCTACGCCTAGCGCCGGATTCTGAGTTCGTCTCCTTCCTCGGTCTATTTTTTACACATTAGCTGTCTTATATTTCTCTCCTTCTCCCTCTTTTTCTCTTACATCCTTTAAAGGCTCGTTTGCGCATTTTTCGCACACACTTGACGCGCTATCCGTGCTCATTATACCTGGGGGCTTCTTTAACAGAAGCTTATTTGTACGGGCTTCATGCCTAACACATGTGTCACGCTTCTGCATGTACCTTTTATTCATCATTATATGCATCGATATGACTTAAGTTTTGGCCAAGCTGGGTTGCCTGGCTCCTGTGCTTACCCCTACGTTCCCGATTGTTCGGCTAGGTGGTAAAGGGGTCACCTCTGCGATTGTTACTGCCGGATCAGCCGGATGTGCACCTTAGACTGGGTGAAGCCGAAAGCTAGCGTTATTAAGGGAATATTCGGTAGGTGAACTAAAGATGATTTCTCACTTATTTATTTATCTGCCCCTAGATGCTTTTCTGCTTTTTTTTTAGCAGTCCGGACATGCACTTTAAGGCATGCCTCCCAGGGAAAGGAACCCCTAACGAAACTATTCTCCCTGGAAGATGTTTCTTACTAACCATGTAATATAACATAACTAGTTGGGCACTTGTATGTTCAAGCACTAATGACCCCTACGCCTGGTCTCCATGCATGCCCCGGTTCTTACATAACCGTGAGGGTATTCGGACACACTCTCGACTATAGGGTCCCGAGGTTGAAGCGAAAAGGTCCGCCATGACAAACGATCTACAATCCGGCTAGAAGGCATTTTTACATGTCATCTTCAATTACATAGTCAATTTGACTGGGTGTATTCCTCCTCAATACCATCTAATAGGCTGTCTAGTTTATAGTCCTGTTGGGAATACTTTGCGGCCAATTCTACTTGGCCGTACACTAAGCTCACAGGGATCTCCTTCCCATCGGGCCCCATAGGTCCGACCTCGGCCATGTGGTTTGGGTCAGCCTTCGTGTACCGCGTCTTCACCATGGCCCAGGCCTCCCTGGCGCCTTGACGGCAGGCCGATATCTTCCATAATCGGAAGCGCCGCCGTGCTCCCTTAAGCTTCTCTGCAAGCTCTCCAAGGCCTTCGGGCAGGGAGACAGATGGCCACAAGGCCTGGGCGACACCTTTCATCACTTGCCGAACTCGTTCGATGCAGTTATAAAGCTCGGGAAGAAGGTCACCCGAGAACAGGGCATTTCCTCTGCGGGGCGACACTGTGAGCATACCTCTGCACATAACTCGTTAGTCGACTTCCTCGCGAACTCTTTTTGAAGTTCGTTCAAGCACTTACTAAAATGTCGCGTCGAAGCCGTCGATTCTCCTTCATGGAGTCCGACAGCTGGGCACGAACATCCTTTAGTTCCTCACCCAGCTGGGTGTTGGCATCTTGAGATTATTCTTCTCTGCCTAACCCTCGTAAGCACGCTCTCCCGGCTTTTAACTTGGCGCAAGAGTTGTTGCTTGTCCGGATCTACTCGGCGCCATCTGCAATTATATTGTCGATTTACACACGCCGCACTTCACAACATACCTATCTTTCGAAGCGTATATTACTAGAGGGGGTCTCCTTGGCCTCCCCTGCAGCGGCTAGTGCGGCCTCAAGTTGGGCTTTGCACTCTTCCAGCTCCTGGGACAATTGGGTATTCTTTTTTGTAAGATCCTGCGTAACAAATGATCCTTAAATCAGTTATTCTAACTATTTCAAGTCTCCGGGGCTACTGGTATATATAACCATCAAATTTTCTCACCCGTATGTCTTTCACATACTGCTCCGTGGCCCTGGCTAGACCATTTTGAGCGGCACGGAGGTGTGCATCTCCCGAATTGAAGGCATCCAATGCCTCTTGGGAGAAACATGCGTCACGAAGAACTGTCCGGCGACGCCTATGATTCATGGCACTCTCCACCTCGAAATTGGTGGCAGATAGTCCGTCGGCATCCTCTGTCGGAGGAGTGTCCGACGCACGCCTCGTGTTCGCCTCCGCTTCTGGACCTGGCTTTGGAGCCTGGCTGGTGGAGGCTCGATTGGCAGCCTCGCCGGATATAGTCCGGCGAGCGCTCTTTTTCCTGAAGGGAGCATGAGCGTTAGTATATCTTCCGGGAGTAAAACCTGGGAATAAGATGGCATGCCATACCGTTGCGCCGGCGTCTCAATCCGGACCGCACTTCTTTTCAGCCTGCTGGGTCTTGCTGCCCCTTGTTGGCTAGCCACCGCAGGCTCGGCCTTCCGCCTCAAAGGCTCCCCCTGCAAAACACCATTGATATACGGTGATCCAAGATAAGCACGGACGGATCATTTTCAAAGTATTGGGACTTCGGTCTCAGTTACCTGTGAGGCTGGAAATATTCCGGGGTAATCGGCCGTAATGGCGACCAAGGCATTGTCGATGCTCAGTTGGTAAAGTACCCCATCGATCAGCTCCACAGATATGTACGGATCCTCTTGGGAGGCCGGATCAAGGGACCGTTCCGGATCCTCGGGTTGTGGAGGAGGGTTGTTTATATCCTTTACGGCCCGGCGCAATTCCTGCGCCGAAATCACAAGATAAGGTACTTAACTATGGGAATATGGAACAGATGGGCATAAAGAAGTGTCCGCTTACCCAGCTTGGAGGGTCGTACATAGAAAATCCGCCCTGTGGATTGACTCGGAGGAACTCCTCCTCTTCCGCCTTGTACAATGCGGACAAGGCCTTCATCAGAGCAGCAACCGATCCCGTCCCCTTACGGCCGCAGTGGGTGGCATCATCCTCCCCGTTGAAATCCCACATGGGGTGGCCTCTATACTGAAGTGGCTGCACCCCCCGCATAATGCATGTGGCCATGACCCTGATCATGGTCAGTCCGGAATGAGCTAATAATCTTATCCGGCTCATCAAGTAAAGGACGTCCCTGTCGTTTTCCTTCTGAGGGCTCCGTGGGCGCCAGCTTAGGCGCTTCTTCAAGGGAGCATTATTGAACCCAGGAAGGCCGATCCGAACAGGGTCCGGTAGGGGGACATCTTCTATATAAAACCATTCTGAAGGCCAGTCTTCGGACGCCTTCTTTGGGGTTCCGGATAGATATCCGGTCCCGGCGATGCGCCATAGTTCGGCTCCGCCCACTTGATATATCGACCCCTCCTGAGAACGGGGCACAAGGCAGAACAA
Organism: Aegilops longissima; assembly: GCA_021605205.1. NCBI lineage: Eukaryota > Viridiplantae > Streptophyta > Magnoliopsida > Poales > Poaceae > Aegilops > Aegilops longissima. The sequence goes on along the minus strand of CM038677.1, from coordinate 536,119,591 downwards.
CTTCTTCCACAGCGCGAAATGAGCTTTGACGCCCAAGAACAGCTCGCAAAGGGCTACTAAGCCCGCAATATGCAACATGGAGGCAGGCGTAAGGTTGTGCAGCTGGAGGCCGTAGAACTCCAGGAGCCCCCGGAGAAACGGATGAATTGGAAATCCGAGCCCTCTTATTAAATAAGGGACAAGGCATACCCGCTCTCCTTTGGAGGGATTGGGGGCGCTCTCCGCCTGCTTTCCGCCATTATAGGTGGCGAGTCCGGCTCGAACCGGGACCATAAAGGCTGGGGGAAGAAATCCCTTGGTTTGGAGCGTACTAGCTCGCTGTGTGGGATGGAACATCTCTCCCAATCTCCAGGCTGAGGGCTGGGAGGGCGAGAGGAGGAGCTGCGTCGACTGGCCATGATGGAATGGATTTCTGTCAGATGCGCTCCGATGAATGCTCGTGAAGGGAAGATGGTGTGATTCAGATCTAAATCCTCGTCTCTTTTATAAGGCGGCTTATTCGCGCAGCTAGGGGGGTAAAAGTAAGAACACCCTGGCTGTTTGCATTCGCTTGACACGTGGAAGACGGCCATTATTGGGCGTGGAAGCCAAGGAGCGCAATATTTACGAGAAGCCGGACACTATTCAACAGGTACACAGAATTTGGAGAAGAACCTGCCTTGCAATGCCGAAGACAAATCTGCGTGCCGGACTCATCGTCATTGAAGCCTGGTTAAAGGAGCTCTTGAGGAGTCGGATTAGGGGTGTCCGGATAGCGAACTATAACCTTTGGCGGACTCTGGACTATGAAGATACAAGATTGAAGACTTCGTCCGTGTCCGGAAAGGACTTTCCTTGGCGTGGAAGGCAAGCTTGGCGATGAGGATATGTAGATCTCCTCCCATTGTAACCGACTCTGTGTAACCCTAACCCTCTCCGGTGTCTATATAAACGGAGGGTTTTAGTCCGTGGGGCGAACAACAATCATACCATAGGCTAGCTTCTAGGGTTTAGCCTCTACGATCTCGTGGTAGATCTACTCTTGTACTACCCATATCATCAATATTAATCAAGCAGAGTAGGGTTTTACCTCCATCGAGAGGGCCCAAAACAGGTAAAACATCGTGTCCCTTGTCTCCTGTTACCATTCGCTTAGACGCACAGTTCGGGACCCCCTACCCGAGATCCGCCGGTTTTGACACAGACGGCAGCCATCAAGCTCGGCGTCCCGGTCCCTGACGGCGGCCTCCCGAGCCTCCATCTCCTTCTCCTTCTCCTGGCAGCCGCGGACCTCCTTGGCGAGCTCGTCGCGCAGGCCTTGCAGCTCGACCTCCAGCGCCTTGCAGCGGTCCCGGGCGTCCGCGGCGTCGCCCTGGGCAGCATCGCGAGCGGCCCTGGCCTGGCAGGCAGCTTGCTTCTCCCCATCGGAGGCCGACGCGACTTGGCTCAGCGCCGCTCGGACGAAGGCAGCAGAGTGGGCCCAGCCAGAAGCCAGTTCCAGGCGCCCGGCCACCAGACGGGGATCAGCATTCCGGAGATTCTCTTGCAGTCGGCTTAGTTCGCTGGCAGCCTGGTCCAGGATGGCCGAGGGATCATAATGGACTGGAGCCGGTGGAGCAGGTGTAGAAGGCGGCAGCTTGATGACGGCTTAGGAAGGAGGAGCCCACTTGACCTTGGGCACCTCAGCGACGATGTCAAGCGCAGGCACCTCCAGAGTCAGCGGGACCACGGGGGCTGACTCACCTCCAGAGTGCCCCTGCTGGGCTCGCGAGGATGACCGGGCAAGGGAGGCACGAGCCTTGCTGCCCCCTTTCCCCGCAGGCGGAGCCGCAGCCCCGGCAGGCGAACCCGCCTCAAGCAGGGCCGCAGAAGCCCCCTTCGGCCTTTTTGCTGCAGGTGCCGACCTGGCCAATGGAATACAGACGTCAGGCCCCGGTGGTAGAAGCAAAGCAAAACACGGATCGAACACTTACTCGTCGTCGTCCCCGGACTCAAGCAGCCTCCGACCAAACTTGAAGCCTGAAAGACTGCGGCTAGGATCAGCCTTGGGAGGCCCGGAAGCAGTAGGCGCGTTGGGAAGGCCGGAGCTGGCCTCAGACCGCCCCGGAGTCAGAGCGGACCCTAGGAGAACCAGCCCTGACCTACCTTCCTCGGAACCAAGGGAGAATCCTCCCCTCCTCGCGTGGCACCGGCCTCGTCATCGTCCGGCATGGAGCGGAGGGCGCGGGACCTGCGCCGAGGGAAGGAGTCGCCCGACTCCTCGCCAGACGCCACGAAGTCAGAGCCTTCCTTCTCCACCTCCTTTCCTTCCTCCTCACTCCCGCTGGAGTTGCTGGAGGAAACGTTCATCGTATCCAACATCGCCAGATCCTCAGGAGCCCCGGCGGGCACCAGCCCCTCACCATTGAAGGTGGACATGGTGTTCACCACTTGCTCCCAGTCATCGCAAAGGAACAAGGGGACGGGAGCGCCCTCCAGAATCGCCACGTCTCCCCCAACCAAGGAATGGAGAGCTGCGGCCAGATCTTCGTCAGAGAGGGCCTCGGGGCTCAGGCGAAGGGCGTCACCTGCCTCCCCAAGCCTCCACAATAGGAGCGAATGCTCCGGAGCGGAGCCACTCGGTGTTCCAGGAATTCCCTCAGGAGCATGGCCTCGGTCAGCTTCGCCGCCCCCAAGTTGGCTAGCCTCAGGTCCGCGTCTACCCTCTTCAGCACCATCTTCGCACGAGGGTTGTCGGTGTCAAAACCGGCGGATCTCGGGTAGGGGGTCCCGAACTGTGCGTCTAGGCGGATGGTAACATGAGACAAGGGACACGATGTTTTTACCCAGGTTCGGGCCCTCTCGATGGAGGTAAAACCCTACTCCTGCTTGATTAATATTGATGATATGGGTAGTACAAGAGTGGATCTACCACGAGATCAGAGAGGCTAAACCCTAGAAGCTAGCCTATGGTATGATTGTTGTTCGTCCTACGGACTAAAACCCTCCGGTTTATAGAGACACCGGATAGGGTTAGGGTTACATAGAGTCGGTTACAATGGTAGGAGATCTACATATCCGTATCGCCAAGCTTGCCTTCCACGCCAAGGAAAGTCCCATCCGGACACGGGACGAAGTCTTCAATCTTGTATCTTCATAGTCCAGGAGTCCGGCCAACGGTGATAGTTCAGCTATCCGGACACCCCCTAATCCAGGACTCCCTCAGTAGCCCCTGAACCAGGCTTCAATAACGACGAGTCCGGCGCGCATATTGTCTTCGGCATTGCAAGGCGGGTTCCTCCTCCGAATACTTCATAGAAGATTTTGAACACAAGGATAGTGTCCGGCTCTGCAAAACAAGTTCCACATACCACCGTAGAGAGAATAACCTTTGCACAGAGCTGCTGACGTATTCCGCGGCGTGACATCACACCACGGCCAGGCCTTTATACGAATCGTTTTTACTGGTCCACCTCAGCGCGTTTAGCGAGGCAGTTTCCTTGGCACGTCTTATCAAAGCGGAGATCGTGCCCCCTTATTCCAGGATTCTGATCAATACGGGTGTGGGTAACCCAGTCGTGCCCGTTGGCACGCCTCCTCCATCGAAGGCGAGTCCCGAACAGTCACGGGGAGGGCTCTTGGTATTCAACATCTTTATAACGAGACCAAGGCCCGCTCCTTTCTTTCAATCTCAATCGAATCCGCCCCTCGCCTCGAGTTCCAACACCCAAAGCTCCATATTTAGGCGCTTCAGACCTTCGAGGATGTCCGGCTCCGACTTGCACGGCCGGTGGATGTCTTCCTCCGTCACGGAAGAAGATGTGCTAAAGCTGAGAGACGCCAGGTATCTAACCGGCGAAATCTCGCATAGGCTGCCTGCCCAAGGGCAGGTTATTCCCACTCCCGAGCTTGGTGAGAGCGTGGTATTCGTGTCTCACTTCCTTCGGGGTTTAGGCTTCCCAACGGACCCCTTTGTGAGGGGGCTCATGTTTTATTATGGGCTGGAATTCCATGACTTGGATCCGGAGTCCATCCTCCACATCTCATTGTTCATTGTCGTACGTGAAGCCTTCCTCCGCATTACCCCTCACTTCGGATTGTGGCTCAAGACCTTCAAAGTGGAGCCGAAGATGATCAAGGGGCATCAAGAAGAGTGCGGAGGGGCTGTTATAAGCAAGAATGTGGACGCTCCATGGCCCGAGGGCTCTTTTCAAGAGGAGCTCAATTTATGGCAACAGGAGTGGTTTATATCACCGCTCCCAGGGGCACCAAATGGGCAGCGCCACCTGCCTTCCGCTCGGGTCCTCCACTACGGCGGGCGTCATGGGTCAATAAAGGGCTCGACTGCGGACCGTCCAAGGAAGTACCTCTGTTGCAGGGCCGTATTCGAGACCTCAGAGAGAGAGAGAGAGAGAGAGAGAGAGAGAGAGAGAGAGAGATCAATCTGGTCGTAGTAGCGCAGGTCATGCTGATTCGCTTGCACCTGCCAAGCGTCGCCCCCCTCCGCCTGTGGGAGTTTAATCCGGAGGGACCACGAGCTCTTCAACATTTTATGGGCGTAACGCCCGTGGAGATGTACCAACTGTTCTTCGGAACATAAGCAATGTGTCCGGACTTAACCAAGGACGTAGGTCTGAGCTGCAATCGCCCGGATACTCAAGTAAGTAGTCATGTACCCGGACATGCTATCCGCATATTTATCATACACTTGCCCTTAAAAGAGCTATCCTTTAAACAGGAGTGGATAGCAAAAGCAAAACTGATCAGGTGTCCGGCCCCCCTCCCTCAGACCACGCCCGATCCTGTATTAACCAAGATGCTAGAGGTTGTGCCTTTTGAAGAAGGCGAAGGGGGGAACAAGGGAACTACTACCTCCGTGAAGGAGGCCATCGAGAAAGGGGGATCGAGAATCCCTCCCTCCAAGGGGAGAAGAGGACCGCTTCTGAAGATCCGGAGACCAAAGCCTCGAAGTGGGGGAAGAAATCTTCACCAGACGGTCCTGCGGCGGGAGATGCCCCGGCCACACTATTTCCCCAAGGAGATCACCCCTCCAGCAAGCCGTAAGTAAAGGGGGGCGTTTTTTTTAAAAGAGAGACATCCCTGTTTTATTTCTGAAGGTAACCGAAAGTTTACCTTGTAGTTCGGATCTCAGCCCTTCACAGCAGAGCTCATCTTCAGGGGATCTTGGTCTGGAGATGATGGAGAGCGAAACGCCTCTGCTTGCCGTGCCGTTATGCGAGGTGGACGACCCTGAGGTGTCGTCGCGGAGGGCTCCTCTGAATTCGGCGGAGCCAGAAGGCAGACGTATGTCCCCTCGAAGCTCTCCGTGTCCGGCCTTCGAAAAAGGCCACCGGACGAGTCCGGCACCAATGGGTGTGCGGTCGGAGGAGCTGAAGTATCCGCTCGGGCGAGCGTCTATCTCGGAAGATCACCGTACGTTAATGGGTACGGTGATTGAAAGGATTTCATCCGCTGAGAGCGGATTGCATGAAGCCGTCGTAAGTCTACTGACGGGTTTTGAGGTATGCAAAATGATGTACCTTCTGACAATTTTGCATATACAATGCGCCCTGTATAGATAGTAGCCCCTGAGACTTGGTGCGGTGTCAAAATGATGGCGCCGAGGATCATAACCCTGAGTATAATATGCGCTCTTCCTATGTAGGTGGCGAAGCGTCCGGTGGCTAGCCGGGCTGATGAATTTGCCGAACTGAAGCGGCAACTTGACGTGGCGGATGCGGACATCACGCTTGTTAATAAGCGGCTTGACAAGTCACAAGGTATGCAACTTCTCCGCGGACACCTAGTAAGGGAGCTTGACGCCCGTGCCTTACAACAGGTATGCTTAATGCAGATGGTGGCGCTGCTATGGAGAGCCTTCGAGCGGAGCTCGCCGGAGCCAAGGAGCAAGCCAGAAAAAGTGATGCGGCTGCTTTAAAGGCGGCCGCAGAGCTAAAAGCCGAACATGCTACTCACTGCCGAAGCAAGAAAGAAATGACCGAGATGGCCATGAAATTGAAGAATGCTACTGACCATTGCGAGCTTCTTGAAAAATAAGATCGAGCGAAACAAGAGGACCTGAGAAAGGCCGCCACCGAGGCCAAGGATACTCGCTCTGCAATGAGAGCTATGAAGGAGGAGCTACGTCAGGCCGGAGACATTTCTGCTGGAAAGCCATTTCTGTTGCGGAGGAAATTCACGGATCCTAGGTACGCTCAATTGGACCGGCTGTGGGGCACGGAGGATGCTTATCTGGACTTGGCAGCGAGTGCTGCAGACGCGGCCAAACACTTCCGAGGTCAAAAGGATCACGAAATGGAAGAGCTCTTTTGGTCGCAGTTCCATAGTCCGGAGCGTCCACTTTCGTTAACCGGTCGTTTGGCCGAATGGGCTGAGCTGAATAGGTTGTCCGGACTTGCCATGAAGGCTGTCGTGACTCATTTGTGGCCGAAAAGGCCCGAGCTGAAGAGTTATTTTGGCTTGGTGCAACAGTTCCTTGGTGCGTTTCCGCATATCGATGCAATGAAGCGGTCAGCATGCATAGAGTGTGTGCGGATGGCTTTTTCCCGTGTCAAGACATACTGGGTGGAGATGAAGGCCACCGATGTTGCATCCCAAGATTCGACGAAGTGTGAGTACTGCGAGCACTATTTTGAGGAAGTCTGCGCAGGCACTCTGTTTAATAGAGACGCGATGCTCGAAGGATGTTATGCTTTAATGACATGTATGATTTGTGAAAACAATGTTTCAATATAATATAAGAGCTTTTTATACTTGTGCGTTCAAGTATTAAAACATCTCTGTCTTGACCGTTGATGTATGTGTGTATATAACCCGAAGATGGCAGTCTTGACATTACGCGCATAGTGCGGGGTGTTTGCAAAAAGGCACATTTTCACACTTAATCCAATGTCTTGGTCCTGTAAAGGAGGTGATAGCGTAGCAAACTAGGCAACCAGACTATAATGCTTTATCACTTTCACTTAGCCATTGGAGTTCGATGGTGGGGCGACTATATAGCCCCTAGGGGCACCGCGCTCTCCCAAATTCGGGGTGCGTATGTGCCTGACCGGGAAACGGTCCTTCGTCAATGCAGGGGAATTCTAAACATTCTGGTGGGTCATCGAGTGGTTGACCAGTCTCACGCTATATCATGACAGTCAGTTTTCGGCTTTCTCTCTTGAGGTGCTCACTGGCTGAACAAGGGCACAATCGCAGAGTTCTCCCGGTGCCGCGTTAGCCGATAGAAGCGGGCGTAAGGCAGCAAAACACAGGAGCCGGGCAAACCCAACATTTGACCAAACACATGATTCGGAGCTGATGCATATAAGGCCTAACCCGAGACGCCGAACACTACCTAAGGTATTCGGTCTTTATGAAAACGGGCAGAATAATGCCCTAAGCCCCTGGTGTCCAGGTACGCGCAAAAATTCTGGTGCGGCCGATGCCAAAATGCCAGCCTCCTCCTCGGTTGATTATAGCAAAAAACCAGGGGATGTGTATCAACAAGAGACAGTAAAAAAGGATTACGCAGGGTCTTAATCTGAAAAGAATCCTTGCAACGGGTCCCTACTGCACGTCTGCGCCTGTGTCTCCATTGTGCCGTATCCCGGACGGGTATAGCACGGTGTTCATCTGTAAAAGAGAAGAACTTAGTTGAAAAGAAAAAAGGATCGTGCGAAAAATGTACTTTTTATTAAATAAATAGAGTACGGTTCGAAAAGTGAATAAAATTGAGCTTTATTGTCTCTTGTTGTACATCGTGCAGCCCTTATGCGGGGTATGCCGCTAGTAGGCGTTATATGTTTACGCCGGACTCGTCTAGCCATGTCCGGGTCCGAATGACCTATTCAGTGCTTTGATTAGCGGGCGGATTAGTGTGGGGCTGTCAAGGCAGTCTCACGTTCTTCCGTGCTCGAGTAACACTTGATATTCCCTTTTAATGAGATGATGCCGCGTGGACCGGGCGTTTTAAGTGTAAGAGATGCATAATGCGGTATTGCGTTAAAGCGGGCGAAAGCTTCGCGTCCCAGTAGTGCTTGATAACTACTTTCGAATGGGGCGATGTGGAAGGTCAACTTTTCGCGGCGGAAGTTGTTGGATGAGCCAAACACAACTTCTAGCAGTAGGGAGCCCGTACAATGGGCATATAGGCCTCGCATTACCCCTTTGAAGGAGGTGTTGCTATGGCGAATTTTGGTTGGGTCTATCCCCATTTTGCGGATTGTGTCCTGATATAGCAGGTTTAGATCGCTTCCTCCGTCCATTAGGACTTGTGTGAATTGGAGTCCATCGATTATAGGATCTAATATCAAGGCAGTCCATCCTGCATTCCGGATACTTCCGGAATAGTCCTGATGATCGAAGGTGATTGGTTTTGACAACCATCATTGGGTCTCTGCTGGGATAGACCGTGCGGCGCGTGTTTCTATGGGCGCCGCTCTGTTTTTCCCTTTTGTCACTTGAAGTGAGTTCACTGTTTTGACTTTTTGTGGGAAATTCTTTTGTTTTTTCCGGTGCTCTGCTTGTGGGGTTCATCATCGTCCTCGCTTGGTTTGTCGAGCTCCTTGTGTTCGGCATTGAGTCTGTCGGACTGCTTGAAGACCCAACAATCTCTGTGGGTATGGTTTGCAGGCTTCCCGGGAGTACTGTGGATTTGGCATATTTTGTCCAAGATTTTGTTTAGGTTGGATAGCTCGTCGCTGTTGTCCTTGAGGGGCAGTTTTTTATGATTCTGCTGGGAGCTTCTGAATCCGGCGTTGACTGCCGTGCTCTTCGGGCTGCTTCCCTTTGCTGGCACTAGTTCTTGCTGCGTCGTGGTTTTCCATTTCCATCCCTGACTTCGGATGTACTTGGGTCGCTGGTACTGCATCTTGCCAGCCAACTATCCTCTCCCGCACAAAAGCGGGTCATGAGGCTTGTTAATGCAGCCATTGTTCTCGGCTTCTACTGGCCGAGGTGTCTGGCGAGCCATTCGTCTCGGACGTTGTTTTTGAAAGCTGCTAAGGCTTCGGCGTCCGGACAGTCGACTATTTGGTTCTTTTTGATGAGGAACCTATTCCAGAATTTGCGGGCTGTCTCTCCGGGTTGTTGAGTTATGTGACTTAAATCGTCTGCATCCGAAGGACAGACATAAGTCCCTTGAAAATTTGCCCAAAAAGCATCCTCGAGCTCTTCCCAACTTCCAATGGTATTTTCAGGGAGGCATTTGAGCCAATGCCGGGCTGGCCCTTTGAGCTTGAGGGTTAAGTATTTTATGGTGTGGAGATCATCTCCTCTAGCCATGTGTATGTGGAGGATGTAATCGTCAATCCAGACTCCAGGGTCTGTTGTTCCGTCGTATGCCTCTATGTTTACGGGTTTGAATCCCGTTGGGAATTCGTGATCCAGCACCTCATCGGTGAAACACAGGGGGTGTGCGGCACCCCTATATTTGGGTGTGCCGTGATGTTCGGATATTTGGCGTGTTGCATTGCTTGCAAGAGCTTGCTTTCTTGGCCCATAGATGGACCTAACTAGGCCATCCTTTTGATGCGAATCATTATGCGGATCACGTGCCGGCTTGTGTGCGCCACCGCTTGCCGCTCCATGTTTGCCATGTGGTCGTCTATCCGACCGGGCAGCCTCTTTGTTCTTTGATTGAAGGGGCTCTACGGCCTCCTCATCAAATTTGGGCAGTAATTTGCGCTTTGGGTAGCTCTTTGTTTGGCGACTGTCGCCGTATTTCTCTGCGGTGTTGAGTACTTTGCTCCATCTGATTCTGAGTGCATCTTCCGCTGTTTTGAGCTTCCGCTTCTGCTTTTTCAGGCTACGCGCGGTGGCGACGAGCCTTTTGTGGAGGTTCTTCTGCTCCAACAATTTGTTCGGTGTGAGATCATCCAGACTGTTATCTTCGCCGGGGACGGGTTGTCTATCCAAGTTGTCCTGTTCGGACGGTTGCTCGATAGCATGTTCGTCATCCACTGGTTCGCCCTGCTCTATGACTGGGTCTGTGTGGCTGCCGTCATTGTCGAGGCGGGACTTGGTGCGGCGTTTACGTTGCCGTTTTGACTGCTTTTCGAGGGATTTATCCTTCGTAGTGTCCCGTTGTTCCTCGTCGTCACTTCCTTTAGGTGTATCCACCATGTATACATCGTGGGATGAGGTGGCTGTCCAGTATCCTATAGGTGCTGGTTCATGGTTGTCTCCCACATCGTCGTCCATACCGTCGATGTCTTCGGAGTCGAAATCGAGCACGTCGTTCAAGCTTTCGACAGTGGCTACAAAGTGGGCGGTGGGTGGGCGTTGAATTTCTTCGTCGTCCGCATCCCAACCTTCCTGACCGAAGTCCGGCCAGGGCTCTCCTGATAAAGAGAGAGACTTTAGTGAATTCAGGATGTCGCCAAAGGCGAGTCTTTGAAAGATGTCGCGGCAGTGAACTCCATAACCGCGCCCAATTGGATTCGATTGGCCGGGCGCGGAGGTTCGGAGCCGGAGAGGAGTCCGCGCCTTGGAGTCACAGTCTTCGTAAGGACAGGATGGAGTTGGCTCAATCGCCGAAGAGATCGTAGCCCCGAGGCGGTGTCCAACCACTCGTCCCTGATCGGCGGAGTCGGCTCGAGCTAAGGGTCGGGCGCGGACGGCGCTGCCCTCGAGGCCTTGTTGGTGGCACAGCTAGATCGTGCCCATCGAGGACAAGTCTGGCGGCGCTATGGCTGTGGCTCGAATCCGTCGAAGATCTAGTCTCCGCGGATGTCGGCGTGTAGTTCAAACTCCCAAACCTGACCAGATGGCCAGGGCGTAGCTTCGATCTGCTCCGGATGGCCAAGTGAATTGCCCGCGATGCAAAGCCGCCGAATAAGAAGATCTGTCCGGGAGAAAAGTCTCACCTGGACCACGTCGTTGTTGATGATCGAAGGAGCCATCGGGCCTAAGGATGGCGACACGGAGGAACTATCAATGAAAGCACCAATGTCGGTGTCAAAACCGGCGGATCTCGGTAGGGGGTCCCGAACGTGCGTCTAGGCGGATGGTAACATGAGACAAGGGACACGATGTTTTTACCAGGTTGGGCCCTCTCGATGGAGGTAAAACCCTACTCCTGCTTGATTAATATTGATGATATGGGTTATACAAGAGTGGATCTACCACGAGATCGAGAGGCTAAACCCTAGAAGCTAGCCTATGGTATGATTGTTGTTAGCCCCACGGACTAAAACCCTCCGGTTTATATAGACACCGGATAGGGTTAGGGTTACACAGAGTTGGTTACAATGGTAGGAGATCTACATATCCGTATCGCCAAGCTTGCCTTCCACGCCAAGGAAAGTCCCATCCAGACACGGGACGAAGTCTTCAATCTTGTATCTTCATAGTCCAGGAGTCCGGCCAACGGTGATAGTTCGGCTATCCGGACACCCCCTAATCCAGGACTCCCTCAAGGGTCGACGAGCTCCGTGCGAGACCACGCATCGACGGTCTCGGGCTGCCCCGACGGCAGCGTCAGTCGAGGATGGATGCGCCCGTCATCCACCATGACCCACTGGCTCCTGAAGCCTTCAATCCTCTTTCCAGGCTTGGAGATGGAGTTGGAGCTGGAGTATGCGACGAAGCTCGCGCACACAGTAATAGAGCCACGGGAGACCCGGAGGGAAAAGTAATGGCGTAGCAAAGCCACCGAGGGTTTTATCCCAACGTGAGCCTCACAATAGTAGGTGAAAGTCGCCAGGAGAAGAACAGAGTTGGGGTGGAGATGTAGAGCTTGCAAGTTGTATTGGCGGAGAAAAGTGAAGAAGAACTCGGAAAAAGGAGGGACCAGACCGGCGATAATGGCGCTCACGAAGAACGGGTAGAAGGTGCTCCCCTGGCCTTCATGCTGATCGGAGCCGGCCTTGAGCGCAGTCGCTCCCTTGTTGCCCTGCGCCACCGTCCTCCGGCGCACAAGGGCGAGATTCTTCACCGACATAGTCGGAGGATCCAGAGCCGGGAGGTACCAGGCCTCAGTCGGGGTCTTGCGAGGCACCATGGCTTGCAGGATGGGAAGGATTGGGACAGATCTGGAGGATTTCGGAAGCAAGGAGGAGAAGGGCGAGAAAGGGGATCTGGAGCAAGGCGAGCAAGGACAAGCACCAAGTCTGGCCCGGGCCTCCTTTTTGTTAGAAGGGCGGTTGCCGAGGCATCGTGGGGAAGCGGAGACGCCCACAACCAATCAATCACCACGCGGCACCCAAGGCCGCAGGCTGTTGGGGCCCGCGGCGCTTCGCACTTGCCCCTTTGCTTCTCTGCTAAGCCAAGTCCGGGCGTGCCTTCGGCCCAGGGGCTACTGTCGGTGTTCTGGGAACGGGGGGTCCCCAGACTTGCCTGCCTGTGGCCCATGGCGTGGCTCAAGTGGGGGCCCAGCGCAGCCCAGCTTCATCAGCTCAAGCTCAAGACCCTCGCGAGGGGCCAAGCCTCGCGGGTCGGACGACAGGAACCTTCCTCAGGAGCAGCCTCGTCAGGCAGGCTCGCGAGGAGGCGGAGAGATCAAGGCAGGGTCCCTCACGAGGGTGCCCCGTGACGCAAGCCATGACGATCGAGTCCAGGCGGGCGCCAGCCTGCGCAGTGTCCTTGTTTCCCCTTTGGTGCAAAGGAGGCAAGCACAGGACAAGGCATCAGGCAAAGGTTGCCGCTTCGGTGCAACAAGACCAAGACCAGCAGAGCGGCAGGACGAAGGTCATCGTGGAGCCCAGGACGGCGTCACCGTCAGAGTCTTTGGCAGCCGAAGACCAACTTTAGTCAGGATAAGTGTACTAGATGTTCCCCTTCAAAATGGCCGATTGTTTGCGCCCTTCCAGCTCATTATTTGGGAAGAGGTCCAGGGCCTCCCACTATAAATAGAGCTAGCCACCACAAAGGTAGAGGGAGAGATCGATCGACGAGGGAGATTGATCAACGAGACACAGATCGAACCTACCAGAGAGATAGAGAGAGGCGACTGAACTCACCCAAGCAGTTCATCGCACCAGCTCAAGAACAGCCCCTCGCGAGGCTGTTCTTCCTTTGTACTGTTCATCAGCCCCTGAGGCAATCAACCACACCACACACAGGAGTAGGATATTACACCACAACGGTGGCCCGAACCAGTATAAACCTCGTGTCTCTTGTGTTGTTCATCGTTCATAGTTTAGATCCCTCGCAAACCATCAACGCTTGAGCTGGTAGGGGAAAGATCTCCTCGCGCACCCTAGTGTTCGAACCTCAAGGGTCTGCCGGAACCCGAAATCCGACAAAAGCTATGTGGATGATTACCTAGCAAATCCTAAGGTCTATGGAAACGTGGAGCACGATGGTTGGACTACGGAGGAAGAAGAGGACTATGAACCAAAGGGGAAGGAGGAGACGAGCTCAGATGAAGATGAAGCCCCATTACCTCAACCTGGGGACATGCATGTGAAGTTCAAAAAGTCAAGTCTCCCTGATAGGGTAAAGAACCAAAGATCGAGTTTATCCCTTTTCGTCTCTTGCAGGAAAATAAGCAGGACTTATGCAAAAGATATTAACCACAGGTGGGAGATTGATGATTTGAGGGACCAAAATTCCGTCCTCAAGCGCAAATTAAGGGAGAAGTATATGCCATCAACTAAGTCAACATCACCACCACCTTCTTCACCAGCAAAGGAGACATAATCACATGGGTATGGGAACTCCCCTTGGCAACTGCCAAGCTTGGGGGAGGTGCCCCGGTATCGTATCACAACCGCATCTCCTATCTTTACCGTTTTTCTTAGTTCGATCCTATTAGTAGTATCTTGATCTAGTAGAATAAAGTTTATGGCATGATCTAGTTTTGAGTTTTGCTTTATGATCTCTCTATGTAATCGAGTCCGTGAGCTATATAATAAAGATTAGTGTTGAGTCAAGGGCTTGATTATTTTGCCATGATCTTGAGTGAATAAAAGAAAAGAAAGAAAAAGAATAAAAAGAAACAAAGAGTTCATATTGATCTTATCGAGAGTAATGACTTCACATAGAAAGAGTATGATGATTAAAAGTTGTTGGGAGTTGGCAAACATAGCTTTGGTCATCGTTGCAATTAATAGGAAGTAATAAGGAAAGAGAGGTTTCACATATAGATACACCATTATTGACATCTTTTATGATAGTGAGCACTCATTAAAATATGACATGCTAAAGAGTTGATGTTGGACAAGGAAGACAACGTAATGAGTTATGTTTTCTTATATCTGAGATAAAGTATCTTGTCATGGATCATCCAACATGTTGAGCTTGCCTTTCCCCATCATGCTAGCCAAATTCTCAGCACCAAGTAGAGATACTACTTGTGCTTCCAAAAACCCTTAAACCAGTTTTGCCATGAGAGTCCACCATATCTACCTATGGATTGAGTAAGATCCTTCAAGTAAGATGTCATCGGTGCAAAGCAATAAAAATTGCTCTCTAAATATGTATGATTGATTGGTGTGGGAGAAATAAGCTTTATACGATCTTGTGATGTGGAAGAAATAAAAGCGACGGACTGCATAATAAAGGTTCATATCACAAGGGGCAATATAAAGTGACGTTCTTTTGCATTAAGATTTTATGCATCCAACTATAAAAGTGCATGGCAACCTCTGTTTCCCTCTGCGAAGGGCCTATCTTTTATTATTATCCTCTACCTTATGCAAGAGTCATGGTGATCTTCACCTTTCCTTTTTACATTTTATCCTTTGGCAAGCACAATGTGTTGGAAATATCCTGATTGATATATCTAATTAGATGTAGGGGGCGTGAGTTATTATTGTTGACATTACCCTTGAGGTAAATGGTTGGGAGGCAAAACTGTAAGCCCCTATCTTGCTCTGTGTCCGACTAAAACTCTGTAACCACAAGTATCGCGTGAGTGTTAGGAATTATGAAGGACTAAATGATAGTTGAGTATGTGGACTTGCTATTAAGCTCTGACATAGACTCTTTCTGATGTTATGATAAATTGCAATTGCTTCAATGACTAAGACAATAGTTTGTTGGTTCTCAATAAAGTTTATGATTTGTACTCTGCATTGTGAATGGATTATTACTTGAACATAAGAAATCGTATGACAATATCTATATATGTTGCTGTTATGAGAATAATCATGATGCCTTCATGTCCGTATTTTATTTTTATTAACACCTCTACCTCTAAACATGGGGACATATTTATCGTTATCGGCTTTCGCTTGAGGACAAGCGAGGTCTAAGCTTGGGGGAGTTGATACGTCCATTTTGCATCATGCTTTTATATCGATATTTATTGCATTATGGGCTGTTATTACACGTCATGTCACAATACTTATGCCTATTCTATCTTATTTTACAAGGTTTACATAAGGAGGAGAATGCCTAAAAATTTGGAATTCGGGGTGGAAAAGGAGCAAATATTAGAGACCTATTCTGCACAACTCCAAAAGTCTTGAAACTCCACGGAACATCTTATAAAAAATAATGAAAAATCCTTGCCAAAGATGAAGAGCAGGGGGCCCACACCCTGTCCATGAGGGTGGGGGCGCCCCCCCTCCTAGGGCGCGCCACCTACCTCGTGGGCCCCCTGGTGGCTCTCCGATGCCCATCTTTTGCTATATGAGGTCTTTCGATGAGAAAAAAATAATAAGCAACCTTTCGGGACGAAACTCCGCCGCCACGAGGCGGAACCTTGGCGGAACCAATCTAGGGCTCCGGCAGAGCTGTTCTGTCGGGGACACTTCCCTCCGGGAGGGGGAATCATCGCCATCATCATCACCAACGCTCCTCTCATCGGGAGAGGGCAATCTCCATCAACATCTTCACGAGTACCATCTCATCTCAAAACCCTAGTTCATCTCTTGTATCCAATTCTTGTCTCCAAGTCCGGGATTGGTACTAGTAGGTTGCTAGTAGTGTTGATTACTCCTTGTAGTTGATGCTAGTTGGTTTATTTGGTGGAAGATCATATGTTCAGATCCTATATGCATATTAATACCCTCGATTATGAACATGAATATGCTTTGTGAGTAGTTACGTTTGTTCACGAGGACATGGGAGAAGTCTTGCTATTAGTAGTCATGTGAATTTGGTATGAGATGTATGTTGTCTAGCCTCTAGTGGTGTTATGTGAGCGTCGACTACATAACACTTCACCATTATTTGGGCCTAGAGGAAGGCATTGGGAAGTAATAAGTAGATGATGGGTTGCTAGAGTGATGAAGCTTAAACCCTAGTTTATGTGTGTTGCCATAAGGGCTGATTTGGATCCATATGTTTCATGCTATGGTTAGGTTTACCTTAATACTTTTGTTGTAGTTGCGGATGCTTGCAATAGAGGTTAATCATAAGTGGGATGTTTGTTCGAGTAAGAACAACACCGAAGCGCCGGTCCACCCACATATCAAATTATCAAAGTACCGAACGCGAATCATATGAACGTGATGAAAACTAGCTTGACGATATTCCCATGTGTCCTCGGGAGCTCTTTTCCTATTATAAGAGTTTGTCCAGGCTTGTCCTTTGCTACAAAAAGGATTGGGCCACCTTGCTGCATTTTATTTACTTTCGTTACTTGTTGCTCGTTACAAATTATCTTATCACAAAACTATCTGTTACCACTTATTTCAGTACTTGCAAAGAATACCTTGCTGAAAACCGTTTATCATTTCCTTCTGCTCCTCGTTGGGTTCGACACTCTTACTTATCGAAAGGACTACGATAGATCCCCTATACTTGTGGGTCATCAACCCGCAAACCCTAGAGACTCATAGTAGCACGCTTCGCACTCCAGAAATTCTATCGCAAACAAATAATAGCATACATAAGCACTCAAGCATAGATGCAAGGGTAAAACTCAAATAAGAAGATCCAATCTAATAGTTCAACTGAAGAGATTCAATTTGCAAAAAGAATCGGTCAAAACGGAGCTACGGAACTGAAACTACGATCGAGAGAACTTCGAATTCAAATCTGCTTGAAACCAAATTTTAAAATTGTCAAAATCATGTTCAAGTTCATTAAATAGAAAGAGGGGCTCGAGACGAAGATTTTGGCATTTGTTTCACTGGATTTGGACGAACGGTTAAAAAGTTGTGAGGGTTTGAAGATCAGGGGCTAATATGCGATAAAAGTAATCACGGATAGGTCCCTGGTAGAAAATAAAATAAAAAGAAAGAGCTATCGGACGAACGTCCGCTAACAGAGATGAACGGGCGAATTCATTTGTTAAAACGAACGAACGAATGAACGTTCGCAAACAGAACTAAACCGAGAAAAAATGAACCGATAAAAAAGCCGATCTAGGGTTTTAAGAAAAACTGGCGATTTTTACCTCAAATAGAAAAAAACGACAACGGCGGCTTCCTACGAGGCGGCTCGGCGAGGCGAATCATGGGAGGCGCTTGGCGGCATGGCAAGGATGGAGAGTGATGGCAAGGCAAGTCTGAGTGCTCGGTGGCGGTGTAGAGGTGGCGGGCGGGTCGAGGAGAGGAGGGGGCAGAGGCGGCATTTAAAGGGAGGGTTCGACTTGGCCTAGGGGTAAGTCGCGGTGAGGCGTCCGGACTCTGTCGGATTCGGCTCGGTGCGGTCTTTGGTGTGGGGAGGCGGTGCGGTAATTTGGGCAGTGGGCTTGACCCTAGTTCGGTCAGGGGAGTTTTTTCTAAATAAAAAAATTCCACCGAAAAGGAAAAATCCTAAATAAATATTAAAAAAAATCTAAAAATGCTAAAAACAATTTTCGCCGCCTAAATAAAATATTTAGGACAAAGTGAACATTTTCTTGGCCTAAAAAGGCAATTTTGAAAAATGTAATTTTTTCTAATTCCAATAAAATAGCAATAAAATTATTTATTTGATTTAACATTTTCCCCCAATATTTTTTTTATTTTGGAGAAGTCATATTATCTCCTCTCATTTTTTTGTTGGAAATATTTTCGGAGAGAAAAATAATTAAAACCAAATTGATCCTCTTTTCAATATTTGAGAAAAATTCAAATAAAAAAACAATTGAAATCCCTAACTCTCTCCGTGGGTCCTTGAGTTGCTTAGAATTTCTAGGATCAAAACCAAAATGCAAAATAAAATATGATATGCATATGATGACCTATGTATAACATTCCAAATTAAAAATTTGGGATGTTACAAGAATGGAGGACTACATGGATGACTGAGGGATCCAAGTACCGGTCAACTATCTCTGAGTGGGCTGAACTTCTAGGTGCTCCCGAGGAAGAGGAAATTGCCATTGATGTGTATGGGAAGCCCAGGATGGACCACAACACTATGGCAAATATGTCCAAGGAAATCTCTCCCAAGGATCTTGAGAGTCATAAGCTTGGCTCTGTAAAGCACTTGCTAGCTAGTTTGGCCACCACAGACACTATCTTGAGGCATACTATTTTTCCCAAGTCCGAAGATGACAAGATGATTTGTGGCCACTCCATCAACTTGCTACATCTATTTGACACCCCTCGGAAGTTCAAAATCATGAGTATGATTGTTGAGATAGTCAAGAGGACAACTGCAGATCAAAAGAGATCTTGTGGATATATATGCTCCACATATTCAGATGCTCATCAACTCTAAGGTTGGAGCAAGCACTTATCTACTTGATTGTGAGCACCTTCCACTTCAGCCCGAGTTCGAGGATAATGTAGTGGTGATGGATGCTTAACACCCTACATCTGTTGAGGCTCGAGAGAAGATCCAAGCAGCTGTAGCAGCAAGACCAGCTCAAGAGGCCACAACATCTAATGCTCCAATAGCCAACCTCAAGTCCAAGAATGACCAGATGGCATATCTATTAGAGGCAACCTTGAGGATTGAGAAGAGCCTGGCCAACATTTCCAAGAACCAGGAGAGCGTAGAGCGGATTGTCAAGACTAAGGTTCATGATCTTGATGTAAAGATCACACAAGTTCAGACTATTGTGGAGAAGCTCAAAGATGATGTCGAGGCAGCCAGAGCCGCTGCAGAGGACAATGGAGATGAGCTACCTACTACTTAGAGGTTCCAGACAGTGCCTAGGGCACCCAGATCTTCAGCCGTGCTAGTTGCAGACACGAGGACCACTCACTCTGCACCTGCTACTACTGCTCCAGTGCCACCTCCAGTTTTTAATCCACCAGCCCAATAGATATCAGTTGAAGCATTTGCGGACACACTCATCTCAACGCCATCTACGCACACTGGAGCTACCAGCCAGAAGTCACCTTCAGGAGCTCCCGCGGATCGTTCCTAGAGAGACACATAGCTTTATACCTTATCATACTTTTTGGTACTTGTTAGCAAAGGGGGAGAAATTGTACAGTTCATTAGGCTTCGAGAGAGAGAGAGAGTGTGTGTCTCGCTTCTTAGTTGGGTTTTCTCGAGTACGTGCTACTTTGCCCGTTTGATTCATGCCACTTTGGTTGTTATGCTTGTGAGATACTATGTTTGTCTTGTGTGATTGATCATACTATTCTTCATGTATGCTTATCTCTATCATTATTTGTGTATGGTCACTCACTTGTTGAAGGAAATATGCCCTAGAGGCAATAATATAGTTATTACTTATTTCCTTATATCATGATAAATGTTTATTATTCATGCTAGAATTGTATTAACCCGAAACTTGGTACATGTGTGAATACATAGACAAAACAAAGTGTCCCTAGTATGCCTCTACTAGACTAGCTCGTTAATCAAAGGTGGTTAAGTTTCCTGACCATAGACATGTGTTGTCATTTGATGAACGGGATCACATCATTAGGAGAATGATGTGATGGACAAGACCCATCCGTTAGCTTAGCATAATGATCGTTTAGTTTTATTGCTATTGCTTTCTTCATGAATTATACATGTTCCTCTGACTATGAGATTATGCAACTCCCGAATACCGGAGGAACACCTTGTGTGCTATCAAACATCACAACGTAACTGGCTGATTATAAAGATGCTCTAAAGGTGTCTCCGAAGGTGTTTGTTGAGTTGGCATAGATCGATATTAGGATTTGTCACTCCGAGTATCGGAGAGGTATCTCTGGGCCCTCTCGGTAATGCACATCACTATAAGCCTTGCAAGCAATGTGACTAATGAGTTAGTTGCGGGATGATGCATTACAGAACGAGTAAAGAGACTTGCCGGTAACGAGATTGTACTAGGTATTGAGATACCGACGATCGAATCTCGGGCAAGTAACATACCGATGACAAAGGGAACAACGTATGTCGTTATGCGGTTTGACCGATCAAGATCTTCGTAGAATATGTAGGAACCAATATGAGCATCCAGGTTCTGCTATTGGTTATTGATCGGAGACGAGTCTCGGTCATGTCTACATAGTTCTCGAACCCGTAGGGTCCGCATGCTTAAGGTTCAGTGACGATCGGTATTATGAGTTTATGTGTTTTGACGTACCGAAGGTTGTTCTGAGTCCAGGATGTGATCACGGACATGACGAGGAGTCTTGAAATGGTCGAGACATAAAGATCGATATATTGGAAGGCTATGTTTGGACATCGGAATGGTTCCGGATGAGTTCGGGCATTTACCGGAGTATCGAGGGTTACCGGAACCCCCAGGGGGAGCATATGGGCCTTAATGGGCCTTAGTGGGAGAGGAGAGAAGGCAGCCAAGGAGAGGGCGCGCCCCCCCAAGCCCAATCTGAATTGGGTGAGGGGGCCGGCCCCCCTTTCCTTTCTCCTTCCCCCTCTTCCTTCTATTCCTAGTGGGACTAGGAAAGTGGGAGTCCTACTCCTACTAGGAGGAGGACTCCTCCCCCCTTGGCGCGCCTAGAGAGGCCGGCCGGCCTCCCCCCTCCCTCCTTTATATACGTGGGGAGGGGGGTACCCTAGGACACACAAGTTGATCATTGTCTTAGCCGTGTGCGGTGCCCCCCTCCACCATAATCCACCTCGGTCATATTGTCGTAGTGCTTAGGTGAAGCCCTGCGCCGGTAGCTTCGTCATCACCTTCCTCATGCTGTCGTGCTGACGAAGCTCTCCCTCGACACTCAGCTGGACCGAGAGTTCGTGGGACGTCACCGAGCTGAACGTGTGCTGATCGCGGAGGTGCCGTACTTTCGGTACTAGGATTGATCGGATCATGAAGACGTACGACTACATCAACCGCGTTGTCATAACGCTTCCGCTTACGGTCTATGAGGGTACGTGGACAACACTCTCCCCTCTTGTTTCTATGCATCACCATGATAGATCTTGCGTGTACATAGGAATTTTATTGAAATTACTACGTTCCCCAACAGTGGCATCTGAGCTAGGTTTATGCGTAGATGTTATATGCACGAGTAGAACACAAATGAGTTGTGGGCGATAATAGTCATATTGCTTACCAGCATGTCATACTTTGATTCGGCGGTATTGTTGGATGAAGCGGCCCAGACTGACATTACGTGTACGCTTACGCGAGACTTGTTCTACCGACGTGCTTCGCACACAGGTGGCTGGCGGGTGTCAGTTTCTCCAACTTTAGTTGAATCGAGTGTAGCTATGCCCGGTCCTTGTTGAAGGTTAAAACAACACATACTTGTCGAAAAATTATTGTTGTTCTGATGCGTAGGTAAGAACGGTTCTTTCTTAGCCTGTAGGAGCCACGTAAAACTTGCAACAACAAAGTAGAGGACGTCTAACTTGTTTTTGTAGGGCATGTTGTGATGTGATATGGTCAAGACATGATGCTAAATTTAATTGTATGAGATTATCATGTTTTGTAACAGAGTTATCGGCAACTAGCAGGAGCCATATGGTTGTCGCTTTATTGTATGAAATGCAATCGCCATGTAATTGCTTTACTTTATCACTAAGCGGTAGCGATAGTCGTAGAAGCAATAGTTGGCAAGACGACAATGATGCTACGATGGATATCAAGGTGTCGCGTCAGTGAGGATGGTGATCATGACGGTGCTTTGGAGATGATGATCAAAGGCACAAGATGATGATGGCCATATCATATCACTTATATTGATTGCATGTGATGTTTATCCTTTATGCATCTTATTTTGCTTTGATTGACGGTAGCATTATAAGATGATCTCTCACTAAATTTCAAGGTACAAGTGTTCTCCTTGAGTATGCACTTTTGCTACAGTTCATCGTGCCGAGACACCACGTGATGATCGGGTGTGATAAGCTCTACGTTTACATACAACGGGTGCAAGCCAGTTTTGCACATGCATAATACTCGGGTTAAACTTGACGAGCCTAGCATATGCAGATATGGCCTCGGAACACTGAGACCGAAAGGTCAAGCGTGAATCATATAGTAGATATGATCAACATAGTGATGATCACCATTGAAAACTACTCCATCTCACGTGATGATCGGACATGGTTTAGTTGATTTGGATCACGTGATCACTTAGATGATTAGAGGGATGTATATCTAAGAGGGAGTTCTTAAGTAATATGATTAATTGAACCTTAATTTATCATGAACTTAGTCCTGGAAGTTTTTGCATAACTATGTTGTCGATCAATAGCTCGCGATGTAGCTCCCTGTTTATTTTTGATATGTTCCTAGAGAAAAACTATGTTGAAAGATGATAGTAGCAATGATGCGGATTAGGTCCGAGATCTAAGGATTATCCTCATTGCTGCACAGAAGAATTATGTCCTTGATGCACCGCTAGGTGACGAACCTATTGCAAGAGCAGATGCAGACGTTATGAATGTTTGGCAAGCTCGGTATGATAACTACTTGATAGTTTAGTGCGCCATGCTTTACGGCTTAGAACTGGGACTTCAAAAACGTTTTGAACGCCACGGAGCATATAAGATGTTCCAAGATCTTAAATTGGTATTTCAGACTCATGCCCGAGTCGAGAGGTATGAGACCGTTGACAAGTACTTTTCCTACAAGATGGAGGAGAATAGCTCAACCAGTGAGCATGTGCTCAGATTGTCTGAGTACTACAATTGCTTGAATCAAGTGGGAGTTAATCTTCCGGATAAAATAGTGATTGACAGAGTTCTCTAGTCATTGTCACCAAGTTACTAGAACTTCGTGATGAACTATAATATGCAAGGGATGACGAAAACGATTCCCGAGCTCTTCGTGATGCTGAAATCGACGAAGGTAGCAATCAAGAAAAGCATCAAATGTTGATGGTTGACAATGCCACTAGTTTCAAGTAAAAGGGCAAGGGAAAGAAAGGGAACTTCAAGAACAATGGCAAGCAAGTTGCCACTCCCATGAAGAAGCCCAAAGCTAGACCCAAGCCTGAAACTGAGTGAGGGAGTCCCGGATTAGGGGGTGTCCGGATAGCCGAACTATCACCGTTGGCCGGACTCCTGGACTATGAAGATACAAGATTGAAGACTTCGTCCCGTGTCCGGATGGGACTTTCCTTGGCGTGGAAGGCAAGCTTGGCGATATAGATATGTAGATCTCCTACCATTGTAACCGACTCTGTGTAAACCTAACCTATCCGGTGTCTATATAAACCGGAGGGTTTTAGTCCGTAGGACGAACAACAATCATACCATAGGCTAGCTTCTAGGGTTTAGCCTCCTTGATCTCGTGGTAGATCTACTCTTGTACTACCCATATCATCAATATTAATCAAGCAGGAGTAGGGTATTACCTCCATCGAGAGGGCCCGAACCTGGGTAAAAACATCGTGTCCCTTGTCTCCTGTTACCATCCACCTAGACGCACAGTTCAGGACCCCCTACCCGAGATCCGCCGGTTTTGACACCGACATTGGTGCTTTCATTAAGAGTTCCTCTATGCCGTCGCCATCAGCTAGGATGCCTCATCTCGTCTTTAAAGACGATACTATCGCCAAATAAGCCTTGGCCACTGGTCAGACTCTTCGGCTAGGTGGTTTTCTCATGACCTCTAGTTCGGCCACCGCGCCGACGATGACCTCTCGAGTCATCGAAACCAATCTCCATGTTAATTCGGAACTTGCCGAACAGTTAGATCCGATCGAGCTCTCCTCCGTAAACGAGCTCTTGGATCGCATCGCCGCCCTGGGAGTCGCCACAGACTACGACCGGATCGGGCCTAAACCGATCTGAGAGAGATCAACTCTCCCCAGGCTACCCATCATGTTGTTGTGATAGAGGAGCAATGCAGCGATTCTTCTTCTATCTTAAGGACTAGCTACGTCCGGATTCCCGATTCCTCCATGCCGGATTCCCGCAGAGGGATGGATGTCCATCAAGCCCTGAACTTAAGGTCAGGCAGCGGGTTGGATTCATTGGATAACACTCAAAAATCCAAACTTCCGAGTTCGGAAACTTCCCGGCCCCAGAGTCTTAAATTGGATGGGGTTCCGGATCCAGTTCCACCCGCCCACCCAAACATTAGCGATCTCTCTCGAATTCGGCAAGAGCCCGCTGAAACAGTACATCATTACTGGGCCAGATTCCTCCTGGTTATGAACAGGATAAAGGACTGCCGAGAGGAGGACGCAATCCCAATTTTCTACAATAATTGCACGGACAAGGGAATCCTAAACGCCATAAGTTGTCATAAAATTACACGCTTTGTTGACTTGGTGACCATAGTACAAAAGTCTTGTGCGATGGAGAGCGCTGGAAAACGAAAGTAAATTTTGGGATAATCCATTTGAATACATCCCTAGTCCGAAATAAAAGGGTGCATCATTATCAAGCACCTGGGTTAAATACCAAAAACCAAAACCCCTAAAAGTGCGAAACCGTCTTGGAGGGTTGGCTAAGCGGACCTCGCAAAATTCATAGCACAGAGGGCGCCACTCCAACTCATAGCCTTCGAGCATGTTGGATACAACGGCAGGTGGCCAAAAGTGGCGAAGAGCTTCTAGCTTTAGAATCCCAGCCCATCAACACCAGTACGGTGTTAACAGTCTTCGAGACTTTCGCATCAAATAACATGCGAAAACGAACACTCCGCAACCTTGCCGAAGTCTACCAAGTAGCAACAATAAATCCATGGAGTGACACGGCTATTACCTTTAATGCCAGTGACGAACCTAAATTCCGAACAGCCCGAGCACCAGCCGCATTGGTCCTCAGTCCGATAGTGGACGGATTTCTCCTTACTAAGGTACTCATGGATGGCGGCAGCGGACTAAACCTCATCTATGAGGAAACCCTCCGAAAAATGGAAATAGACTAGAACCGCATTGAGCAAAGCAGCACAACCTTTAGAGGAATAATCCCTAGCCGGGAAGCATGCTGCACAGGAAAAATCACACTGGATGTAGTGTTCGGCTCGCCGGACAATTACAGGTCCGAGGAGGTCACATTTCAAGTGGCCCCATTCAACAACGGATATCATGCTTTATTAGTACGAGAGGCATTCACAATTTTTCAAGCTATACCCCATTATGGGTACATGAAGCTTAAAATGCCCGGACCTAACGGAATCATCACTCTCGCTAGTGATCCGAACATAGCACTCGCTACCGAAAATAAGACAGCCGCACTAGCCCTCGAGGCACTATCCGAAGCCCTAGCGCCGAGGAACTCACCGTGATCGCTCCACGGTGAACAGGGACGATGTGATACTTGATAAAAGATCCAAGTCCACCTCTTTTAAACCAACGGATGAAATAGTCAAATTCCAAGTCCACCCAGCGGACCTGCAAAGGCGGCCTACATTGGGGCACAATTAAACCCTGATGTAGGCGCAGACTCTAAAATTTCTACGAGAAAACTAGGACATCTTTGCCTGGCACCCTTCAGACATGCCAGGAATCCCACGTCGGCTGGCCAAGCACAGCCTAAATATCCTAAAAGGATTCAAGCCAGCCAAAGATGCTCTTCGGCGCTTTTCCAAACCCAAGAGACAGGCCATGGGAGAGGAGCTAGCCAAACTTTTGGAAGCCGGATTCATCAGAGATATAAAACATCCGGACTGGCTAGCAAACCTGGTGATGGTACCAAAGAAGGATAAATCCTGGCGCCTATGTGTTGATTTTAAATACCTTAATAAGGCTTGCCCAAAGGATCCCTTCCCCCTCCCTCGAATTGATCAAATTATTGACACTACAACAGGGCACGACTCATTGTGCTTCCTCGATGCGTACTCCGGCTACCACCAAATCAAGATGGCGGAGCCAGACCAAGCTGCTACAGCATTCATCACTCCATACGGCCCGTTCTGCTTCAACACAATGCCCTTTGGGCTCAAAAACGCCGGCGCAACATATCAGCGCAAGATTCAGACATGTCTGGCAAACCAGATCGGAAAAACAGTGGAGGCATATGTAGATGACGTGGTCATCAAAACCAAGCACGTCGAAACTCTAGTAGACGACTTGAGGCTCACATTCGACAATCTTCGAAAATATGACATCAAGCTCAATCCTGAAAAATGCGTCTTCGGCGTTCCAGCTGGAAAGCTCCTGGGCTTCATTGTGTCCGGTAGAGGAATAGAAGAAAACCCAGCCAAGATCCGAGCTCTGACACAATTGGATATTCCAAAAGACCTCAAACAAATACAAAAATTGACGGGATGCGTAGCGGCTCTAAGCCGCTTTATTTCCCGTTTGGGAGAAAAGGCGTTACCCCTTTACCGCCTCCTCCGGCGCACCGAACACTTCGAGTGGACGGATGCCGCCACGGCCGGACTCGAAGAAATAAAGGCCATCTTGGCAACAAATCCGGTCTGGCGCATAGCGTGGGCGAACCAATGCTATTATATATCGCGCAATACATCAAGTTGTCGGTAGCGGTGCTCGTTGTCGAGCGAGAAATGGGCGGCCACGGTTCCCTCTTCAAAACCGGTTTACTATGTGTCCCTTGTCCTAACTCCATGCAAGTCCCGGTACCCACACTATCAAAAGATAGCGTACGCGGTGTTCATGGCATCTCGGAAGCTGCGACACTACTTTCAAGAGTGTTCGATAATGGCAGCCTCCGAAGTACCTCTTAACGTCATTATAAACAACGCGACGCGACGGGCGGATTGCTAAATGGGCCATAGAGCTCCTTCCATTCGACATAACTTATAAGCCACGACGAGCTATTAAGTCGCAGGTTTTGGCCGACTTCGTGGCGAATGGATCAAGCTGAACTCCCTAAAAGTACGGCGCATACTCAATTGGATCATGCACTTTGACGGCTCCAAAATGTTGGCGGCCTGGGTGTTCGTCGTCCGGCGTCCCCAACCGGGACACAGTCCAATCGTCCTTGAGATAATGTATGAGACTCCAACAACGCAGGCGAATACAAGGCCCTTCTGCACGGCCTCCGGATGGCAGTCTCCATGGGCATTCAACGCTTAGAGGTGCGCGGGGATTCGAACCTCGCAATATCTCAAATAAATGGAGACTTTGATGCCAAAGATCCGAAAATGGCAGCATACCGCAATGCGGTCCTAAAAATGTCAGCACGGTTCGAAGGGCTTGAATTTCATCATATAGCCCGGGATACCAACCATGCGGCGGATATATTGGCACGCATCGGTGCAAAACACGATGCCGTCCCACCCAATATCTTTCTGGAACGGCTGTTCAAGCCATCCATACTATGGGAAGGGGAGTCCGGCAATAACAATCCGGACCCAACCGCACTGCCTGACGCCGAACACTCTGACACAACCGGAGGCTCTGCCCCCGAGATAACACCCTCCGCTCACGAAATAATGGCGGTTATCGCCCCGTGGACGGAACCATTCCTAGCCTACCTAACTAGGCAGGAACTCCCCGAAGACCAAAATGAGGCTCACTGCATAGTACGGCGATCTAAAGCCTACAAAGTCCATGAGGGAGAGCTTTATAAGAAAAGCACTACAGGAGTCCTTCAAAGGTGTATCTCTGAAGAGGAAGGGCGAAACCTCCTGGCTGAAATTCATGCCGGACTAGGTGGGCACCATGCCGTAGCCTGGGCCCTTGTAGGCAAGGCCTTCCGTACAGGATTTTATTGGCCGACGGCCCGGGCAGATGTGCAGGATTTAGTCCAACGATGCGTCGGTTGCCAGCTTTTTGCTAACCAAAGCCACATGCCACCCACCACCCTCAAAACTATACCCATCACCTGGCCGTTCATGGTCTGGGGGCTTGACATGGTTGGACCCCTTAAGGGAGGAACCCACACGCAAAAATACCTATTGGTCATGGTGGATAAATTCACCAAATGGATAGAGGCCAAGCCTGTTAAAACGGCCGAATCCGGAACAGTGATAGACTTCATATCAGGGGTAGTGCACCGTTATGGTGTCCCCCACAGTATCATCACTGATAACGACACCAACTTCACGGCCGATGAGGTCAAATTATGGTGCAAAAACATGGGCATCAAGCTCGATTACGCCTCAGTCTATCACCCTCAAACCAACGGCCAAGTCGAACGAGCAAATGGTCTAATCATGGCGGCATTAAACCCAGACTAGTGCGGCCCTCAAGGAATCTAACACGCCTTTGGGTTGAGGAGCTCGACTCCGTACTCGGGGGCTGCGGACCACGCCGAATCGTACTACGGATTCACACCATTTTTATGGTGTACGGTGCAGAGGCAGTCCTGCCCTGCGACATAATTCATGACTCACCTCGCGTGCGCATGTATGAAGAAAGAGAAGCCGAGATCGATCGATAGGACAGTTTGGACGCATTGGAGGAGGAGCGCGACGTGGCAAAAGCTCGTTCTGCATTCTATCAACAGCAGGCTCGAAGAAATCAAAGCAGGGAAGTACGGGCCAAAGCTTATAACGTTGGCGAACTAGTTCTACGACTGCCGGACAAGAAAAAGGACAAACTCAAGCCCAAATGGGAAGGTCCCTTCATCATCGACCAGGTCCTGACCGGCGGAGCATACCGTCTGCGAAACACGTTGGATAATCGACTCGAGCCAAACCCATGGAACGCAGCCCGTCTACGAAGATTCTACGCCTAAGCACCGGACTCCAAGTTCGTCTCCTTCCTCCGTCCACATTTTCTATTTTTGCTGCCTTTTATTTCTCTCCTTCCTCCTCCTTCTTCTTGAAGCCTCTAGAGGCTCGTTTGCGCTTTCTTCGCACAATACTTGACGCGCTGTCCGCTCATTATACACGGGGCTTCTTTAATGAAGCTTATTTATCTGAGCTTCATGCCCAACACATGCGTTAAACTTCCGCATGTACCTTTTATTCACCATTATATGCATCGATATGACTTAAGTTTTGGCCAAGCTGGGTTGCTGGCTCTGTGCTTACCCCTCGTTCCCGATTGGTTCGGCTAGGTGGTAAAGGAGCACCTCTGCGATTATTACTGCGGGTCAGCCGGATGTGTACCTCGACCGGGTGAAGCCGAAAGCTAAGCGTTCTTAAGGGAATATTCAGTCGGTGAACTGAAAGATGATTTTAACTATTTACCCATCTGCCCCAGATGATTTTCGCTTTCATAGCAGCTTTGCCATGCACTTTAGGGCATGCATCCCAAATAAAGGAACCCTTAGCGGAACTATTCTCCTGGAAGATGTTTCTTACTACACATGTAATATAACCTAACTAGTTGGGCACTTATGCGATACAGCAATAATGACCCCTCGCCTTGTCTCCA
Source organism: Aegilops longissima (assembly GCA_021605205.1). NCBI lineage: Eukaryota > Viridiplantae > Streptophyta > Magnoliopsida > Poales > Poaceae > Aegilops > Aegilops longissima. The sequence continues at coordinate 536,090,204 of CM038677.1, read as the reverse complement.
TGCATACCCCAGTTCTTATATAACCATGAAGGTACTCGGACACACTCGGACTATTGGGTCACGAGGTCGAAGCGAAAAGGTCCGCTATGACAAGCGATCTACAATCCGGATAGAAGACATTTTTCATGTCATATTTTTACATAGTCAACTCGACTCATTGTATTCCTCCTCAATGCCATCTAATAGGCTATCTAATTTACAATCTTCTTTGGGAATACTTGGCGGCCAATTCTACTTGGCCGTACACTAACTTACAGGATCTCCATCCCATCAGCCCCACAGTCCGACCTCGGCCATGTGGTTTGGGTCAACAACCGTGTACCACGTCTTTACCATGGCCCAGCCTCCTGGCGCCTTGACGGCAGGCCGATATCTTCCATAGTCGGAGCGCCGCCGTGCTCCTTGAAGCCGCTCTGCCAGCTCCCCAATGCCTTGAGCGGGGAGATAGATAGCCACAAGGCCTGGCCGATGCCTTTCATCACCTGCCGGACTCGTTCATGCAGTTGACGCAATTCGGAAGAAGATCACCCGAAGAACTGGGCATCTCCTCCTCAAGATGACCTGTGAGCAAACCTACATACATGTTTATTTTAGTCGCCTTCCTCGCCGAACTCTTTCAAAGTTCGCTCAAGCACTTCTTGAAAATGCCGCGACGAAGCCGCCGATTCTCCTTCTGGTCGGACAAGCTGAGCACGAACATCCTTTAGTTCCTCACCCAGCTTGGTGTTGGCATCTTGGAGGTTATTTTTCTCCTGCCGCACCCTCGTAAGCACGCTCTCGCCAGCCGTTAGCTGGCGCAAGAGCTGCTGCTTGTCCGGATCTAGTCCGGCGCCATCTGCAATGTTCTTGTCAGATTTACACACCCGCCACACTTCATAAGCTCTTTATCTTTTGAAGCGTATATTACCAGAGGGGGTCTCTGTGGCTCCCCCTGTAGCGGCTAGTGCGGCCTCAAGTTGGGCCTTGCACTCTTCAAGCTCCTGGGACAGTCGGGTATTCTTTTCTGTAAGATCCTGCATAACAAATGATCCTTAAATCAGTTATTCTAACTATTTTAAGTCTCGGGGGCTACTGGCACATATAACTGTCAAATCTCCTTACCCGTATGTCCTTTACATACTGCTCCGTGGCTCTGGCTAGACCATCTTGAGCGGCACGGAGGTGCGCATCTCCCGAATTGAAGGCATTCAAGGCCTCTTGGGAGAAACACGCGTCACGAAGAACTGTCTGGCGGCGCCTGTGATTCATGGCGCTCTCCACCTCGGAGTTGGTGGCGGATAATTTGTCGGCATCCTCTATCGTAGGAGCATCCGACGCACGTCTCGTGCTCGCCTCAGCCTCCGGACCCGGCTTTGAAGCCTGGCCGGTGAAGGTTCGATTGAAACCTCTCCGGACTCGGTCCGCGGCGCTCTTTTCTGAAAAGAGCATCAGCGTTAATACGCCTTCCAGGAATCAATCCTAGGAACACGGTGACACGCCATACCGTTGCGGCGGAGTCTCGATCCGGACCGCACTCCTTTTTAGTCTGTGGGGCCGTGCTGCCCCTTGTTGGCCAGCCGCCGCGGGCTCGGCTTCCTGCCTCGAAGGTACCCCCTGCGAAACACCATTGGTATACGGTGATAAAAAAAGCATGGATGGGTCATTATCAGGGTTTTGGGATCTCGGTCTCAGTTACCTGTGAGGCTGGAAGTATTCTGGGGTAATCGGCCGTAATGGCAACCAAAGCATTGTCGATGCTAAGTTGGTAGAACACCCCGTCGATCAACTCCACCTTTATATCCGGATCCTCTTCGGAGGCCCGATCGAGGGACCGTTCCGGATCCTCGGGTTGTGGGGGCAGGTTGTGTATGTTCTCCACAGTCCGGCGCAGTTCCTGCGCAGAAACCATAAAATGAGATATTTAACCATGGGAACATGGATCGGGCAGGTCACAAAGATGTTTGCTTACCCAGCTTCGAGGATTATTCGAATAAAACTCCTTCAGTGGATTGATGCGGAGGAAATCCTCCTCCTCCCCTTTATACATGGCAGACAAGATCTTCACCAGTTCGGTGACCGATCCCGGCCCTTTCTTGGCCATGGCGGGTGGCATCGTCCTCCCCGTTGAAGTCCCACATGGGGTGGACCCTATATTGGAGCCGCTGCACTCCCCTCATAATGCAGATTGCCATGACTCCAATCATAGTCAATCCGGCATGAGCCAGTAACCTTATTCGGCTCATCAAATAGAGGACATCCTGGTCATTTTCCCTCCGGGGGCTCCGAGGGCGCCAGCTTAGGAGCTTCTTCAGAGGAGCATTGCTGAACTCCGGAAGGCCGATCCGAACAGGATCCGGCAGCGGGACGTCCTCCATGTAAAACCATTCCGAAGGCCAGTCTTCGGACACCTTCTTTGGGGTTTCGGATAGATATCCGGTCCCGGCGATGCGCCATAGCTCGGCTCTGCCCACTTGATATATTGACCCCTCATGAGAACGGGGTACTAGGCAGAATAATCTCTTCCACAACCCGAAATGAGCCTCGACGCCCAAGAACAGTTCGCAAAGGGCCACGAAGCCCGCGATGTGCAAGATGGAGGCAGGAGTAAGGTGGTGCAACTGGAGGCCGTAGAACTCCAAGAGCCCCCGGTGAAACGGATGGATTGGAAATCCGAGTCCTCTTACTAGATAAGAGAAGAAGCATACCCGCTCTCCTTTAGAGGGATCGGGGACACTCTCCGCTTGCTTTCCGCCCTTGTAGGTGGCAAGTCCGCTCGAACCGGAACCATGAAGGCGGGAAGAAATCCCTTAGCTTGAGTGTAACTAGCTCGCTATCTGGGATGAGCATCTCTCCCAATTTCTGGCCGAGGGCTGGGGCGCGAGAGGAGGAGCCGCATCGATTGTCCATGATGGAATGGGCTTTGGTTAGAGGCGCTCAATGAAAGCTTCATGAAGGGGATGGTGTGACTCAGATCTAGATCCTCGCCCCTTTATAGGCAGCTCATTTGCGCAGCTGGGGGTAAGTGTAAAAATACCCGGCTTTTCGCATTCATTCAAACACGTGGAAGATGGCCATCATTGGGCGTAGAAGCCAAGGGCGCAGCATTTATCGAAGCGGACACTATTCGACAAGTATATGGAATTTGGAGAAGAACCGCCGCAATGCGAAGACAATCAACGCGCGAGTCATCGTCATTGAAGCCTGGTTCGGGGCTCTTGAGGAGTCGGATTAGGGGTGTCCGGATAGCGAACTATCACCGTTGGCGGACTCTGGACTATGAAGATACAAGATTGAAGACTTCGTCCGTGTCCGGATGGGACTTTCCTTGGCGTGGAAGGCAAGCTTGGCGTCTGGATATGTAGATCTCCTACCATTGTAACCGACTCTGTGTAACCCTAACCTATCCGGTGTCTATATAAACCGGAAGGTTTTAGTCCGTAGGACGAACAACAATCATACCATAGGCTAGCTTCTAGGGTTTAGCCTCCTTGATCTCGTGGTAGATCTACTCTTGTACTACCCATATCATCAATATTAATCAAGCAGGAGTAGGGTATTACCTCCATCGAGAGGGCCCGAACCTGGGTAAAAACATCGTGCCCCTTGTCTCCTGTTACCATCCGCCTAGACGCACAGTTGGGGACCCCCTACCCGAGATCCGCCGGTTTTGACACCAACACTGAGTGCTTCTACTGCAAAGAAAATGGTCACTGGAAGCAGAAATGCCCCAAATACTTGGCGGATAAGAAGGATGATAAAGTGAACAAAAGTATATATGATATACATGTTATTGATGTGTACTTTACTAGTGTTCATAGTAGCCCCTGGGTATTTGATACTGGTTCAGTTGCTATGATTAGTAACTCGAAATAGGAGTTACAAAATGAACAAAGACTAGTTGAGGGCAAGGTGACGATGTGTGTTGGAAGTGATTCCAAGGTTGGTAAGATCACCATCGCACACTCCCTTTTGTATTAGTGTTGAACCTAAAATAAATGTTATTTCGTGTTTGCGTTGAGCATAAAATGATTGGATCATGTTTATTGCAATACAGTTATTCATTTAAGTCAAAGAATAATTGTTATTCTGTTTACATGAATAAAAACTTCTGTGGTCATACACCCAAGGTGAATGGTTTATTGAATCTCGATCGTAGTAATACACACATTCATAATATTGATGCCAAAAGATGCAAATTTGATAATGATAGTGCAACATATTTGTGGCACTGCCGTTTAGGTCATATTGGTGTAAAGCGCATGGAGAAACTCCATGCTGATGGGCTTTTGGAATCACTTGATTATGAATCATTTGATGCTTGCGAACCATGCCTCATGGGCAAGATGACTAAGACTCCGTTCTCCGGAACATGGAGTGAGAAACTGACTTATTGGAAATAATAATACTGATGTATGCGATCCGATGAGTGTTGAGGCTCGCGGCGGGTATCGTTATTTTCTGACCTTCACAGATGATTTGAGCAGATATGGGTATATCTACTTGATGAAACATAAGTCTGAAACATTTGAAAAGTTCAAAGAATTTCAGAGTGAAGTGGAATAATCATCGTATAAAGAAAATAAAGTTTCTACGATCTGATCGCGGAGACGAATATTTGAGTTATGAGTTTGGTCTTCATTTGAAACAATGTGGAATAGTTTCGCAACTCACGCCACCTGGAACACCCTCAGCATAATGGTGTGTGTGAACGTCGTAACCGCACTTTATTAGATATGGTGAAATATATGATGTCTCTTACTGATTTACCGCTATCATTTTGGGGTTATGCATTAGAGACAACTGCATTCACGTCAAATAGGGCACCATCTAAATCCGTTGAGATGACACCATATGAACTGTGGTTTGGCAAGAAACCCAATTTGTCGTTTCTTAAAGTTTGGGACTGCGATGCTTATGTGAAAAAGCTTCAACCTGATAATCTTGAACCCAAATCGGAGAAATGTGTCTTCATAGGATACCCAAAAGAGACTATTGGGTACACCTTCTATCATAGATCCGAAGGCAAGATATTAGTTGCTAAGAATGGATCCTTTCTATAGATGGAGTTTCTCTCCAACGAAGTGAGTGGGAGGAAAGTAGAACTGGATGAGGTAATTGTACCTACTGCTGAATTGGAAAAAAGTTCATCACATGAATCAGTTCTAGTGATGCCTACACCAATTAGTGAGGAAGTTAATGATGATGATCATGGAACTTCAGATCAAGTTGCGACCCAACCTCGTAGGTCAGGCAGAGTAAGGTCCGCACCAGAGTGGTACGGTAAATAGTTCTGGAAGTCATGTTACGAGACCATGACGAACCTACGAACTATGAGGAAGCGATGATGAGCCCAGATTCCACGAAATGGCTTGATGCCATGAAATCTGAGATGGGATCCATGTATGAGAACAAAGTGTGGACTTTGGTTGACTTGCCCGATGGTCTGCAAGCCATAGAGAATAAATGGATCTTCAAGAGGAAGATGGCCGATAGTAGTATTACTATCTACAAAGCTCAAATTGTCGCAAAAAATGTTTTTGACAAGTTCAAGGTGTTGACTACAATGAGATTTTTCTCACATGTATCGATGCTTAAAAGTCTGTCCGAATCATGTTAGCAATTGCCACATTTTATGAAGTCTGGCAAAATGGATGTCAAGACTACATTCCTTAATGGATTTCTTAAAGAAGAGTTGTATATGATGCAACAAGAAGGTTTTTTCAATCCTAAAGGTGCTAACAAAGTGTGCAAGCTCCAACGATCCATCTATGCACTAGTTCAAGCATCTCGGAGTTGGAATATACGCTTTGATGAGTTGATCAAAGCATATAGTTTTATATAGACTTGCGGTGAAGCTTGTATTTACAAGAAAGTGAGTGGGAGCACTATAGCCTTTATGATAAGTATATGTGAATGACATATTGTTGATCGAAAATGAAGTAGAAATTTCTGGAAAGCATAAAGGAGTGTTTGAAAGGAGTTTTTCGAAGAAAGACCTCGGTGAAGCTGCTTACATATTGAGCATCAAGATCTATAGAGATAGATCAAAACGCTTGATAAGTTTTTTAATGAGTACATACCTTGACAAGTTTTTGAAGTAGTTCAAAATGAAACAGTCAAAGAAAGAGTTCTTGCCTGTGTTGCAAGGTGTGAAGTTGAGTAAGACTCAAAGCCCGACCACGGCAGAAGATAGAGAGAATGAAAGTCATTGCCTATGCCTCAGCCATAGGTTCTATAAAGTATGCCATGTTGTGTACCAGACCTATTGTATACCCTTCCCTGAATTTGGCAAGGGATTACAATTTTGATCTAGGAGTAGACCACTGGACAACGGTCAAAATTATCCTTAGAGGACTAAGGAAATATTTATCAGTTATGGAGGTGATGAAAAGTTCGTCGTAAAGAGTTACATCGATGCAAGCTTTGACACCGATCTGGATGACTCTAAGTCACAATCCGGATACATATTGAATGTGGGAGCAATTAGCTAAAGTAGCTCCGTGCAGAGCATCGTAGATATAGAAATTTGCAAAAATACATACGGATCTAAATGTGACAGACCCGTTGACTAAACTTCTCTCACAAGCAAAACATGATCACACCTTAGTACTCTTTAGGTGTTAATCACATGGCGATGTGAACTAGATTACTGACTCTAGTAAACCCTTTGAGTGTTGGTCACATGGCGATGTGAACTATGGGTGTTAATCACATGGTGATGTGAACTATTGGTGTTAAATCACATGGCGATGTGAACTAGATTATTGACTCTAGTGCAAGTGGGAGACTGAAGTAAATATGCCCTAGAGGCAATAATAAAGTTATTATTGATTTCCTTATATCATGATAAATGTTTACTATTCATGCTAGAATTGTATTAACCGGAAACTTGGTACATGTGTGAATACATAGACAAAACAAAGTGTCCCTAGTATGCCTCTACTAGACTAGCTCGTTAATCAAAGATGGTTAAGTTTCCTGACCATAGACATGTGTTGTCGTTTGATGAACGGGATCACATCACTAGGAGAATGATGTGATGGACAAGACCCATCCGTTAGCTTAGCATAATGATCGTTTAGTTTCATTGTTATTGCTTTCTTCATGAATTATACATGTTCCTCTCACTATGAGATTATGTTACTCCCGAATACCGGAGGAACACCTTGTGTGCTATCAAACATCACAACATTACTGGGTGATTATAAAGATGCTCTTCAGGTGTCTCCGAAGGTGTTTGTTGAGTTGGCATAGATCGAGATTAGGATTTGTCACTCCGAGTATCGTAGAGGTATCTCTGGGCCCTCTCTGTAATGCACATCACTATAAGCCTTGCAAGCAATGTTACTAATGAGTTAGTTGCGGGATGATGCATTACGGGAGGAGTAAAGAGACTTGCCGGTAACGAAATTGAGCTCGGTATTGAGATACCGATGATCGAATCTCGAGCAAGTAACATACCGATGACAAAGGGAACAACGAATGTTGTTATGCGGTTTGACTGATAAAGATCTTCGTAGAATATGTAGGAACCAATATGAGCATCCAGGTTCCGGTATTGGTTATTGACCGGAAACGAGTCTCGGTAATGTCCACATAGTTCTCGAACCCGTAGGGTCCGCACGCTTAACGTTCGGTGACGATCGGTATTATGAGTTTATGTGTTTTGATGTACCGAAGGTTGTTCGGAGTCCCGGATGTGATCACGAACATGACGAGGAGTCTCGAAATGGTCGATACATAAAGATCGATATATTGGAAGGCTATGTTTGGACATCGGATGGCTCCGGATGAGTTCGGGCATTTACCGAAGTACCGGGGGTTACCGGAACCCCCCGGGGAGCATATGAGCCATAATGTGCCTTAGTGGGAGAGGAGAGAAGGCAACCTAGGAGGGGGCGCCCCCCCCAAGCCCAATCCGAATTGGGTGAGGGGCCGGCCCCCCTTTCCTTTCTCCTTCCCCCTCTTCCTTCTATTCCTAGTGGGACTAGGAAAGGGGGAGTCCTACTCGTACTAGGAGGAGGACTCCTCCCCCCTTGGCACGCCTAGAGAGGCCGGACGGCCTCCCCCCTCCCTCCCTTATATACGTGGTGAGGGGGGCAACCTAGGACACACAAGTTGATCATTGTCTTAGCCGTGTGCGGTGCCCCCCTCCACCATAATCCACCTCTGTAACGCCCCGGATTCGATGCGCCAGGTGTCCGCCAGTTATTTGCCGTAATTGCCATGTCATTTGCTTGCGTGTTGCACTTTGACATGTCATCATATGCATTTCATATCATGTCATCATGTGCATTTCATTTTGCATACATGTTCATCTCATGCATCCGAGCATTTTTCCCGTTGTCCGTTTTGCAATCCGGCACTCCTATGTCTCCCGGCGCCCCCTTTTACCTCTTTTCGTGTGCGGGTGTTAAACTTTCTTGGAATGGCCGAGGTTTGCCAAGCGGCCTTGGTATAGCACCGAGACCGCCTGTCAAGTTTCGTGCCATTTGGAGGTCGTTTGGTACTCAGCAGTTAACGGGTAACGCAAAAGCCTCCTTCTCCTTGCAGCCCAACACCCTTCCAAAGTGGCCCAAAACCCAGCAAACTCCTCTCCATGCTCTCGGTCGTTCGATCACGATCGTGTGGGCTAAAACCGCACCTCATTTGGACTCTCATAGCTCCCTCTACCTATAAATATCGCCTCCCCGAAATTCCCGGTCCAAACCCTAAGTTCTTCTCCTCTCGCCACGGACGTGTCCGTCCGGCGGACGAGGCCCGCCGCCGCCCGCAGCGGTGGCCGCCCGCCATGTGGCACCGCGCCCTCCCGCCGCCCGCGGCCTGGAGCCCATCTAGGGCCCAGCAGGCCCGCTCCGCGCCCATGCTCGCCGATTCGCGCCGCCGCCCAGCCCGCCCGCCGCCGCGCGCGCCCGCCGGCGACCTCGCCGCCCGGCGCGCCTCGCCGCCCCGCGCCGGCTGGCCGCCGCCGCCTCGCCCTCGCCGCCTCGCCTCCGCGCCCGCTTCGCCCGCGGTCTCCGCCTCCGCACCCTGCGCTGCCGTCCGCCGCCGGTGGCGGACCCGGACCGCCGCCGTCGATCGCCGCCCGGCAGCCGCCGCCCAGCCGCCGCCGCCCGGGACCCTCGCCGCCCTCGTCGACTCCGGCCAGATCCGGTCGAGGAGCGACCGGATCCAGCCCCCCCGCGCTCCGGCGACCCCTCCTGCTCACTCCGGCCGCCGTCCCCATCGTCTCCGGCGAGATCCGGCCCTGCCTCGGAATCCGTGCAAGGTTGACTTTCCCCCTCCGTGATTCCACTAAGTCCCTGAGATTTGACTTTATATGCTCATGTTCATCATGCCATAACTCTGCATCCGTAGCTCCGTTTCGTGCGTGTAATATGTCAAATTGTTCGTCTCGACGAGTACATCATTTCATCTCATTGCATCATTTGCATTTGAGCTCATATTGATGCCCTAAATGCTGTTAGAGAAGTGCTATGTGATGTTAGTTTCATATTCTTATCAGAACATGCACTTTTGTCATTTTTGCCATGATTGATGTGTGCACCCTATGAACTTGAGTCCTACATGTGTTTTGTAATATGCCATGCCATATTTACAGGGGTGTATGCCATGTATTTTTGTGATCTCTGTGGTGACTAGCACAAGCATGCAAACTAGGCTTCATGATGTTGCTGATTTCAACCCTGATACTGCGATATATTTTTACGCCATGTAAACTTGATGCTACCGAGAGATCCATTCTTATTTTGAGATACTTCAGTAAGGATGTTTTGAACATATGGTTATTCTCTATCCATCCATGCCCTTGTTTGCAATTATGGAGTGCCATAGCTTGGGTCAATCGAGCTCTACTTTTGCTATAAAATGTTTCCTGGCAGGTTGTTTACATGTTATTCAATTTTGCCAAGGCTGTTGTAGTTGATCCGTGTATGCTATGATGTTGTTCTTGCCATGTATAGCTTCTATATCATGTCTTATTACTGTGAGTTGCCTTGCCGTGCCATGTATTGCTCTGTGGTGAGTGGTTCAAGCTCACCAACATGCCTACTTATTGTTGTTCCTGCCATGTATGAATCTGTAATATAACTTGCCATGTTTACATGGGTGCCATCATATTTTATGATCCTTTTTGGCTCATGGTCAGTAAATGACTTTTGTTCTATGAAATTAGTAGATTCATGCCTTACCTTGTTTTGCCATGATAAGTTCCTGTAACATGCTGTTTGACAGCTCTAAACATTGCAACCTGATGTTATTTCCTGATAAGTCTGAACCTGTTATTATTTGCAAACTTGCCATGTGTGTTTGAGCATGTTCTAGTGATTTCTGGAGATAGCTCAGTTTTCATGTTTTGTAATGCTTTACCTGTACATCATGCCCATGCCTTTTGTTTTCTTCTTGAGGTCCTGTAGCATGTTGTTTTGATGCTTGCAATATGCCTAGTTGCTGTTTTGGACAGATTGTTGCTATGACTTGAATAGAGTGTATGTGTTGAACCGTTTTGAGTGTGCTCTATATGAAAATTGCTTGATTTTGCATGTAGTTTCATATTATCATGTTGCATCCTTGTTTTGAGGTGTTTGCTTGATGTTTGTATGCATTTTGCATCAATGCCATGCTTATCTTGTTTTGCTCATATCTTCTAGGTCGTAGCTCCGAATTAAATGAACTTTATATGTAACTTGACTAGAATTTCGTGTAGATCATCGTGGTGCATCTTAAATTGATGTTTAACGACTTGAACATAAGGTTTATTCAGATCTGTAACAATTTCGAAATTTGCATATGAGGACTTACCGGAATTGTTATATGTTGCTTCCGGCCTCATTTAAACTTGCTCTGATGTGCTTCTCTTGTTTGCATCATCTCTTGCCATGAGTAGCTCCATATAGCCTTGTCATGCATCATGCTTGTTGTGCATCATGCCTTGTTCATGTGTGGTGTGTTTACCTTGTTGTGTGCTTCTCTCGATAGTTCCCGTTTCGTTGTGATCGTGAGGATTCGTTCGTCTACGCTTGGTTCGTCTTCGTGGCTTTATCTTCTTCACGGACTCGTTCTTCTTCCTAGCGGGATTTCAGGCAAGATGACCGTCACCTTGGATCTCATTACTATCATTGCTATGCTAGTTGCTTCGTTCTATCGCTATGCTGCGTTACCTATCACTTGCTGCTCAAGCCTCCCAAATTGCCATGTCAGCCTCTAACCTTTGTCACCCTTCCTAGCAAACCATTGTTTGGCTATGTTATCGCTTTGCTCAGCCCCTCTTATAGCATTGTTAGTTGCAGGTGAAGATGAAGTTTGTTCCTTGTTGGAACATGGAGATGTTGTTCCTTGTTGGAACATGTTTACTTGTTGGGATATCACAATATATCTTATATTATTAATGCATCTATATACTTGGTAAAGGGTGGAAGGCTCGGCCTTATGCCTGGTGTTTTGTTCCACTCTTGCCGCCCTAGTTTCTGTCATATCGGTATTATGTTCTCGGATTTTGCGTCCCTAACGCGGTTGGGTGATTTATGGGACCCCCTTGACAGTTCGCTTTGAATAAGACTCCTCCAGCAAGGCCCAACATTGGTTTTATCATTTGCCTCACCTATGCCCTTTTTCCCTTGGGTTTACGGAGCCCGAGGGTCATCTTTATTTTAGCCCCCCGGGCCAGTTCTCCTTCGAGTGCTGGTCCAAACCGAAGCGATGTCCGGCGCCCCACAGGCAATCGGGGTCTATGCCAACCCGACGTCTTGCTCATCCGGTGTGCCCGAGAGCGAGATATGTGCAGCTCCTATCGGGATTTGTCGGCACATTCGAGGCGGCTTTGCTGGTCTTGTTTTATTGCTGTCGAAATGTCTTGTAGCCGGGATTCCGAGACTGATCGGGTCTTCCCGGGGAGAAGGAATATCCTTCGTTGATCGCGAGAGCTTATCATGGGCTAAGTTGGGACACCCCTGCAGGGTATAAACTTTCGAAAGCCGTGCCCGCGGTTATGTGGCAGATGGGAATTTGTTAATATCCGGTTGTAGTAAACTTGAAACAAAATCTTCTAAAATACACCAACCGTGCGCGTAACCGTGAGTGCCTCTTTCCGAGGTTGATCGAGAGGAGAACTCGGTTTCTGGGTTATGTCTGACGTAAGTAGGAGTTCAGGATCACTTCTTGATCATTACTAGTTGACGGCCGTTCCTTTGCTCTCTTCTCGCTCTCATTTGCGTATGTTAGCCACCATATATGCTTAGTCGCTGCTGCAATCTCACCACTTTACCCCTTCCTTTCCCATTAAGCTTTGCTAGTCTTGATACCCATGGTAATGGGATTGCTGAGTCCTCGTGGCTCACAGATTACTACACCACCAGTTGCAGGTACAGGTTATGCGATGATCATGACGCGAGAGCGAGGTTTGCTTGTATTGGAGTTCTTCTTCTGCTTCTTCGATCAGGGGATAGGTTCTAGGTCGGCAGCCTGGGCTAGCAGGGTGGATGTCGTTTGAGCTTCTGTTTATGTTTCATCCGTAGTCGGATGTTGATCTTGTATATGATGTTGATGTATTCTTGTGGCATTTGTGCCTTATGTATGTATCCCCGCTATTATGTAATGTTGATGTAATGATATCCACCTTGCAAAAGCGTTTCAATATGCGGGTCTATCCTTGGCGGGACCTTCGAGTTCCTTTTGGATAGGGTCGCATATTGGGCGTGACAAGTTGGTATCAGAGCCTCGACCGACCCTAGGAGCCCCTTGATTGATCGTGTAGTTTGGCCGTTGTCGAGTCTAGAAGAAAACTGATTTCTGAGTCTAGTTATATCGGAGAGTAGGTATTCTTTTACTCCTCAGCCTCTTCGTTGCTCTGGTAAGGAATCCTGACGTAGGTGTTTTGAATTACTCCTCTCCCCGTTCAAATTTTTCTTTAGGATCACGCAGTTGGTTTTCCGATCGTTGGTTCTCATCTCTTTTCATCCGGTGCATTTCTCGTCAAGTTGACTCGACCCTCTTCATCTTTGCAAGTCCAATCCACAGTTTCCTCTGAACGAAGTTGTTTCTCTATCCTTAGTTGTTTTCTTTTTCCACCCGCCCTCCCTTCTTCCTCTCGGAACCGGAGTCCGTAATCGAGTATCCATCCTACTCGTGCGAAGTCTTTGCTTTCTTTCCTCAATGATTTCAACCGGTGTTGTCTCTTCAAGATATTCGTCGGTTTCCCCTTACAATTTTCTTTGTTTTCCCGCCCTCCCACCCTATTATTCCCGGAGTTCGAGTTTCTTCCGACCATCAATTCCATTCGTGTGGAGCCTTTTCAGTCTTCCCTCAATTATCTCAACCGGTGAATTCTCGTCTTCTTCGGCATTCTTCATCCCTTTCCTTTTCCGGTGCACTCAATTCAAGTTTTTCGGGTTGATCACATTCTTTTCCTTGGATCAAGTGTTTTTCATGCTCGTTCGCCTCTCGCCAATTTATCCTTCCGGAGTGTTCAACACATCTCAGGAGATTCGTCTGTGTTCTAATTAGTTCGAGGTTGTCACCTCATCTAAATATTTCAGTTCTTCCGGTGCATCGTCTATCTGTTCAACATCCCTTTCCAACGGTGTTTTCTTTTAGTGGGCCCTAACCCACATGTCTTTCCTGAGGATCTTACGACTCTTCTAATTTCCCGGAGTTATTCTCAATTCTTTTCAAGTGTGGCGAAGAATGAATTTCATCGATCCTGTGCCTTCTCCAAGATCGCTTTCAAATTCTTTTCATTGTTGGCTCAACCTTTTCGGTTTTTCATTCTTCCGGAGTATCTCATTAATTTTGGTGATGTTTATCGTCGTCCTTGAAGACCGAAGTAGAGTTTCTCTTAAATCTTGTCCGTTCCCCCGGAGATTCATGGTGCTAGCTCGATGTTATCCTATCTAATTGTTTCCAGTCATGCAAATTCTTTTCATCCATCCGGAGTATTTCAGGAGTTACTTTCCGTCTCAATCATCCGGAGGCCATTGTTCTAGAAGAATTCTTCGTCCTCGCATTCCAGTTATCATTCTCTAAGTATCCCGGTACCGCGTTCAAGCATTCGTTAATCAGTTCGCGATCTCTTCGATCTCTTTTTTCTAAATTCCCTCAAGTATCTCCGTGCTTATCTAATTCTTCTCGGTGATTATTTCTTTTTAATCAGTCATTTCGAATTCTTACGGTGGTTCGTTCAAGATTCTTTTTCCTTCACTATCATTTTAATTCATTCGTTCTTTTCAATTCTACCGGTGGTTCATGAAGACTTTCTCAAGTTTTGCGCCATATTCCCCTTAATCCTTTTCAACAAGAATATGTAGTATGCCAAATCCATTGTTGGTCATCAATTTAATTTGATGAAGGATAAGGATACAATAAATCTTATTCTTATTTCCTCGAAGTGTTTAATCCCTTCCTTCGGAGTTTGTTCTTGAGGAATAAATTCTAGTTCCAAGTGCTTTCATCTTTTCTTTTCCGGAGTTCAATTATTTCCTCGACCATTTCGTCGGAATCCTCCATCTAATTCATCGCAAGGCTTTAGTCTTATTCTTTCTTCCTTCATTTTATCTCGTCATCCTTTTGTTACCGGAGTTCTTCATGGTGGTTCTTCAGGATTTAATTCATTCTTCAAGAGCTCATCAAGCGTCATTCCATCTTCTCAAGTTCAGATTCTATTCCTTCCATGTTTCAGCCGGAGTGCTACCTAAATCGTTTCAGTCTTATTCGTTTCTTTTCTTATTCTAACCACTCCGGTTAGAATGAGTAGTTTCATAGTCTATCTGATTCCGTGAGCTTTTGATTCTCGTCATTCTCGTCGTTTCTCTCTTCTTCTCGTGTGCTCTCGATTCTTTGCTTCTTCTTTTGAGTTCTTGTTTCACCTCATCCCTTTTTCCCTTCCGTCTCGGTCCTAAGATCTCGGGACGAGATCTCTTGTTAGTGGAGGAGTGTTGTAACGCCCCGGATTCGATGCGCCAGGTGTCCACCAGTTATTTGCCGTAATTGCCATGTCATTTGCTTGAGTGTTGCACTTTGCCATGTCATCATATGCATTTCATATCATGTCATCATGTGCATTTCATTTTGCATACATGTTCATCTCATGCATCCGAGCATTTTTCCCGTTGTCCGTTTTGCAATCCGGCACTCCTATGTCTCCCGGCGCCCCCTTTTACCTCTTTTCGTGTGCGGGTGTTAAACTTCCTCGGAATGGCCCGAGGTTTGCCAAGCGGCCTTGGTATAGCACCGGTAGACTGCCTGTCAAGTTTCGTGCCATTTGGAGGTCGTTTGGTACTCCAACAGTTAACCGGGTAACCGCAAAAGCCTCCTTCTCCTTGCAGCCCAACACCCCTTCCAAAGTGGCCAAAAACCCAGAAAACTCCTCTCCATGCTCTCGGTCGTTCGATCACGATCGTGTGGGCGAAAACCGCACCTCATTTGGACTCTCCTAGCTCCCTCTACCTATAAATATGTGCCTCCCCCGAAAATTCCCGGTCCAAACCCTAAGTTCTTCTCCCTCTCGCCCGCCGGACGTGTCCGGTCCGGCCGGACGAAACCCGCCGCTGCCCGCAGCGGTGGCCGCCGCCACGTGGCACCGCGCCCTCCCGCCGCCCGCGGCCATGGAGCCCATCCAGGGGCCCAGCCCGCCCCGCCGCCTGTTCGCGCGCGCGCCCGCTGCCCCGCTGGCGACCTCGCCGCCCGGCGCGCCTCACCGCCCGCCCGGCACTGGCCGCCGCCGCCTCGCCCTCGCCGCCTCGCCTCCGCGCCCGCTTCGCCCTGCCTCCGCCTCCGCTCCTGTCTGCCGTCCGCCCGCCGGTGGCCGGACCCGCCATCGCCGTCGATCGCCGCCGCCTGGCGGCCGCCGCCCGCCGCCGCCGCCCTGGGACCCTCGCCGCCCTCGTCGATTCCGGCCAGATCCGGTCGAGGAGCGACCGGATCCAGCCCCCCCGCGCTCCGGCGACCCCTCCTCCTCACTCCGGCCGCCGTCCCCGTCGTCTCCGGCGAGATCCGGCCCTGCCTCGGAATCTGTGCAAGGTTGACTTTCCCCCTCCGTGATTCCACTAAGTCCCTGAGATTTGACTTTATATGCTCATGTTCATCATGCCATAACTCTGCATCCGTAGCTCCGTTTCGTGCGTGTAATATGTCAAATTGTTCATCTCGACGAGTACATCATTTCATATCATTGCATCATTTGCATTTGAGCTCATATTGATGCCCTAAATGCTGTTAGAGAAGTGCTATGTGATGTTAGTTTCATATTCTTATCAGAACATGCACTTTTGTCATTTTTGCCATGATTGATGTGTGCACCCTATGAACTTGAGTCCTACATGTGTTTTGTAATATGCCATGCCATCTTTACAGGGGTGTATGCCATGTATTTTTGTGATCTCTGTGGTGACTAGCACAAGCATGCAAACTAGGCTTCATGATGTTGCTGATTTCAGCCCCTGTTCTGCTGATATTTTTACGCCATGTAAACTTGATGCTACCGAGAGATCCATGCTTATTTTGAGATACTTCAGTAAGGATGTTTTGAACATATGGTTATTCTATATCCATCCATGCCCTTGTTTGCAATTATGGAGTGCCATAGCTTGGGTCAATCGAGCTCTACTTTTGCTATAAAATGTTTCCTGGCAGGTTGTTTACATGTTATTCAATTTTGCCAAGGCTGTTGTAGTTGATCCGTGTATGCTATGATGTTGTTCTTGCCATGTATAGCTTCTATATCATGTATTATTACTGTGAGTTGCCTTGCCATGCCATGTATTGCTCTGTGGTGAGTGGTTCAAGCTCACTAACATGCCTACTTATTGTTGTTCCTGCCATGTATGTATCTGTAATATAACTTGCCATGTTTACATGGGTGCTATCATATTTTCTGATCCTTTTTGGCTCATGGTCACTAAAGGACTTTTGTTCTATGCAATTAGTAGATTCATTCCGTACCTTGTTTTGCCATGATAAGTTCCTATAACATGCTGTTTGATAGCTCTAAACATTGCAACCTGATGTTATTGCCTGATAAGTCTGAACCTGTTATTATTTGCAATCTTGCCATGTGTGTTCGAGCATGTTCTAGTGATTTCTGGAGATAGCTCAGTGTTCATGTTTTGTAATGCTTTACATGTACATCATGCCCATGCCTTTTTTTTTCTTGTTGAGGTCCTGTAGCATGTTGTTTTGATGCTTGCAATATGCCTAGTTGCTGTTTTGGACAGATTGTTGCTATGACTTGTATAGAGTGTATGTGTTGAACCGTTGCTCCGTTTTGAGTGTGCTCTATATGAAACTTGCTTGATTTTGGATGTAGTTTCATATTATCATGTTGCATCCTTGTTTTGAGGTGTTTGCTTGATGTTTGTATGCATTTTGCATCAATGCCATGCTTATCTTGTTTTGCTCATATATTCTAGGCCATAGCTCCGACTTAAATGAACTTTATATGTAACTTGACTAGAATTTCGTGTAGATCATCGTGGTGCATCTTAAATTGCTGTTTAACAACTTGAACATAAGGTTTATTCAGATCTGGAACAATTTCGAAATTTGCATATGAGGACTTACCGGAATTGTTATATGTTGCTTCCGGCCTCATTTAAACTTGCTCTGATGTGCTTCTCTTGTTTGCATCATCTCTTGCCATGAGTAGCTCCATATAGCCTTGTCATGCATCATGCTTGTTGTGCATCATGCCTTGTTCATGTGTGGTGTGTTTACCTTGTTGTGTGCTTCTCTCGATAGTTCCCGTTTCGTTGCGATCGTGAGGATTCGTTCGTCTACGCTTGGTTCGTCTTCGTGGCTTCATATTCTTCATGGACTCGTTCTTCTTCCTAGCGGGATTGCAGGCAAGATGACCGTCACCTTGGATCTCATTACTATCATTGCTATGCTAGTTGCTTCGTTCTATCGCTATGCTGCATTACCTAT
The DNA here is from genome assembly GCA_021605205.1 of Aegilops longissima. Lineage (NCBI taxonomy): Eukaryota > Viridiplantae > Streptophyta > Magnoliopsida > Poales > Poaceae > Aegilops > Aegilops longissima. The sequence goes on along the minus strand of CM038677.1, from coordinate 536,072,312 downwards.
CACTTGCTGCTCAAGCCTCCCAAATTGCCATGTCAGCCTCTAACCTTTGTCACCCTTCCTAGCAAACCATTGTTTGGCTATGTTATCGCTTTGCTCAGCCCCTCTTATAGCGTTGTTAGTTGCAGGTGAAGATGAAGTTTGTTCCTTGTTGGAACATGGAGATGTTGTTCCTTGTTGGAACATGTTTACTTGTTGGGATATCACAATATATCTTATATTATTAATGCATCTATATACTTGGTAAAGGGTGGAAGGCTCGGCCTTATGCCTGGTGTTTTGTTCCACTCTTGCCGCCCTAGTTTCCGTCATATCGGTATTATGTTCCCGGATTTTGCGTCCCTAACGCTGTTGGGTGATTTATGGGACCCCCTTGACAGTTCGCTTTGAATAAGACTCCTCCAGCAAGGCCCAACATTGGTTTTACCATTTGCCTCACCTATGCCCTTTTTCCCTTGGGTTTCCGGAGCCCGAGGGTCATCTTTATTTTAGCCCCCCGGGCCAGTTCTCCTTCGAGTGCTGGTCCAAACCGAGCAATGTCCGGCGCCCCCTGGGCAATCAGGGTCTATGCGAACCCGACATCTTGCTCATCCGGTGTGCCCCGAGAACGAGATATATGCAGCTCGTATCGGGATTTGTCGGCACATTCGGGCGGCTTTGCTGGTCTTGTTTTATTGCTGTCAAAATGTCTTGTAGCCGGGATTCTGAGACTGATCGGGTCTTCCCGGGAAGAAGGAATATCCTTCGTTAATCGCGAGAGCTTATCATGGGCTAAGTTGGGACACCCCTGCAGGATATAAACTTTCGAAAGCCGTGCCCGCGGTTATGTGGCAGATGGGAATTTGTTAATATCCGGTTGTAGTAAACTTGAAGCAAACTCTTCAAAAATACACCAACCGTGTGCGTAACCGTGAGTGTCTCTTTTCGGGGTTGATCGAGAGGAGAACACGGTTTCTGGGTTATGTCTGGCGTAAGTAGGAGTTCAGGATCACTTCTTGATCATTACTAGTTGACGGCTGTTCCTTTGCTCTCTTCTCGCTCTCATTTGCGTATGTTAGCCACCATATATGCTTAGTCGCTGCTGCAACCTCACCACTTTACCCCTTCCTTTCCCATTAAGCTTTGCTAGTCTAGATAACCATGGTAATGGAATTGCTGAGTCCTCGTGGCTCACAGATTACTACACCACCAGTTGCAGGTACAGGTTATGCGATGATCATGACACGAGAGCGATGTTTGCTTGTATTGGAGTTCTTCTTACGCTTCTTGATCGGGGATAGGTTACAGTCGGCAGCCCTGGGCTAGCAGTGGTGGATGTCGTTTGAGCTTTGTTTATGTTTCATCCGTAGTCGGATGTTGATCTTGTATATGATGTTGATGTATTCTTGTGGCATTTGTGCCTTATGTATGTATCCCCACTATTATGTAATGTTGATGTAATGATATCCACCTTGCAAAAGCGTTTCAATATGCGGGTCTATCCTTGGCGGGACCTTCGAGTTCCTTTTGGATAGGGTCGCATATTGGGCGTCACAACCTCGATCATATCGTTGTAGTGCTTAGGCGAAGCTCTGTGCCGGTAGCTTCATCATCACCGTCATCACGCCGTCGTGCTGAAGAAGCTCTCCCTCGACACTCGGCTGGATCGAGAGCTCGTGGGACGTCATCAAGCTGAACGTGTGCTGATCGTGGAGGTGTTGTAGTTTCGGTACTAGGATCGGTCGGATCGTGAAGACATACGACTACATCAACCGTGTTGTCATGATGCTTCCGCTTACTGTTTATGAGGGTACGTGGACAACACTCTCCCCTCTCGTTGCTATGCATCACCATGATAGACCTTGCGTGTACGTAGGATTTTTTTTGAAATTACGACGTTCCCCAACACTTATATCATTGGTGATGTGTGCATGTTATTTCATTCATATCGTTTTGTGCGCTCCATCAAGATGTATGTGACACAGAAGGGTAAACCATGATCCTAATCGATTATGCATTTGCATTCAAACGCAATATTTTAGTAATGCACAAATTTAGGGGGAGCTCTTGTGTATCTTACTTATCAAAGCAATGATGTATTTCATTCATTTAATCATTTATCAAAGCTTTGATCTATATGTTGTCATCAATTACCAAAAAGGGGGAGATTGAAGGTGCAACTAATCCCCGGGTGGTTTTGGTAATTCATAACAACATATATCTCATTGAACTTATGTCCTTTCAAGATAAATATTTTAGGATGTTCAATGATTGGCATGGCATGAAATAGAGATGTGGACCCCTCAAAATGATAAAGGATTGGCAAAAGCTCAAGTCTCTACATTTTATTTAAGTGATCCAAGATCATATTGAGTCCATAGGAAAGCCAATATTGTTAAAAGGGATGAGGTGTTGCTTAATGATCTACTTGCTCAAAGTGCTTAGTGATATTGCTCCAAAACCCTCAGCCACTTTCTCTATCCAAATAGGTCTAAAACCTAATTCCGAACTCCACTGCACCGATATTTCCCATCTGGAGCCACCGAGTTCATCTTGACATGGCCATTGTGAAAACCCTAACAGTTTGGCCACACCGATATGGCTCTCGGTCTCACTGAGATGGCCTTGCTAGCGCTCTATGACTTGTTGCATTCAGTTTGGTCCCATAGAGTTGGCTTGACTTGTTGCTTATTGCTTCACTTCGGTCCCACCGAGATGATGCAATCCGTGCCACCGAGATGAGGTTTGCCCTAAGCCCTAGCACATCGGTCCCACCGAGTTGTTCCAGTTGGTCCCACCAAGATTCCGAACGTTCATATTTTACAGATCGGTGCCACCGAGTTTTCTTTTTGTGCCACCGAGATGGGTCAGAAGTGTGTAACGATTAGATTTTGTGTGGAGGCTATATATACATCTCCACCCCCTTCTTCTCATAAGGGAGAGCCATCAGAACATGCCTACACTTTCACCATCCATTTTCTGAGAGAGAACCACCTAATCATGTGTTGAGATCAAGAGATTCCATTCCTACCATTTGAACCTTGATTTCTAGCCTTCCCCAAGTTGCTTTCCACTCAAATCCTTCTTCCATTATAGCCAAATCTGTGTGAGCGAGAGTTGAGTGTTGAGGAGACTATCATTTGAAGCACAAGAGCAAGGAGTTCATCGTCAACACACCGTCTATTACCTCTTGGAGAGTGGTGTCTCCTAGATTGGTTAGGTGTCACTTGGGAACCTCCGACATGATGTGGAATTGAACCAAGAAGTTTGTAAGGGCAAGGAGATCGCCTACTTCGTGAAGATCTACCCGAGTGAAGCAAGTCCTTCGTGGGTGAGGGATTCCCGGATTAGGGGGTGTACGGATGGCCGGACTCCTGGACTATGAAGATACAAGATTGAAGACTTCGTCCCGTGTCCGGATGGGACTTTCCTTGGCGTGGAAGGCAAGCTTGGCGATATGGATATGTAGATCTCCTCCCATTGTAACCGACTCTATGTAACCCTAGCCCTCTCCGGTGTCTAAATAAACCGGATGGCTCTAGTCCGTAGGACTATCAGAACAACCACAACCCTTACAATCATACCATAGGCTACCTTCTAGGGTTTAGCCTCTCTGATCTCGTGGTAGATCTACTCTTGTACTACCCATATCATCAATATTAATCAAGCAGGAGTAGGGTTTTACCTCCATCGAGAGGGCCCGAACCTGGGTAAAAACATCATGTCCCTTGTCTCCTGTTACCATCCGCCTAGACGCACAATTCGGGACCCCCTACCCGAGATCCGCCGGTTTTGACACCGACATTGGTGCTTTCATTGAGAGTTCCTCTGTGTCGTCATCTTTAGGCCCGATGGCTCCTCCGACCATCAACAACGATGCGGTCCAGGGTGAGACTTTTCTCCCCGGACAGATCTTCGTATTCGGCGGCTTTGCACTGCGGGCCAATTAAGCTGGCCATCTGGAGCAGATTGAAAGCTACGCCCGCCATCGGTCAGATTTGAAGTTTAAACTACACGGCCGACGTCGCGGAGACTTGATCTTCGAAGGATCCAAGCCACAACCGTGCGAGCCACACTGTTACGATGGGCATGATCTAGCTCTGCCACCAAACAGTGCCCTGGAGGCCGCACCCGTGCCCGCTCCGAGCCTTAGCTCGGAGCTTACTGCGCCAACCGAGGGCGGGTGGCTGGACACCGCCTCGGGGGCTGCAATCTCTACGGCGATTGAGCCGAACACCAGCCTTGTCCTCTGTGAAGCCCGTGACTCCAAAGTGCCGGACTCCTCTCCGGACTCCAAAACTTCCGCGCCCCTGCCAATCGAATACGATTGGGCGCCGATCATGGAGTTCACCACCGCGGACATCTTTCAGCACTCGCGCTTCGGCGACATTCTGAATTCATTAAAATCTCTCTCTTTATCAGGGGAGCTCTGGCCAGACTATGGTCAGCAAGGTTGGGATGCGGATGACGAAGAAATTCAAAGCCCACCCACCACCCACTTAATAGCCACTGTCGATGATTTAACCTACATGCTCGACTTCGACTCCGAAGACATCGACGGTATGGACGAAAGATGTAGGAGACGAACAGGAACCAGCGCATATAGGGCACTGGACAACCACCCCATCTCACAATGTATACATGGTGGACACACCTAAAAGAAACGACAACAAGGAACAAAGGGACGCAACGAGGGATCATTCCCTCGAAAAGCAGTCAAAGCGGCGGCGTAAGCGCCGCTACAAACCCCACCTAGACAGAGACAGCAGCCATACAGACCCAGCCATAGAGCAGGGCGAATCGGCGGACGACGAACATGCCATCGAGCAACCGTCTGAACAGGGCAACTTGAATAAGCAACCCGTCCCGGCGAAGATAACAGTCCGGACGACCTCACGCCGCATAAGCTACGGAGCGAAGAACCTCCACAAAGGCTCGTCGCCCGCTGCGCGTAGCCTGAAAAAGGTAAGCCAAAGCTCAAAATAGCGGAAGATGCACTCAGAACTAGATGGGGCAAAGTACTCAACACATGAGACAAATACGGCGACAGTCGCCGCACAAAGAGCTATCCGAAGCGAAAATTACTGCCGAAATTTGATGAGAAGGCCTTAGAGCCCCTGCAATCAAAAAATAAGGAAGCCACCCGGTCGGGTGAACAACCCCATGGCCAACATAGAGCGGCAAAGGGCGCCGCACACAAGCCGGCACGTGATCCGCACAAGGATTCGCATAAAAAAGATGGCCCAGCTAGATCTATCTACGGGCCAAGAAAGCAAGCTCTAGTAAGCAATGCAACGCATCAAGTATCCGAACATCACGGTACACCCAAATATAGGGGTGCCGCACACCCCCTATGTTTCATCGATGAGGTCTTTGGATCATGAATTTCCAGTGGATTCAAGCCCGTAAACATAGAGGCATACGAGAGAACAACAGACCCTGGAGTCTGGATTGAGGATTACATCCTCCACATACACATGGCTAGAGGAGATGATCTCCATGCCATAAAATACTTACCCCTCAAGCTCAAAGGGCCATCCCGTCATTGGCTTAAAAGCCTTCCCGAAAACACCATTGGAAGTTGGGAAGAGCTCGAGGATGCTTTTCGGGCAAATTTTCAAGGGACCTATGTCCGACCTCCGGATGCAGACGATTTAAGTCACATAACTCAACAACCCGGAGAGTCAGCCCGGAAATTCTGGAACAGATTCCTTACTAAAAAGAACCAGATAGTCGACTGTCCGGACGTCGAAGCCTTAGCAGCTTTCAAACACAGCGTCCGAGATGAATGGCTCGCCAGAGACCTCGGCCAAGAAAAGCCAAGAACAATGGCCGCAATAACAAGCCTCATGACCCGCTTTTGCGCAGGAGAGGATAGCTGGTTGGCAAGATGCAGTACTAGCGACCCAAGTACATCTGAAGTTTGGGATGGAAACGGGGAACCGCGACGCCGCAAGCAATAGCGCCGGACCAAGGGAAACAGCCCGAAGAGCACGGCAGTCAACGCCGGATTCAAAAGCTCTCGGCAGAATCAGAAAAAGTTGCCCCTCAAGGATAACAGGGACGAGCTATCTAACCTAAACAAAATCTTGGACAAGATATGCCAAATCCACAGTACTCCCGGGAAGCCTGCAAACCATACCCACAGAGATTGTTGGGTCTTCAAGCAATCCGGCAAACTCAACGCCGAACACTAGGGGCTCGACACACCAAGCGAGGACGATGACGAACCCCACAAGCAGAGCACCGGAAAACAAAATAATTTCCCACAAGAAGTCAAAACAGTAAACTCACTTCACGTGACAAAAGGGAAAAACAGAGTGGCGCCTAAAGAGATACGCGCCATACGGCCTATCCCAGGGGTGTCCCGCCACTGGTTGTTAAAACCAATCACATTCGACCATCAAGATTACTCTAGAAGTATCCGGAATGCAGGCTGGACTGCCTTGATATTAGATCTGATAATTGACGGACTCCACTTTACACAAGTCCTAATGGACGGTGTCAAAACCGGCGGATCTCGGGTAGGGGGTCCCGAACTGTGCGTCTAGGCGGATGGTAACAGGAGACAAGGGACACGATGTTTTTACCCAGGTTCGGGCCCTCTCGATGGAGGTAAAACCCTACTCCTGCTTGATTAATATTGATGATATGGGTAGTACAAGAGTGGATCTACCACGGGATCAGAGAGGCTAAACCCTAGAAGCTAGCCTATGGTATGATTGTTGTTCGTCCTACGGACTAAAACCCTCCGGTTTATATAGACACCGGATAGGGTTAGGGTTACATAGAGTTTACAATGGTAGGAGATCTACATATCCGTATCGCCAAGCTTGCCTTCCACGCCAAGGAAAGTCCCATCCGGACACAAGGATAGTGTCCGGCTCTGCAAAACAAGTTCCACATACCACCGTAGAGATAATAACCTTTGCACAGATCTGCTGACGTATTCCGCGGCGTGACATCACACCACGGCCAGGCCTTTATACGAATCGTTTTTACTGTTCCACCTCAGCGCGTTTAGCGAGGCGGTTTCCTTGGCACATCTTATCAAAGCGGAGATCGTGCCCCCTTATTCCGGGATTCTCATCAATACGGGCGTGGGTAACCAAGTCGTGCCCGTTGGCACGCCTCCTCCATCGAAGGTGAGTCCCGAACGGTCACGGGGAGGGCTCTTGGTATTCAACCTCTTTATAACGAGACCAAGGCCCGCTCCTTTCTTTCAATCTCAATCGAATCCACCCCTCGCCTCGAGTTCCAACACCCAAAGCTCCAGATATAGGCGCTTCAGACCTTTGAGGATGTCCGGCTCCGACCTGCACAGCCGGTGGATGTCTTCCTCCATCACGGAAGAAGATGTGCTAAAGCTGAAAGACGCCAGGTATCTAACCGGCGAAATCTCGCATAGGCTGCCCGCCCAAGGGTAGGTTATTCCCACTCCCGAGCCTGGTGAGAGCGTGGTATTCGTGTCTCACTTCCTTCGGGGTTTAGGCTTCCTGACGGACCCTTTGTGAGGGGGCTCATGTTTTATTATGGGCTGGAATTCCATGCCTTGGATCCAGAGTCCATCCTCCACATCTCGTTGTTCATTGTCGTATGTGAAGCCTTCCTCCGCATTACCCCTCACTTCGGATTGTGGCTCAAGACCTTCAAATTGGAGCCGAAGATGATCAAGGGGCATCAGGCAGAGTGCGGAGGGGCTGTTATAAGCAAGAATGCGGACGCTCCATGGCCCGAGGGCTCTTTTCAAGAGGAGCTCAATTTATGGCAACAGGAGTGGTTTTATATCACCGCTCCCAGGGGCACCAAATGGGCGGCGCCACCTGCCTTTCGCTCGGGTCCTCCACTGCGGTGGGCATCATGGGTCAATAAAGGGCTCGACTGGGGACCGTCCAAGGACGTACCTCTGTTGTAGGGCCGTATTCGAGACCTCCGAGAGAGAGAGAGATCAATCTGGTCATAGTAGCGCAGGTCATGCTGATTCATCGTACCTTGCCCTGCAAACGTCACCCCCTCCGCCTGTGGGAGTTTAATCTGGAGGGACCACGAGCTCTTCAACATTTTATGGGCATAACGCCCGTGGAGATGTACCAACTGTTCTTCGGGACACAAGCAATGTGTCCGGACTTAACCGAGGACGCAGGTCTGAGCTGTAATCGCCCGGATACTCAAGTAAGTAGTCATGTACCTGGACATGCTATCCACATATTTATCATACACTTGCCCTTAAAATAGCTATCCTTTAAACAGGAGTGGATAGCAAAAGCAAAACTGATCAGGTGTCCGCCCTCCCCGAGACCACGCCGGATCCTCAGATAACTAAGATGCTAGAGGCTGTACCTTTTGAAGAAGGCGAAGGGGGAACAAGGAACTACTACCTCCGTGAAGGAGGCCATCGAAAGGGGGATCGAGAATCCTCCTCCAAGGGGAGAAGAAGACCGCTTCAAGATCCGGAGACCAAAGCCTCAAGCGGGGAAGAAATCTTCACCAGAGGGTCTGCGGCGGGGAGATGCCCCGCCGCACTATTTCCCCAAGGACATCAGCCCTCCAATGAGCCGTAAGTAAAGGGGGGCGTTTTAAAAAAGAGACATCCCCGTTTTATTTCTGAAGGTAACCGAAAGTTTACCTTGTAGTTCGGATCTCAGCCCTTCACAGCAGAGCTCGTCTTCAGGGGATCTTGGTCCGGAGATGATGGAGAGAGAAATGCCTCCGCCTGCCGTGCCATTATGCGAGGTGGACGACCCTGAGGTGTCGTCGCGGAGGGCTCCTCTGAATCCGGCGGGACCAGAAGGCAGCCGTATGTCCCCTCGAAGCTCTCCGTGTCCGGCCTTCGAAAAAGGCCACCGGACGAGTCCGGCACCAACGGGTGTGCGGTCTGAGGAGCTGAAGGATCTGCTCGGGCGAGCGTCTATCTCGGAAGATCACCGTACGTTAATGGGTACGGTGATTGAAAGGATTTCATCCGCTGAGAGCGGATTGCATGAAGCCGTCGTAAGTTTACTGACTGGTTTTGAGGTACGCAAAATGATGTACCTTCTAATAGTTTTGCATATACAATGCGCCCTGTATAGATAGTAACCCCTGAGACTTGGTGCGGTGTCAAAAATGACGGCGCGCCGAGGATCATAACCCCATATATAATATGCGCTCTTCCTATGTAGGTGGCGAAGCGTCCGGTGGCTAGCCGGGCTGATGAATTTGCCGAACTGAAGCGGCAACTTGACGTGGCGGATGCTGACATCACGCTTGTTAATAAGCGGCTTGACGAGTCACAAGGTATGCAATTTCTCCGCGGACACCTGGTAAGGGAGCTTGACGCCCATGCCTTACAACATGTATGCTTAATGCAGATGGTGCCGCTGCTATGGAGAGCCTTGGCGGAGCTCGCCGAGCCAAGGAGCAAGCAGAAAAAGTGATGCGGTTGCTTTAAAGGCGGCGCAGAGCTAAAAGCCGAACAGGCTGCTCATCGCCAAGCAAGAAAGAAATGGCCGAGATAGCCGTGAAATTGAAGAATGCTATCGACCGCTATGCGAGCTTCTTGAAAAATAAGATCGAGCGAAACAAGAGGACCTGAAAAGGCCGCCACCGAGGCTAAGGATACTCGCTCTGCAATGAGAGCTATGAAGGAGGAGCTACGTCAGGCCGGAGACATTGCGGCTGGAAAGCCCTTTCGCTGCGGAGGAAATTCACGGATCCTAGGTACGCCAATTGGACCGGCTGTGGGGTGCAGAGGATGCTTATCCGACTTGGCGGCGAAAAGCTGCAGACGCGCCGAACACTTCCGAGGTCAAAAGGATCACGGAATGGAAGAGCTTTTTTGGTCGCAGTTCCATAGTCCGGAGCGTCCACTTTCGTTAACCGATCACTTGGCCGAATGGGCTGAGCTGAATAGGTTGTCCGGACTTGCCATGAAGGCTGTCGTGACTCATTTGTGGCCGAAAAGGCCCGAGCCGAAGAGTTATTTTGGGTTGGTGCAACAGTTCCTTGGTGCGGTGCCGCATATCGATGCAATGAAGCGGTCAGCATGCATAGAGGGTGCGCGGATGGCTCTTGCCCGTGTCAAGACATCGGGCGGAGACGAAGGCCACCGACGTTGCATCCCAAGATTCGGACAGGTTTAGTACCGCCGAGCATTATTTTGAGGAAGTCTCCGCAGGCACTCGCTTAATAGAGACGCAGATGCTCAAGGATGTTATGCTTTAATGACATGTATGATTTGTGAAAACAATGTTTCAATATAATATAAGATCTTTTTATACTTGTGCGTTCAAGTATTAAAACATCTCCTGTGCAGCCGTTTATGTATATGTGTATATAACCTGAAAGATGGCAGTCTTCGTCTTCAGCCCCCACGCACATAGTGCGGGGGTGTTTGCAAAAAGGCGCATTTTCACACTTAATCCAACATCTTGGTCCTGTAAAGGAGGTGATAGCGTAGCAAACTAGGCAACCGGACTATAATGCTTTATCACTTTCACTTAGCCATAGGAGTTCGATGGTGAGGCTACTATATAGCCCCTTGGGGCACCGCGCTCTCCCGAATTGGGCGCGATGTGCTGACCGAAACGGTCCTTCGTCAATGCGGGGGAATTCTAAACATTCCGGTGGGTCATCGAGTGGTTGACCAGTCTCACGCTATATCATGATAGTCGGCCGCTTTCATCGAGGTGCTCACCGGTCAACCGGGCACAATCGCAGTAGTTCTCCTGGTGCCGCGTTAGCCGATAAAACGGAACGTAATACAGCAAAACACATGAGCCGGGCAAACCCAACATTTGACCAAAGACATGATTCGGAGCTGATGCATATAAGGCCTAACTCGAGACGCCGAACACTCTCTAAGGTATTCGGTCTTTATGAAAACGGGCAGAATAATGCCCTAAGCCCCCGTGTCCGTGCACGCATAAAAATTCTGGTGCGGCCGATGCCAAAACGCCACCTCCTCCTCGGTTATAGCAAAAAATGGGGATGTGTATCAACAAGAGACAGTAAAAAGGTTTACGATGGTCTTAATTTGAAAAGAATCCTTGCAACGGGTCCCTCACCGCACGCTCTGCGCTGTGTCTCCGCAGCCGTATCACGGACGGGTGTAGCACGGTGTTCATCTGTAAAAGAGAAGAACTTAGTTGAAAAGAAAAAAGGATCGTGCGAAAAATGTACTTTGTATTAAATAAACAGAGTACGGTTCGAAAAGTGAATTAAATTGAGCTTTATTGTCTCTTGTTGTACATGCGTGCAGCCCCTTGTACGGGGTTATGCCGCTAGTAGGCGTTTATATGTTTACGCCGGACTCATCTAGCCATGTCCTGGGTCCGAATGACCTATTCAGATGCTTTGATTAGCGGAGCCGGATTAGTGTGGGGCTGTCAAGGCAGTCTCACATTCTTCCGTGCTCGAGTAACACTTGATATTCCCTTTTAATGAGATGATGCCGCGTGGACCGGGCATTTTAAGTGTAAGAAATGCATAATGCGGTATTGCGTTAAAGCGGGCGAAAGCTTCGCGTCCCAGTAGTGCTTGATAACTACTTTCGAATGGAGTGATGTGGAAGGTTAACTTTTCGCGGCGGAAGTTGTTGGATGAGCCGAACACAACTTCTAGCAGTAGGGAGCCCGTACAATGGGCATATAGGCCTGGCATTACCCCTTTGAAGGAGGTGTTGCTATGGCGAATTTTGGTTGGGTCTATCCCCATTTTGCGGATTGTGTCCTGATATAGCAGGTTTAGATCGCTTCCTCCATCCATTAGGACTTGTGTGAATTGGAGTCCGTCGATTATAGGATCTAATATCAAGGCAGTCCATCCTGCGTTCCGGATACTTCCGGAATAGTCCTGATGATCGAAGGTGATTGGTTTTGACAACCATCGTTGGGACTCTGCTGGGATAGACCGTATGGGCGCGTGTTTCTATGGGTGCCGCTCTGTTTTTCCCTTTTGTCACTTGAAGTGAGTTCACTGTTTTGACTTTTTGTGGGAAATTCTTTTGTCTTCCAGTGCTCTGCTTGTGGGGTTCATCATCGCCCTTGCTTGGTGTGTCGAGCCCCTTGTGTTCGGCATTGAGTCTGCCGGACTGCTTGAAGACCCAACAATCTCTGTGGGTATGGTTTGCAGGCTTCCCGGGAGTACTGTGGAGTTGGCATATTTTGTCCAAGATTTTGTTTAGGTTGGATAGCTCGTCGCTGTTGTCCTTGAGGGGCAGTTTTTTATGATTCTGCCGGGAGCTTCTGAATCCGGCGTTGACTGTCGTGCTCTTCGGGCTGTTTCCCTTTGTCCGACGCTGGTCCTTGCTGCGTCGTGGTTTTCCATTTCCATCCTTGACTTCGGATGTACTTGGGTCGCTGGTACTGCATCTTGCCAGCCAACTATCCTCTCCCGCGCAAAAGCGGGTCATGAGGCTTGTTAATGCAGCCATTGTTCTCGGCTTTTCCTGGCCGAGGTGTCTGGCGAGCCATTCGTCTCGGACGTTGTGTTTGAAAGCTGCTAAGGCTTCGGCGTCCGGACAGTCGACTATTTGGTTCTTTTTGATGAGGAACCTGTTCCAGAATTTGCGGGCTGACTCTCCGGGTTGTTGAGTTATGTGACTAAAATCGCTCGTGATCCGTGGACGGACATAAGTCCCTTGAAAATTTTCCCGAAAAGCATCCTCGAGCTCTTCCCAACTTCCAATGGTATTTTCAGGGAGGCTTTTGAGCCAATGTCGGGTTGGCCCTTTGAGCTTGAGGGGTAACTATTTTATGGCGTGGAGATCATCTCCTCTAGCCATGTGTATGTGGAGGATGTAATCCTCAATCCAGACTCCAGGGTCTGTTGTTCCGTTGTATGCCTCTATGTTTACGGGTTTGAATCCCGCTGGGAATTCGTGATCCAGCACCTCATCAGTGAAACATAGGGGGTGTGCGGCACCCCTATATTTGGGTGTGCCGTGATGTTCGAATATTTGGCGTGTTGCATTGCTTGGAAGAGCTTGCTTTCTCGGCCCATATATGGACCTAACCAGGCCATCCTTTTGATGCGAATCCTTATACGGATCGCTTGCCGGCTTGTGTGCGGCGCCGCTTGCCGCTCCATGTTTGCCATGTGGTCGTCTATCCGACCGGGCGGCCTCTTTGTTCTTTGATTGTGGGGACTCTATAGCCTCCTCATCGAATTCGGGCAGTAATTTGCGCTTCGGGTAGCTCTTTGTTTAGCGACTGTCGCCGTATTTCTCTGCGGTGTTGAGTACTTTTCTCCATCTGATTCTGAGTGCATCTTCCGCTGTTTTGAGCTTCCGCTTCTGCTTTTACAGGCTACGCACGGTGGCGACGAGCCTTTTGTGGAGGTTCTTCTGCTCCAACAATTTGTCTGGTGTGAGATCGTCCGGACTGTTATCTTCACCGGGGACGGGTTGTTTATCCAAGTTGTCCTGTTCGGACGGTTGCTCGATAGCATGTTCGTCGTCCACCGGTTCGCCCTGCTCTATGGCTGGGTCTGTGTGGCTGCCGTCTTTGTCGGGGCGGGACTTGGTGCGGCGTTTATGTTGCCGTTTTGACTGCTTTTCGAGGGATTTATCCTTCATAGCGTCCCGTTGTTCCTCATCGTCACTTCCCTTAGGTGTATCCACCATGTATACATCGTGGGATGAGGTGGCTGTCCAGTATCCTATAGGTGCTTGTTCATGGTTGTCTCCTACATCGTCGTCCATACCGTCGATGTCTTCGGAGTCGAAATCGAGCACGTCGTTTAAGCTTTCAACAGTGGCTACAAAGTGGGCGGTGGGTGGGCGTTGAATTTCTTCGTCGTCCGCATCCCAACCTTCCTGACCGAAGTCCGGCCAGGGCTCTCCTGATAAAGAGAGAGACTTTAGTGAATTCAGGATGTCGCCAAAGGGCGAGTGCTGAAAGATGTCCGCGGCAGTGAACTCCATAACCGTGCCCAATTGATTCGGGTTGGCGGGCGCGGAGGGTTCGGAGCCGGAGAGGAGTCCGCGCCTTGAGTCACGGTCTTCGCAAGGACAGGATGGAGTTCGCCGATCGCCGAGAGATCGTAGCCCCCGAGGCGGTCTCCAACCACTCATCCTCAATCGGGGGAGTCGGCTCCGAGCTAAGGGTCGGAGCGTACGCTGGTGCGGCCTCCAGGGCACTGTTCGGCGGCAGAGCCAAATCGTCCCCATCGAGACAGTGCGGCGCGCTTGGCTTTGGCTCAAATCCATCGAAGATCCAGTCTCCACGGATGTCGGCTGTGTAGTTCAAACTCCAAAACCTAACCTGATGACCAGGGGCGTAGCTTTCGATCTGCTCCAGATGGCCAAGTGAATTGGCCCGCAATGCAAAGCTGCCGAATACGAAGATCTGTCCGGGGAGAAAAGTCTCACCATGGACCACGTCGTTGTTGATGATCGAAGGAGCCATCGGGCCTAAGGATGATGACACAGAGGAACTCTAAATGAAAGCACCAATGTCGGTGTAAAAACCGGCGGATCTCGGGTAGGGGGTCCCGAACTGTGCGTCTAGGCGGATGGTAATAGGAGACAAGGGACACGATGTTTTTACCTAGGTTCTGGCCCTCTCGATGGAGGTAAAACCCTACTCCTGCTTGATTAATATTGATGATATGGGTAGTACAAGAGTGGATCTACCACGAGATCAGAGAGGCTAAACCCTAGAAGCTAGCCTATGGTATGATTGTTGTTCGTCCTACGGACTAAAACCCTCCGGTTTATATAGACACCGGATAGGGTTAGGGTTACACAGTAGTCGGTTACAATGGTAGGAGATCTACATATCCAGATCACCAAGCTTGCCTTCCACGCAAGGGAAAGTCCCATCCGGACACGGACGAGGTCTTCAATCTTGTATCTTCATAGTCCAGAGTCCGCCAACGGTGATAGTTCGCTATCCGGACACCCCTAATCTAGGACTCCTCGGTGCACGAGGAGAACTACTGCGATTGTGCCCGGTTCGCCAAAGAGCACCTCAAGAGAGAAAGCCAAAACTGACTGTCATGATATAGCGTGAGACTGGTCAACCACTGATGACCCGTCGGAATCTTTAGGATTCCTCCGCATTAACGAAGGGTCGTTTCCCGGCCAGGCACACACGCGCCCCGAATTCGGGTGAGCGCGGTGCCCCTAGGGGCTATATAGTAGCCCCACTGTCAAACTCCTATGGCTAAGTGAAAGTGATAAAGCATTATAGTCCGGTTGCCTAGTTCGATGCGCTATCACCTCCTTTATAGGACCAAGACGTTGGATCAAGTGTGAAAATGCACCTTCTGCGAACACCCCCGCATTATATGCATGGGAGCTGAAGCCGACGACTGCCATCTTTCAGGTTACATATACATATACATTAACGACCGCAGAAGAGGTATTTTAATTATTGAAGGCACAAGTATAAAAAGCTTTTATATTCCCTCGAAACATTGTTTTACAATAATACATGTTATTCGAACATAATATCCTTCGAGCATCGCGTGCTCAGATTAAACGAGCGCCCGCAGAACTTCACGAAAATAGTGCTCGGCGGTACTCAGCTCGTCCGAATCTTGGGATGCAACAGCGGTGGCCTTCATCTCCGCCCAGTATGTCTTGACACGGGCAAGAGCCATCCGCGCACCCTCTATGCACGCAGACCTCTTCATTGCATTTATATGCGGCACGGCACCAAGGAACTGCTGCACCAAGCTAAAATAACTCTTCGGCTCGGGCCTTTCCGGCCACAGATGACTCACAAAATACTTCATGGCGAGTCCGGATAACCTATTCAGCTCTGCCCACGCGGCCAAACGATCGGTTAATGGAAGTGGGCGCTCTGGATTGTGGAACTGCGACCAAAAAAGCTTTTCCACTTCGTGATCCTTTTGATCCCGAAAGTGTTCGGCCGCGTCCGCGACACTCGCCGCCAAGTCCAGATAAGGGTCCGCCGCACTCCACAGCCGGTCGAACGGAGCATATTTAGGATCCCCGAACTTCATCCACAGCATAAAGGGCTTTCCAGCCGCGATATCTCCGGCCTGACGTAGCTCCTCCTTCATAGCTCTCATCACAGAGCGAGCATCCTTGGCCTCAGTAGTGGCCTTCTTCAGGTCCTTCTGTTCCACCCGATCTTCTTTTTCAAGAAGCTTGCAGCGGTCGGCAGCATCCTTCAATTTCACAGTCATCTCGTCCATTTCCTTCTTGCTTTGGCGTTGAGCAGCCTATTCGCTTTCAGCTCTTGACCGCCTTTAAGGCAGCCGATCACTTTTCTGGCCTGCTCCTTGGCTCGGCGAGTTCCACCAAGGTTCTCCACGATAGCGCACCATCTGCATCAAGCATACAGGTTGTAAGGTACGAGCATCAAATCCCCTTACCAGGTGTCTGCGGAGAAATTACATACCTTGTGACTCGTCAAGCCGCTTGTTGACAAGCGCGATGTCGGCATCTGCCACGTCAAGTGGCCGCTTTAGCTCGGCAAATTCATCAGTCCGGCTAGCCACCGGACACTTCGCCACCTACATAGGAAAAGCGACATATCATACCTGGGATTATGATCCCCGACGCGCCGTCATTTTTGACAACGCACCGAGTCTCAGGGGCTACTATCTATGCAGGGCGCATCTTTTATATGCGGAACTGTCAAAAGGTACATCATTTCACGTACCTCAAAACTTGTCAGTAAACTCCTGACAGCTTCGTACAACCCGCTCTCCGCGGATGAAAACCTTTCAATCATCGTACCCATCAACGCACGGTGTTCTTCTGATATAGACGCTCGCCCGAGTAGATCCTTCAGCTCCTCCGACCACGCACCGGAT
This sequence comes from Aegilops longissima, assembly GCA_021605205.1. Taxonomy (NCBI): domain Eukaryota; kingdom Viridiplantae; phylum Streptophyta; class Magnoliopsida; order Poales; family Poaceae; genus Aegilops; species Aegilops longissima. The sequence continues at coordinate 536,055,566 of CM038677.1, read as the reverse complement.
GGTGCCGGACTCGTCCGATGGCCATTTTCGAAGGCCGGACACGGAGGGCTTTGGGGGCTATACGACGCCTTCCGCCCTGCGGATTCGAGAAACCTCCGTGATTTACACACCGTAGTCGCCCGCCGCACGGGCGGTACGGCAGGGGAGGCGCCCGCCTCCATCATCTCCGGTTGAAGATCCTCAAGATGAGCTTTCTTTGAGAAGGGCTGAGATCCGAACTACAAGGTAAAAATTCGGTTATCTTCCTCGTAAATAGAACAGGATGTCTCTTATTTTAAAACTCCCCTCTCTACTTACGGCTCGCTGAGGGCTGATCCCCTTGGGGGCATAGTGCGGCTGAGGCATCTCCCGGCGCAGGACCCTCTGACGAAGATTTCTTCCCCCGCTTTGAGACCATGGTCTCCGAGTCTTCAGAGGCGGTCCTCTTCTTCCCCTGGATGGAGGGATTCTCGATTCCTCCTTTCTTGACAGCCTCCTTTAGGGAGGCAGTAACTTCCTTGTTCCCCCCTTTGCCTTCTTCCAAAGGCGCAACCTCCAAAGATCCTCGTTAACACGGATCCGCATGGTCTCGTGGAGGGGGCCGACACCGATTAGCTTTGCTTTCGCTATCCACTCATGTTTAAGGGACAACTCTTTGAAGGACAATTTTATGATAAATATACGGATGGCGTGTCCTGGTACAAGACTACTTACTTGAGTATCCGGGCGATTGAAGCTCAGACCTGTGTCCTCGGTTGAGTCCGGACACATTGCTTGTGATCCAAGAACAATTTGTACATCTCCATGGGCGTCGCGCCAAGAAATGTTGGAGAGCTCGTGGTCCCTCCGGATTAAACTCCCACAGCGGAGGGGGGCGACGCTTGGTGGCAAGGTGCGGTGAATCAACATGACCTGTGTCACCGCTGACCAGATTGATGTCTCTCTAGGAGATCTCGAACGCTGCCCGCAACAAGGGCACGCCCTGGACGGCCCCCAGTTAAACCCTTTATTGACCCATGGCGCTAGCTGTGGTGGGGGACCCGAGCGAAAGGCAGGTGGCGCCACCCACTTGGTGCCCCTGGGAGCTGTGATATAAAACCACTCTCGTTGCCATAGGCTGAACTCCTCTTGAAAAGAGTGCTCGGGCCATGGAGCATCAGCATTCTTGCTTATAACAGCGCCCAGACTCGCGGCTGCCCTCGATCATCTTCGCTCTACTTTGAAGGTCTTAAGCCACAATCCGAAGTGAGGAGTAATGCGGAGGAAGGCTTCGCACACGACGATGAATGATGAGATGTGGAGGATGGACTCCGGAGCCAAGTCGTGAAATTCCAGCCCATAATAAAACATGAGCCCCCTCATGAAGGGGTCCGTTGGGAAGCCTAGCCCCTGAAGGAAGTGAGACGCGAACACCACGGTCTCACCAGGCTTGGGAGTGGAATAACCTGCCCTTGAGCAGGCAGCCTATGCGAGATTTCGTCGGTTAGATACCTGGCATCTCTCAGCTTTAGCACGTCTTGTTCCGTAATGGAGGAAGGCATCCACCAGCCTTGAAGGCCGGAGCCGGACATCATCGAAGGTCCGAAGCGCTTGAATCTGGAGCTTTGGGTGTTGGAACTCGAGGCGAGAGGCGGATTCGATTGAGAGTGAAAGAAAGGAGTAGAGCCTTGGTCTCTTCATAAAGAGGTTGAATACATAGAGCCCTCCCCGTGACCGTTTGGGACTCGCCTTCGATTGAGGAAATATACCAACGGGCACGATTGGGTTACCCATGCCCGTATTGATGAGAATCCTGGAATAAGGGGACACGATCTCTGCTTCGACAAGACGTGCCAAGGAAACCGCCTCGCTAAACGCGATGAGGTGGGACAGTAAAAACGATTCGAATAAAGGCTTGGCCGCGGTGTGATGTCACGCTGCAGAATACGTCAGCAGATTGGATTTGTGTAAATATTATTCTCTCTGCGGTGGTATGTGGAACTTATTATACAGAGCCGGACACTATCCTTGTGTTCAAAATCTTCTATGAAGTATTCGGAGGAGGAACCCGCCTTGCAATGTCGAAGACAATCTGCACGCCGGACTCGTCGTCATTGAAGCCTGGTTCAGGGGCAACTGAGGGAGTCCCGGATTAGCGGGTGTCCGGATGGCCGGACTCCAGAACTATGAAGATACAAGATTGAAGACTTCGTCCCGTGTCCGGATGGGACTTTCCTTGGCATGGAAGGCAAGCTTGGCGATATGGATATGTAGATCTCCTCCCATTGTAACCGACTCTGTGTAACCCTAGACCTCTCCGGTGTCTATATAAACCGGAGGGTTTTAGTCCGTAGGAAAAACAACAATCATACCATAGGCTAGCTTCTAGGGTTTAGCCTCTCTGATCTCGTGGTAGATCTACTCTTGTATATCCCATATCATCAATATTAATCAAGAAGGAGTAGGGTTTTACCTCCATCGAGAGGGCCCGAACCTGGGTAAAAACATCGTGTCCCTTGTCTCCTGTTACCATCCGCCTAGACGCATAGTTCAGGACCCCCTACCCGAGATCCGCAGGTTTTGACACCAACAGTGGGCAATGGCCATGGTGGGATAGACAAGGTTGCTTCTTTGTGGACCCTTCATGGGTGGAGCCCTCCGTGGACTCACGCAACCGTTACCCTTCGTGGGTTAAAGTCTCCATCAACATGGATGTACGATAGCACCACCTATCGGAACCACGCCAAAAATCTTCGTGTCTCCATTGCGTTTGTCTTCTCCAAACCCTTCCCTTTACCTTCATATGCAATGTTTTACTTTCCGCTGCTATACTCTTAGAATTACATGTGCATTAGCGTATGGACATATATAAGGTGTGGCAAGTTTTTCTAGATATGTTCTCAAGAAAACTACTACCTGTTTTTCGTAATACTAGATGTCTGGGTACTTTAAATTGAACTGCGGAAATGACTTATATTAAGGAACAAAGGGTGTAGAGTTCATTCAAATTATGCCGGCAAAGCTAGTCACACCTTTGTTAAAATTAAGGTTCATTATGTTATCGTAGGAGGTCTGCATGTTTGTTTGTACTACCTGTTGATTGCATACCTGACATCATGATGTAATGGTAAGTCATTTCTTTTTGTTTAGTGTCACCGAATCGTCAAGGCGGCGATGGCATTTTATTTTAGTTGAACTGCACGAAAAATGCTTAAAAGAAGAGGAAAGGTCAGGAATGGTTCAATCTTTCACAAAATACTATATATGTATGCCTTCCTAACATCAGCCGTTGTTACCTTATTTATTTCTTCAAATAGGTGGTTAGAAACAGTCTTGCTACCTTTTCCAATTAAGAAATTGGAATGCTTATATCTGTGATTCTATGCTTCAACTAGTGCCACTTTTATAGTAATCACACTTTCAATATTTGTGCAAACAGGGATGCTCGATTTTAGTGGAACTGCACAAAAAGTCAAAATGGTTCAACATTATGAGTATTTTTGCTTCCAAACAATTATATACAATTGGTGGCACTGTGAGCTGTTCATTACCAAGGTACATGGTTTGCTACTATCTTGGTACTCTTTTTGTATTGTCATTAGTTAGTAATATTAGTGGTTTGCATGTAAATTTATTGACAGGGTGGACCCACAATGGTGGTCCAGGACATGATCCAATGATTGGATGCTCAATTTCGGTTGTACCAATTTCACCTCTTCCATCACTACAAACATGGATATCCTTGGTCTGATGAAGAATAGGCACTATATTTCTGCTCTGTACCAGCTTATCAATTCAGTACCAAATTGTCCAATGCAAAACATGACAGTATCAAATTGTCATTGCAAAACATGACAGATGCGAAGAGGAAACGACTAGCAGAGACGTGTTTAAACCGAAAATACAAGGTGTGGTATATGTTAACCAGCTACTTGATATTTGTGCAAATAGATGACTGCCTGTTGCTATTTGGCAAACAAAAAAGTGACCTCATTTTTTTTCTGGAACTGCACAAGAGAATAGTATAGTCACTGCATGCAGCGCATTTGCAAAATAGACACAGAAAGATTGGATAGTCAGTTCATGGAATGCACAAAAGTAGTACTGTACTATTTATCCACCAACACTAGGTGCTTCATTGCTTTGGTCTGATTATCCAATGGCCATCATTTTGCCTAAGTTAAATTTGTATTCCGAAAATAGTCTCGCCGTGTGATTGACACATGACCAATTCATATTTCAATGGATGTTCCTCCATCATGTGTTTTTCATTCTCATGGTTCAATCTGTTGGTGAAACCACTTACGTTTGCAAGAGGAAATATAGACTTCACAAGCAAATTTGTTTTTCACTCTGTATTGAATGTTGGCCCAGAGAAGCATCCATGTGTCATAGGAAAACATGGCCACCTATGGGACCATCGGCCCCTTGTGGTTCGGCAGGGGGGAAGAGCACATTGCACAAAGAGCGGAGGGTGTAGCGCAGCACGACAGCGATCACACATGCAGATTTACCCAGGTTCGGGCCACCGTAAGGCGTAAAACCCGACTCCTGCTTTGGTGGATTGATGAGAGGACCGTGGTGAATATGCAACGCTCTTGCCTGCTAGGGTTGCCTCGGGGCGAGAGTAGCTACGCACGTATGGGTGTACAAGAGTCCGAATCCTTTCTAAGGTTGCTACGGACCTCCTTTTATAGATCAACGGGTCACCACAATGGAAAATCTGTCATTGTGTACTGATTAGATAGCAAACAGTGATATCATACCTAACTGTCCAGACAGGGCAGAGCGCATTAAATGTGCCGCTTAGTGTCACATCGGGGTGTGCCCGGCAATCCTTGCCAGGCTGTTCGGCCACCTCTTCGCCTGTCTGCGTGACACGTCTCTGGATGGGTGTCATTTGGAAGCGATTTCCTTAGGAAGTGGCTGCCACATACCATATAACTACCACTTAGTCACCTGGGGGCTTCACACCGCACCGATCGATGACTTGCACTGTTGTGAGGTGGAGTGGTGGAGCCCTGGCGGGGTAATCTACCCTCAGCGTCCCCGGCAAGCTTGTCGGTGCAGTCTTCAGACTTGTCATGGAAGCAACCTCGACCCTGCCAGGATCGCCTGCTCGGCAAGGGAGGTTTTTCCTTAGTGGTATCTTGCTCCTTTAGCTTGACTTGGTGTTCTTGATCCGCCCTTTGGTTTCTCAAAGAGCTATCTCTTCTGCTTCATTTAGTCTCCGATGCCGAGAGTTGATGGACCGGTGGCTTGCCTTCCATGCACAAGTCAGGGGGAAACATATACCCCTGTTTGTGTAACCCGACAGAAGCCCCCGGGCTTGAGCCATATGTGTTGCCGGGCACATTGGGTTAGGCCCCAAACAGCGCACGGACCCGTGGCGAGAGGATGTTGCACGTGCACCAATTTGTTATGATGACCAGTCAGTCCAACATCCACTTTGCGTAATTACCGCAGGTCGTGGGGTCGTGGGACTGCAACAGTTAATGTAAAACGGTAACTTTTCTAAACAGTCGCGCCCTCCCCCACGTGCTTTCCATTAAGAGAGGAAAACGCGAAAGGCCGGGCATTGCTCATTCATCGTCTGCTTCGCCCCTCCACCATCTTCTTCCGCAAGCCAAGCGACTCCTCTCCCTCTCTGCCCGGCTTTCCACCGATCCCCACCCATTTTCCTTCCCATCTCCGCCGTAGCTCGAAGAGATGGGAAGAAAACCGCCGCTCCAAAGGGGAAGCGGATGACCGCCGTGAAAGAGGCGGCCGCCGAGGGGAGCAAGAGAGCAACAGAGCTAGATAAGAAGCGAAGGGGAGACTTCGTTTTCTTCCCGTCGAATCTGCATGGCGAAGTGCTGGAAGCAAGGTATGAATATCTGTGGGGGAGGGAGGTCCCGAAGGGGCATGGTGCACCCAATGTTCTGGCAGAGGGGAAAAAGGAACCGCCAGAATCATATCGATTCTTTTGCGCATACTTTATCTGTGGCCTCTACCCTCCTTTCTCAGATTCCTTCGAAGCAATGATGGTGATCTATGGATTCCATCTTCTGGACTTCACGCCAAATGCAATGGCATGCATGGCAATTTTTGCCCACTTGTGCGAGAACTTCGTTGGAGTTGCCCCTAATGTTGATTTGTTCACGCACTATTTTGTCCCGCGGGTGGAGAACAAAGCCCACTATTTCAGGAACATAAGTTGGATGCCACGGGTGGCGAGGGAGAACTGGGATTACCTCCCTGGTCAGCAGCGCGGCAGATGGGAAGAGTGGAGGGCAGATTGGTGCTGGACCCAGGACAAGAAGGCCCCGGATTTCTACCAAGTGCGGACAGAGTGTGTTGAGCGTGGCGGCGAATGGAGGGAACTCAGCCTCACCGACGACAGGCGCCGCCCGACAATAAACAGGATCACTTGCCTAAAGGCTGTTGGGCTGACCATCGGGCATGTGGGGGCCGACTTCCTCCTTCATCACATTGCACCATTGCAGAAGAGGGACATGTTTCCGTGGCAGTATGGAGATGCTGCAGATAGGATGAGGTTGTGCCCTGGCCTGACCAACAATATGTCAGTCTACGGCCATGCTTGGTTGTGCAAACAACTGTTCGGTAGCCTTGGGCCGTTCAAGTTGCCGGCAAATGTCATCCCACTGAACATCAACTCTGCCAGGGACCAGATTCTGAAATGGATGCCATATTGCAATGCTCATGGGGTTTCGGGCAACTGGCAGCTGCCCAAGCTCAATGAAGAGCTTGTGTGGACTTCTAACTTGGTGGAAAGGGCTACCAAGGTGGAGACCAACATGTACAAGCGCACCTCCAAGGTGGAGGTCGCATTCATCAAGAGGTGGCTTGAGGAGGACAGGGTACTCCGAGCTGTCGCAAAGGCGAAGGCCGGGAAGGCAGCGGAGGAAAGGGAGGAGGCTGAGGACGTAGGCTCTTCCCATGGCAGAAGCGAGGCGCAAGCCATGGAGGAGGCTGCCGGGGATGATCCTGCCAGGGACGAGCCTGCCGAGATTGAGGCTCTATACGCCGCGACAGCAGAGGCTCAGGAGGAAGAGGGGGTTGAGGAGGCGGAGAAGCCCGAGGAGGAGTGGCTCGCGGCGGGCCCTCAAGCCCCCAAGCCAGTCTTGGACCAGCGCCCTCGCAGGCGGGTAGCCAACCTGGGAGCAGTGGTTCCCGATCTCGCGCCTGCCGCCAAGAAGGTGAATAATACTACCTCCAAGAGCAGCCAGCCGGATGCGGTGCACCGATAGTCTTCTCCGCTTTCCGGGGCTAAGGCCCCTCCTGCCAAGAAATTGACAACCACGGGGGTCGACTCCAGCTCCCAGTTTAGCTCGAGCTCCTCGCAGAGCTCTTCATTGTTGGAGCCCCCCTGCGCCTCAGCAAGGCTCAAAGTTGTCGGGAAGCTCCGTTCCCCCGCCCCAGAAGAGAAGCAGGGCGCCCTCGCCGCCCATGGAGTTCGAGCTGAGCTCCATGCTCATTGACGAAGAGTAAGAAAGACACTCTCTTTTCTTTGTTGCGGCTTCCGCATATTCTCTTGCTTGTTGACTGATCTTTTCTTGTTGTCTTTGCCAGGGAGGAGGAGTAAGAAGGTGAAACCCTCATCCACCAGACCAAGCGGCTCAGGCGCGCGGAGCCGCTGAAGACTGCGGGAGGCACGGGCCTGGTAGGAAGCGGCACGAACGAGCCAGCACCAAGCCCTCAGACCAGCCCTCGGCCTAAAAGTGCAGGGATGGCTCCTCCCATCAAAAGTGATGGAGGAGAGCTCCCCACCTATATGGCCAAAGGAGGGGAGGGGACTACCCAGGGCGAGTCCTTCCAGGAGGGGCCCACCATGCCTGCTGATCGAGTCGAGGGATCCCCGCCAAGGGTCTCCACGGAAGGGTCCGTCCCGGGCGACGCCATGATTACCGAGGGAGGGATGGTGGTCTTGGCCCGGCAACTGACGTTACCGGTGAAACTGAAGCTCCTCAACAGTAGGCATCTTTGAGTAATCCATTTACTACCTTTGTGTTCTACTGCTCTTATTATCTCACTCCTTGTTCCTGGCTTGTTAATAATTTTGCCCCCCTTATCATTGTTTGCTGACTCTGCCTGCAATCGCTCTGATCAAAGAGCCTGAGCTGCTGGAAGAGGTGGCCAACATAGGGAAAGATGCCATGGAGGAAGATGGCAAGATTGCTGCCACGAAAGGGCAGGAGCATGCCGCCGGGGGTATCCAAGAGCTTCCGAAGGAAACAGAGAAAACCCCCGGCAACACGTCAGGGTCGGGGGCGGGGGTGGTTGAAGAGAAGATCCCCCTCCAAACCATGGACCCCCTTCCCTCATTTGGCACCTCGGCGGAGGCCCCGCCACCAGCTTTGAGTCAACTGGCGCTGGTACTTGTGTAGCCTGGGATCAGAGCCCCTGGTTCATCAGCGGCGACGAGCACGAAACTTGATGGAGAGCTCCAAGGCATCCTTGCGTCGCTGTACCAGGGGTTCGAAGAGGCAGGTGACTCCGCCGCCATCTCCATGGACTTGTCTTTCCTGGAGTCCATGGCGGCAGGCATTAAGGAAATGCAGGGTCGGCACAGCCAAAAATGGCAGGTGCTCAAGGAGCAGCGCGAGTCCGCCAACAAGGTGGACCAGAAGTTGAGGGATAAAGGTATCGAGTTGCGCGAGTGGCATGACAAGCAGTTCCAGGTCCTCATGAGGCAGCAGGAGACCATCTGGATGGTGCGGGAGGATGTTATTGCCCGGGAGGCTCGCCTGGCGGAGCGCAAGGTGCTTCTGGACGCCAAGGAGCAAAACAACTCTCTCCGGGAGGAGAAGCTTGAGGCCACCATCCGTGCCAAGGACGATAATCTGGAGGCCCTCGTTCAGAAACACACCAAGGAGCTAGAGAGCAAGCACAAGGCCGCCCAGGATGCCCTCACTGCCGATCATGTCGCCCAACTAAAGAAGCTTGCCGATGACCTTGCCGCTGCATCTACTGCCAAGGTCGACCTTGACCAGCAGGTGGCCAGACTGACAGAGGAGCTTGCCGAGAGTGCTAAAGAAATAGAGACCCTTAAGGAGGAGGCACGAAAAGCAGATACCCTTCTAAACGAGGTGCAATCGCAGCTCTCCTCCAAGAGCCAAGATCTTGCAACTGCCAACGGCAACATTGAAGACATGAAGGCCAGGGTTAGCACCTTGGAGAGCTCGATAGAATCCGGTGGGGCTCGCGAGAAACACCTGGCAAAGGATCTGGAAACCACGAGGCGTCTTTGACAGGATGCAGAGGACAAGCTGGCGAACCACTCCGGGTTGGTCGACCTTTGGATCAAGAGCTTGATTGACATCGTCGAGCGCCTCACTGCCCAAACTACAGTGATGGGCATGGAAGGGCCAGTCTTCTTGGTCAACAAGCATGAGGTCCCCAGCGTCAAACTAGGGGTCTTGTTCAACGAGCTGATCAGAAAGCTGAAGGCGCATGAAGAGGGAAGGGCCGGTCACTTCGCGAGTGAATCCCGGAAGCTTGCCCGCAATGCTCTCTTCATGATTCTAAGCCACATCGCCTACCGCCATCCAGACCTCAACCTTGCCGACGGCTTCAGGCAGCTGCCGGAGGGTGCAGACGTTTCTGCTGCCGAGGAGAAGACTGCCCCTTACGCTGACAAGGTCCTCGCCGTCCCTGCTGCTCCATGAGGTCGCCAGGCCTGATCTTGAATTATGCTCGCCACTCATTGTCCTGTAACAAAACGTGATGCATGTCCTGTGTTTAGACATCGTACTGCTTATGCTTGTGTGGAACCGATGCTTTTACTTAATCCTAGTCGCATGTTTATCCCTTTTGAGTTCACCAATTGGTGTTCGTATGACTAGTCTCTATGTGTATTGCGGTTGCCTGCCAGTATCATACTACCGCGATTGTCATAAGGGTGTGGCCCTTAGCAGTTATCTTGGTGAGGATACGTCCCGACAGGTTTTTCCTTGGTAGTTTTGTCGTTGTTACCCATTATGTGAGCATGCTTGAAACAGAGTGAGGGTGCGAACAAAAACTGATAAGGTGACGGTCCTACGACAGATTTTCTCATACAAACACCTTGGTATCCAAGGGATAAGCAAATGCAAATTCTATGTCTATAGCGGAGCAAGGATTGCATGGACTTAGCTCTTATCCTTGCTTCCTTCCACCCCTTTGAACTGCGGCCGCTTGCCGTGTGTAACACTCCAAAAAATTTTGATTTGTTTTCTTTTAATCTTTATTTGATTTAAAGGAGGTTATTTGAATTTTTTTAAAGAAGGACACTTCTTCTTAAATCCTTTTTATGACAATATTTTTTTTATGAGTCCTTCTCAATATTGATTTTGGTCTTGAGGGTTTTTCAACATGTGTTGAGGCAACACAGAGAATCTTGGGTTTTCTTAATATTTCTTTTATATAAAAAAGTATCCCTATGACTTATGGATTGATTCTTCCCCATTCAAAAATTCTCTCTTGCCTTGACCTAGGTTGAAAATTTTCTTCCAAAACCCACCCCCCACTTTGGGTCAAGTCAAATACCCTATTTCAGCAAGTTTCAACCCATTTTTGATTTTTATTCTATTTATTTTATCCTCAAAACAATTTATGTCATTTATTTTGGGCCTTGGTGACTTACAAAGGAAGTACCAGATTCCTTTTAAGTTTTGGTCCCAAATGAACTCCTCCTACTGGTCCTTAGTACCCTCAACCTAGATCCATCAAGATCCACTTGTCCACAGTTCAAAATTTTCAAAATATGCTTGCTGCAAGTTTGAAATAGATTTGCCATTTTTTGTGAAATTCATTCTTTTCGTTGTCCTAAAAATCTGAGATAAATCATGCAGTCTCTGGATGCATCAAGAGACCACCTCACCAAGCCCCAGCTCCAGAAATTTTTTCCACATGCTAAAAACATTTCGTCGAACACCTAGCGTGCACTATTCCTATAAGATTCAGAAAGTTCAGTGTTTCAGTCTGTCGTCAGTGTCGTTTCTTCAGAGCCGCGACGTCAATCTCACCAGTGTGCACGTTGGCGCCTTGCTCCCTGCTCCTTCTCCTTATCCAGTGCGCTGCACGATCGTTTGGACGGGCGCAAGCGCCGGTGGCGACGTGGCACATCAACGCCGATGTCTTCCGCGGTGGAAGAACCACCCGTGGCGGCCAACAGGGGCCAGCCCTGCCTTTCGGCGCCGTACAGCACCGCCCAAGCCACCAGAAACCTCCGCGTGGCTGTCCGCTTGCCTGTGCATGCTGCAGCACCGTCGCCGTGGCCTGAGAGGCGCAGAGCGCGCTCTCTGCCGCCGACGAGCCCGTGAGCCGTTCCGTCGAGGGCTTGGAGTGTCGCCCAAGTCTGGCCAAGTTTAGCTATGGGATGAAGCCAGTGATCCAATCCGCAGCTGCCCCGACCCCTAAACCCCCGTTTGACCACTGCCTCGCCGTAATCACCACCGGAGTAATCCCGATCACGGCAACCGCCTCGGGCCGGCTATAAATGGAGGCCTCGAGCTCGCCCTCGACCCAGAACCACTCCTCCACCTCACCAGAGCCACGCCTAGCTACTAGGAAGACCTCGGGGAGGCCTTCTTCCCCGACTCCGGCCGCCCCGATCCGCTTTGGGCTACAACAAGATCCGCTCCGGTGAGAGCAACCCCGCCTCCCAAACCTTGTCAGCAACCTCCTAGTGCACCCACACTTCTAACCCAAGCTCCAATTTGAAGTTTGCAGCCCTCCTCGACGAGATCCATCACCACCCGAACCACCATCCGCCGAAGTAGAGGCCGCCGTCGACGTGGTGCTCGCCAACGACCAACTCCACCACCCACAGGTGTGGAAGGACTAAGTGATCCCGTAGGTACCCTCATTTCCCCCTACCTCGCCGTGGATCGCCGCCGGCGACCACCATGGCCCTCGGGCGCCGGGTGCTCTGTTTTGGTTTTTAAACCTGACGGGTGGGACCCCCTCGTCAGCTTTTTATCTTTTTCGAAACATTTTCTGAAAACGCCTTCGGGCAAAATACGTCTTCTAACTGAGAAGTTTTCTGTTTCTTTTATAAACTAACCCCTGGAAACTTTCTTTTTCATTATAGATGAGTCCCTGGACTAAAACCTTAATAACTTTTAAACAAAAGATGATTTTGTGTTGATTTTTTTGTCATCTTTGTTTTTATGTCTAGTTTTTTCATATTTATTTGAAAAATATTTGGAAAAATTCTTATGCACACACGGTATTTACGTTAGTATGCTATTTCTTTATACCGTAGATACCGAAGGAGGTGACGGAACCGCAAACTTCACCGAGCTAGACTCTGACTACTCCGAACCAGGCAAGCATGTTTGAACCTTTGATATGATGATTGTTTTGCATGTGTGCTTGAGTAGTTATTTCATGGCATGTTTATATAAGCATCAGTGAGCGTTATATTGCATGCACGGCCACTACGAGTGAGCTTCGAAACTTGATGTGTTCATTTGATGGGACAATACATGATCATGTGGTGACATGAAGGTGGTAAGCTGGTATTGATGAGGCATGCCAGTCTTACGTCAACCGTTTATCTCCAGTGTCAACGAGGATCAAGTCTCGATCCCGTTCGTTTTTCCCCTTCGTGCTGCCACATGTTTTCTGCAAAGAGTGCGGTTTAGTAAGTCGCAAACCTCTTTCCTTGTACACACCAAACGGAGGGACCGCGATGAGTGTTCCATGGCCCTGGATTAAAGCCCGTCTTCCGGTCAGGGGGCATGGGTGTTTCCGGTTGGGACCGAGAGGGGGGCACCCGTTAGAGCGCACGATATAAATTTGATCCCATGCTATTCGAGGTTGTGACCTCCCCGTCTTAGAGTTTTTCTTGAACATTGCCTAAGGTGATTCCTGGCAGCGGAATGTGGAATGAGTGTGTACTGGTTAGATGTGTTTCTTCTAAAATACCGTAAACGGAACTAGTCCTTTGTGACTACTGAAATCTGTTGGCTGTGGGTAAAGAGTAGAAACTCTGCAGAGTCAAAACCATTCGAGTATCCATGTCCACAATCAAGGACTTGAACAGCATCCCAGTGTCAGTGTCAGACTCGGTGTCGATCCCGGTGTCAACACCAGTGTCAGTCTTCGGAGAATAAGCATGAAAATTGAGAGTGGTAAACCCGGCTGAACGTTATTCTTGTGAATGGACTAACCAGTTTATTATTATGTGCTGAGTATTTCCTTGGAATGATTTAAATTCATGAACTGCTTGAATTCGAATAATGAAATATAAGTCCTTTATGTGATGTCGCTCAGACGTCCGACTATGGCACTGTTGTTGTTTACTTTCGATATAAGCCCTTTATGTGATGTCGCTCAGATATCCGACTGTGGCACTCTTGTTGTTTACTTTCGATATAAGCCCTTTATGTGATGTCGCTCAGACGTCCGACTATGGCACTCTTGTTGTTTACTTTCGATATAAGCCCTTTATGTGATGTTGCTCAGACGTCCGACTGTGGCACTCTTGTTATTTACTTTCGATATAAGCCCTTTATGTGATGTCGCTCAGACGTCCGACTATGGCCTCCTCGTTATTTACTTTCATTATAAGCCCTTTCCGAGATGTCGCTTAGACGTGCGACTGTGGCACGTTCTGTCATTTAGTTCCAATATAAGCCCTTTATGTGGTGTCGCCCTGACGCCCGACTGCGGCATGTTAAATTTTTTTACCTTTCGAGGCGTCGCTTCAGACACCCAATCGGTCTTCAGTTATTTTATTGGGATTTCGGGAGGACTACCTCCTGACTTCCTTTTTATTTAACATGCCGTGCAATTTTATTATCTGAGTGTGCATTACTAATCTGCTCATGTGCATCATGTTTGCATTTGTTACTCCCTCCAATCCCTTATACAAGGCCACAAACTCATATTACAGGTACCAAGATAAAATTTAATGACTCCTTTGCAAGTCAACTTTTCTTTTGGTTAACCGGGATCATTAATACACCACAAGCATGCAACGAATGAATGAGAAGGAAGTGGCTGAGTATCATTATGACTACATGCATGTAAGTATTTAAAAGTTGCTAGTACGAGGTAACATCATTAATTTTTGCCTCGATTACTGTTGGTGGCCTTTTATTGATGCAAAATGTATTTTTTATAGTGGCCTTGTATAAGGGAATGGAGGGAGTATATCTTATGTCCAAACTGTCTTGCGAGTACATTCGAAGTACTCACGTGGCTTGTTGATTTGGCCAGATGTTGACGAAGGCGGTCTTATGGATGAAGAGTACGATAGCGAGTCCGACGCCTAAAGGAGTCCCAGTCAGTCCCGTGCGATCCTGGAATTGGTCACTTGTATCATATACGCTTCCGCTACCCGAATAAAATCATCGAGCCTCACTCCGGCGCTCGATGAGCTGTAAGATTTAGGAGTCATATCACCCACTTCACGGTGACATATCCACCACCACATTTATTACGAGTCAGTAGTTATGCCACCATACTCCTTGTGTCATATCCGCCCTTATGTATAATATCGGCGTGCTTGTAATAAACTGTTGAGCAAACCCAGCTCAACCTTGTATAATATTTAGTACTTCTGGATTTCTGTATCAAGGATTTGTCTACTAGTAAGGAGGATTCTTCTATACTGGTCCGATAAAGGGTCGGTTTCTCAATAAAGATTTTATTGGAAAACCGGTCCTGACACCGTGTTCGCGCGCTTTGGGAGGGATGGCACCACACGTGTTGCTCTCTTGCTCCCGGCAGGTGCCGTCGAGGATCACATGTATCTTGCAGGCAGCAGGACACGATGCGAGGTACGATCGGTTTCTCTCTCCTCCCCTTCACACTTTTTAAACAATCTGACAGCAGCTGGCACAAGAGTCACCCCAATGCGGGCGGCCTTGCCGGAACGTACTTGCCGGGGCGTCGATCAATGGATTTGCACCGGCGCTCCACTCCGGATTCCTCTAAATAGGGTGAATGATGGACCGAGTATCATGCGGGCTCATCGACATTGATGATGCTAAAAACCCAGAGTAGCTCGATTGTCGATAAGTGAGAGTGGCGGAGAGAGAAACCTTGTACCCATACGCCTGGTTCCTTTCCCCTGAACGGGGCTCGCATGGTGACCATGCTGCCTGAACCGTTTGGGGTTGTCATGCCGCCATCATTATTGGTTCCCGCCGCCAATTCGGCCACGACGGAGGGAGGCGATGGAGATTGGACAGGAAAGGCGGAGGAGCGGCATCGCCCCCCTCTCCTTTCCACCAGTCCCCTGCCTTCTCCTGGGCGTCATGGGTGATGAAGCCGTCGATGACGAAAACGATGATGAAGATGACACGCTGCATACACTCTCGGGTTCGCGCAAGTGCTCCACCCCTACCTTGCGCGCCAAAGATGTCGTGGGAAAACACGACCACATATGGGACCATCGGCCCCTTGTGGTTCGGCAGGGGGAAGAGCACATTGCACAAAGAGCAGAGGCTGCAGTGCAGCACGACAGCGATCACACAGGTAGATTAACCCAGGTTTGGGCCGCCGTGAGGTGTAAAACCCTACTCCTGGTTTGGTGGATTGATGAGAGGACCGTGGTGAAGAAGCAACGCTCTTGCCCGGCAGGGTTGCCTCGGGACGAGAGTAGCTACGCCCGTATGGGTGTACAAGAGTCTGAATCCTTTCTAAGGTTGCTACAACCCTCCTTTTATAGATCAAGGGGCCACCACAATGGCAAATCAGTCATTGTGTGCTATTAGATAGCAAACAGTGCTATCATACCTAACTTTGCAGACAGGGCAGAGCGCATTAAATGCACCGCTTAGTGTCACATCGGGGCGTGCCCGGCAAGCCTTGCCGGGCCGTTCGGCCACCTCTTCGCCTGTCTGCATGACACATCTCTAGACGGGTGTCATTTGGAGGTGATTTCCTTAGGAAGTTGCTGCCACGTATCAAATAACTGCCACTTAGTCAACTGGGGGCTTTACACTGCACCGATCGATGACTTGTGTCGCTATGAGGTGGAGCGATGAAGCCCTGGCAGGGTAATCCGCCCTCAGCATCCCCGACAAGCTTGCCGGGGCAGTTTTGAGACTTGTCCTGGAAGCAACCTCAACCCCGCCAGGCTCGCCTTCCCGGCAAGGGAGGTTTTTCCTTAGTGGTATCTTGCTCCTTTAGCTTGACTTGGTGTTCTTGATCCACCCTTTGGTTTCTCAAAGAGCTATCTCTTCTGCTTGATTTGGTCTCAGATGCCAAGAGTTGATGGACCAATGGCTTGCCGTCCGTGCACAAGTCAGGGGGAAACATATACCCCTGTTTGTGTACCCCGACACCATGTTAGTAGCAAGAGCCAATGCTTTTTCTGATCTTTGCTTTAGGAGCTACATATTGTACATGATTTGTGAATCATTGAGATGCATTAACATGTTGATCATATGTATGGGAATCGTACTAGTTGGTTCTGAATTTGGGCTACTAATGTGAACATATTACAATGCCAGGCCTGTGAGTCTTGTGTTAACATTTCGAACGGATCGACTCTTACTACTGTGCACAACATGATCCTTATTTTTGTGTGCTCAGTGTTTTCAAGTTACTAGCAGTTCCTTATTTCTCTTCGCTTAGTGTTTACAAGTTACTAATCGATCACTAGCTATCCTACTAATACGCTCCTGGAAGTTTTAGTTGCGACGCAAGATCCAAACGTGGCAGTTTTTTGAATAAAAATGCCTACCCCTGAAGAAACTGACATGTTGTTATGAAGAAAATGCCATGCGAATCTGAAGAAACTGCCAGCAAGAACGTACGCAAATGCCTTATGTCCCAGTGAATGTTCATCAGCTATTGCGGTCATACACGTACACTATCTGACTCAATCCTACATGAATAACCAGCGGATCACGCACGTACCTCATCTGGATGAATCGAGTGCACTCATTTGACCGCCATGCCGATGTGCAACCCAGCACGAATGGGACGCACCATTGATATGTCTCCAACGTATCTATAATTTATGAAGTATTCATGCCATGTTTACAACAAATTCATATCGTTTTGGTATGATTTGAATGGAACTAACCCGCACTGACGCTGTTTTCAGCAGAACTACGGTGGTGTTGTTTTTTGTGCAGAAATGAAAGTTCTCCAAATGAGCTGAAACTTTATGACGATTTTTTTGGAACAAAAGAGGCACTAGAAGCTTCATGGGGGGGTAGAAGGTGAAGGAGGTGAGTGCAACCCACCAGGGCGCGGCAGGTGCCTTGCCCATGTGTTGGTGTCTTGTGGGCCCCTCAAAGCCCATCTTCGCGTGAAAGCAACGCCAAAAAATCGTATAAATACAGAATCCCCCAGAAATAACCCTAGATCAGAAGTTCCGCTACCGCAAGCCTCTGTAGCCATGAAAACACAATCCAGACCCTGTTCCGGCACCCTGCCGGAGGGGGAAATCATCACCGGAGGCCATCTTCATCATCCCGGTGGACACCATGATGAGGATGGAGTAGTCCACCCTCGGGGCTGAGGGTTCGTACCAGTAGCTATGTGTTTAATCCCTCTCTCTCCTGTTCTTGAGATGGCACGATCTTGATGTATCGCGAGCTTTGTTAATATAGTTGGATCATATGGTGTTTTCCCCTCTCTATTTTGTTGTGATGAATTGAATTTTCCCTTTGAGATTTTGTGCTTATCAGATTGAATACTTTTATGGATTTGAGAACACTTGATGTATGTCTTGCAATGAATACCCATGGTGACAATGGGGTATCATATTTATTCACTTTATATGTGTTTTGGCACTCAACTCGCAGATTCCCGAGGTGACATTGGGGTAATCTATGCATAGGGGTTGATGCATGTTCTCGTCTTTGTTTCTCTGGTAGAAATCTTGGGGCACTCTTTGAAGTTCTTTGTGTTGGATTGAGTATTATGAATTTGAAATTGTTTGATGCATATTGTATAATCAACTCATGGATACTCGTGGTGACATTAGAGTATCTAGGTGACATTAGAGTTGGTTGATGTGTATCATATGGTGTTATTTTAGTATGAACTCTTGGATATATCGATCGGAAAGGATAACTTTGAGGTGGTTTCGTACCCTACAAACAATTTCTTCTTATGTTCTGCTCTATATATGAACTTTGGATTGATTCTTCATTGCACGTTGAGGGATGGTTATATGATCCAATTATATTAGCATTGTTGAGATATTGCACTAGCGAAAGTACGAACCGTAGGCCTCATTTTCAAGCATTGCAATATAGCTTGTGCTCCGTTTTATCCATTGCTACCTTGCTGTTTTTTATTGTTCCTATTACAAAAATCAATATCTACTATCATTACTATGATTGTATCACCATCTCTTCGCCGAACTAGTGCACCTATACAAATTACCATTGTATTTGGTGTGTTGGGGACACAAGAGACTTTTTATTGTATGGTTGCAGGGTTGTTTGAGAGAGACCATCTTCATCCTATGCCACCCACGGATTGATAAACTTAGGTCATCCACTTGAGGAAAATTTGCTACTGTCCTACAATACTCTGCGCTTGGAGGCCCAACACGAGTCTACACGAACAAGTTGTGTAGTAGACATCAACCACTCATGGGACGGGACGGGACAACACAATCATAATTTTAGTTTTTCTAGTTTTCCACGGCAAGCTGGCACGCTAAGCCATGTCTGCTTATGCATTGAATTCCGATGACCATCGCGTTTCTCGCGAGACGCTGGTCCACCTACCTTCCGCCTATAATTAATGGTTCCCGGCATTCTCCGGTGGCACAATCACCCAACTTGCCCTATCCTCACAAGCCCCCACCGGCCCGTCGTCGCTCGCCACTTGCCCTTGCTCTCGCCACGTCTGTCATGCCCCCGCTCGTCCGCAATAGGCGACGCCGGAGGCGCTCACCGCCGGAGCCAGTGTTTGGGTTTTCACCGTAAGGCAGACGGAGGGAGGAGGCATTCTATCAGTCTTTAGATGGCAATGCGGAGTATGAGGACTTGTTGGAGCGCGACCGCCTGGCGAAGGAGCAGCGTATCATCGATTTATGCAGCCAGCGGGCATGGAACAGCAGCGCACCGACGCTCTGAGTCGCGAGCAGAGCGCCCACAACTGGCCTGACTACATGGAGGCCGGTGCCCAGCAAATAAATATAGAGGTTGTCGGGCACGCACGCGTTCGTGACGATGAATTTTACTACCAGCTCATCAAGTGGGTTTCCCGCTTAGAAGCCGAATCTTCGGTGGACCACGTCGGCATGGAAAGGGCCAACGCGCGCGAGCAATGCGCCCTATCGCACCTCTGGCAAGTCCGAGTCAAGGAGGAGGACGTCGGTGCCGGCGTTTAGCGTGTAACGCAGATGGCGGCCATCATCGTCTAGTTAGCTAATAGTAAGTTAGTACTTGTACACTAGAGTATTAGTAGGAGTAGATAGTTAAGTTCGCTATGATGGTTGTCAACGTGGAAGTTTAGTACTCTATCTCTAGATCAGACCTCTTACTTTGCTCTGAATGTTGAACTTTCCGTGTGAACGTATGGAATGGGCTATTTTTTTAAAAATTGGTTGTATTTGTCTGCCATAGATTTAGAGGCTGGCTTGTGGGCCTACTAGGTTGACGCTTACAAAATCAGGATATGATTGTACGTGGAGAGGATGACAGCAGGGACCCTCCAGGGTCATGGCAGTACGCAAGCAACTGCCTCCTTATATCAAGCAAAAAAAGGTTCCTCCTAATGGATTCCTGACATATGGGTCCCATGCCATTGTCAATGTATAGTCAATAAACGAGAGAATTGTACAATGAGCGGCTGACACCAGGGTCCCAGAAGCTCGCCCGGTTCTTTTTGTTTTTGACACAGAGCAGGGTATCAAATGGGCTGTGAGGGGCACTCTTGCCAATATAGCCAACCTTTTATTTTAGGTTTACCACAAGACAAGTCTAGCTGTTTTTTTTCTTTTTGAAAATGGCTAGCCTAGTTCTTTTTATTCCTTTTCAGAATACCCAACCGATGCCTACTTGCTTTTGTCAGCCATGCTGGGCTGCAAGGGATGCATTCGGCTTGCCCAGAAAATGGGCTATCAGTATGAGAAATTGTATGTACATTTTTAAGACACAACAAACCGACAATTAGTTTCAAATTTCTTTTTTTTCCATTTCGACATTTTAAATTGCATTAATTTTTATGCAGGAAAAATTATTTGGATTTTAAATTGATATAAATTTATTTTTCAAATTAGTTTGAATGTGACTCGAAATTTGGGTATTAAAAATAGTTTGGACCATCCTGAAATATGCAAACAGTCGTTGAGTTTTTTAACCGTGGCCATAATATGGGCTGTGATGCTAACAAAAAGAATCTGGGCTCCAAACAAATCCTTAAGAATTAGCAAATGGGTTGTAAACTATTAGAAATAATGGCAGATGGACTGTATGCTGTTTTTCACAGATTTGAGGCTGACTTGTGGGCCTACTAGGTTGACGCGTACACTTTCCTAAAAAAAGGTTGACGTGTACACAAGCATGTGTCAACTTAGTCAACACACGAGAGTAGTAACTATTGGATTTTGATCCAACGACTGTCATGCTTCTTAAATGTGTGATCTTCCTGCTCCAGCCGCCCAAACCAGCACCAGCGGGACATCCTGCTCTTTCCTCATGTGGCCGACTGTGCTGCCACACAGGACTCACCGGCCTACCCTACTCCCACCGCTGGCCAGGCCATCCCTCTACCATCCCGCACCTCATGTTATTTTCCGACGACGCCAGCCTCACCCCACAGCCAAACAACTCACAGCCCTCGTACTCCCCTCAGCGTGGGCATCCACTGTTATGGCTTCGCCGGCTATGGGTCGTTCCCTTCCTAGGACTTGTTGTCATCCACCGCCTTGATGCTCTCGATATGGCGTGGTCAATATGGTCAACAAACGACAACATTGGAAGAGGGATGTAAGTGGAGAGGCTGACAGTAGGGACCTGCATGGTCCATGGCCGCATGCAAGCAAGTGCCTCCTTATTATGTAAACAAAAATGATTGCTCCTCCTGACAGCTGGGGCCCACCATGTACATCTTCGCTGGCAAGGAAGTGCCTCCCTATTACCCGGGAAAAAAGTTTCCTCCAACTGACAGCTGAGACCCACCAGCTACATCTTCGCACGCAAGGAAGTGCCTCTTTATTACGTGCAAGAAAAATGATTCCTTCCGCTGCTAGCTGGGTCCCACCAGATTTAGTGGCTGTCTTGTGGGCCTACTAAGGTGACTTGTACGCAGGGATTTGTTAACTTAGTCAACAAATGATTCTAGCAGCACTAACCATTGGATGTTAATCCAACAGCCATGCTGCTTCTTCAACCTCAGATCTTCTTGCTACAGCCGCCCAAACCAGTGACAGTACCGCCTGCTCCTGCCTCCCGTGGCTGGTTGTGCTGCCGCATGCCCCACCGCCCCACCCTATTCCCACCGCTGGCTAGGCCATCTCTTTACTCACCCACACCCCCCGTTGTTTTCCGGCGACGGCAGCCTCACACCACAGCCGAACCAATCAACCCTCGTATTCCCCACCACGTGTGCAACCACTACCAAGTCTTCACCGGCTCCGGGTCGTTCCTTTCCTAGGCGTCGCCATCTTCCACCTCCTTGGTGCTCTCCATGTGGCGTGGTTAATGTGGTGAACGAACGACTCTACACTATGACGCTGACACCTGGACCGACCAGCTACATCTTCAGATGCAAGGAAGTGCCTCCATATTACGTGAAAAATGATTCCTCCCCCTGACAGCTAGGACCCACCAGCTATATCTTCACACGGAAGGAAGTGCGTCCTTATCCTCCTTGACAGCTGGGACCCACCCTGTCGAAGCGTACGTAGCGTTGTCTGTCTGGTCGTGAACGTGTACGTACATACTAGTCGATCGGTCTCTCTGCAACGATGAACCGTGGGCGAGCAAGCAGTGGCACATGTAGTAGTAGAGCCCTCGATGTTGCATTTCAGGCAGTCCCTTCTAAACTGTGTACACGTATGTAAAACCAGATGCCAAAAAATATGGGCACATACATACATACGGGCGGGGTCTCAAACGCCTACTCGTGCATACGAACGGCCAGGGCTCGTGTACATGGAGAGGCAACGGACGACATCAACGGTGTGTTGTTCATCGACAACCATCCGACTGGGTCGGAACAGAGAAATTGCACCGTGTTCATCGGGAGGCAACAGGATGCGTCCTGTTCATCGGGAGCCAACCGGCTTGGACAGAGCAGCCGAAACATGGCCCAGCGTATCGTAGAACGAAGGAAACGGCCTTCTGTTCGACCGCCTGCAGTCAAAATGGGATCCTGTTCATTAGGAGGGGTCTGGCGTACCGCAAAATAGAGGAAACAGACTTATGTTCGAGCGCCTAAGGTCGAAACGGGGTCCTGTTGATCGGGAGGGGTGTGGCGTACCGCAAAACGGAGGGAACGAACTTTTGTTGGAGCACCTACGGTCGAAACGGGGTCCTGTTCATCGGGAGGGGCATGACGTACCGCAAAACGGTACTCCAGGGGCTACTTTTCATCCACCATCTACTACCTCGCTCCAGCCTCCACAAACTACTGTTCATCCACCGTAGAGTTACTCCAGCCTCCACCTGCTACTGTTCATCCAACACGACTTCCTCCTGCCTCCACTAGCTACTGTTCATCCACGGGCTACTATTCATCCAACCTCCACATGCTATTGTTTATCCAGCCTCCATGGGGTACTGTTCATCCACCTCCAATCGGCTAGGGCGTGGCGGCCTCCTGACCACGGGGTCCTGTTCATCCAACCCCCAATGGGAACTGTTCATCCACAGCCAAACAACCGACTTGACTCACCACGTCTTGACTCGTTCTATGTACCTCGCGCACGGTAGCAACGATATCTGTTCATCGAGAGGATACCCAACACCGGCTGGCTACGTCTCGCACGGGAGCTCAATCGGCTTCAATAAGCAGCAGCAATGATCGATCACTCGGGTTCAGTTAGCAACAAAAGCGAAGGAATTGCTCAGGTTCAGTCAGCAGCGATTGAATCGCTCGGGTTCAGTTAACAGTCAAGGGAATGATCGCTTGGGTTCGGTAACGTAGCTATAGTGCGATCGCTCAGGTTCAGTTAGCCGGCGCCTCGCACACACGTGTGTATGAGAGAAACACGCAAACTACAGTGCATCGCTCGGCCCCAACCACCCACCGTAACCGGAAACTCCTTGAAATTTTCTTGCCCTTCCTTCTACCACAATTTTTTACATCATGGACGACCCAAAAAATGTCATGCAGGTGCGTCTCCTGCCCGCCCAGGACGAAAAACCCATTTTTTGTCATGATTTTTTATCATAGAAGTAGGAGCCCACCACATCTATGATGATACATGTTTTTTTCACAATTATCATCATAGAAGTGTCATAAGCATGACAGAAAAAACTTTTCGTTTAGGCCATAATGTCACGGATGTGTCTTTTTTTGTATTGTTCCTGGACGTAAGACATGGTGGAATAGACAAGGATGCTTTTTCTTGGACCCTTCGTGGGTGAAGCCCTCCATGGACTCGCGCAGCTGTTACCCTCCGTGGGTTGAAGTCTCCATCAACGTGGACATACGATAGCACCACCTATCGGAACCACGCCGAAAAATCACCGTGTCTTCATTGCGTTTAATTTCTCCGATCCCTCCTTTACGTTCATATGCAAAGTCCTTACTTTACGCTGCTCAACTCTTTGACTTGCATGTGTAGAGTGTTGCTTGACTTGGTAGAATTGCTAAAACTTGCCCACAACTAAAATTGCCAAAAGGATAAGTTTTTATTTGGTCAAGTAGTCTAAACAAACACCCTCCAAACATACTTTCGATCCTACAAAAGTGCATACAGTGGCCCTTATGCAGATGGGTATCAAGTTTTGAGCGGCCAAAATTTGGATTCAAATTAGACCTGCAACCTGCTAAGTTTATGGTCTTAAGTTTAGATTTAACCTACTAAAGCAAAAAAAGGCCTCCTATTTGTTTTTTGAAAAGAAGGATATCCCCGCTGAAAGAGTTATATTCGTAGGATTTGTCCATAGGTGTTTCTTGAAGTCCATTTGTTGGTTTCAAGGAGTTTATGTGATGACCAAGGTGCTATTCAAGGAATTACCCAAAGATTGATCATAGAGAATACATGATACATGGTTGATCAAGACTAAGTCAAAGAGCGAATCAAGTTGACCAACACACAAAGAGTATAAGATGTATCGAGAGGGATTGAGTGATCCCATGGTATGGTAAGTGAGGGAGTCCTGGATTAGGGGGTGTCCAGATAGCCGAACTATCACCGTTGGCCGGACTCCTAAACTATGAAGATACAAGATTGAAGACTTCGTCCCGTGTCCGGATGGGACTTTCCTTGGCGTGGAAGGCAAGCTTGGCGATACGGATATGTAGATCTCCTACCATTGTAATCGACTCTATGTAACCCTAACCCTATCCGATGTCTATATAAACCGGAGGGTTTTAGTCCGTGAGACGAACAACAATCATACCATAGGCTAGCTTCTAGGGTTTAGCCTCTTTGATCTTGTGGTAGATCTACTCTTGTACTACCCATATCATCAATATTAATCAAGCAGGAGTAGGGTTTTACCTCCGTCGAGAGGGCCCGAACCTGGGTAAAAACATTGTGTCCCTTATCTCCTGTTACCATCCGCCTAGACGCACAGTTCGGGACCCCCTACCTGAGATCCGCCGGTTTTGACACCAACATTGGTGTTTTCATTGAGAGTTCCTCTGTGTCGTCATCTTTAGGCCCGATGGCTCCTTCGATCATCAACAACGACGCGGTCTAGGGTGAGAATTTTCTCCCCATACAGATCTTCGTATTCGGCGGCTTTGCACTGCGGGCCAATTCACTTGGCCATCTGTAGCAGATCGAAAGCTATGCCCTTGGCCATCAGGTCAGATTTGGGAGTTTGAACTACACGACCGACATCCGCAGAGACTTGATCTTCGATGGATTCGAGCCATAGCCAAGCGCGCCGCACTGTCTCGATGGGCACGATCTAGCTCTACCGCCGAACAGTGCCCTGGAGGCCGCACCAGCGTCCGCTCCGACCCTTAGCTCGGAGCCGACTCCCCCAATCGAGGACGAGTGGTTGGACACCGCCTCGGGGGCTATGATCTCAACGGCGATTGAGCCGAACTCCATCCCTGTCCTTTTCAAAGACCGTGACTCCAAGGTGTCGGACTCCTCTCCGGACTCTGAACCCTCCGCGCCCCTGCCAATTGAATCCGATTGGGCGCCGGTCATGGAGTTCACTGCCGCGGACATCTTTGAGCACTCGCCCTTTGGCGACAACCTGAATTCACTAAAGTCTCTCTCTTTATCAGGAGAGCCCTGGTCGGACTACGGTCAGGAAGGTTGGGATGCGGACGACGAAGAAATTCAACGCCCACCCACCACCCACTTTGTAGCCATTGTCGATGATTTAACCGACATGCTCGACTTCGACCAAGACATCGACGGTATGGACGGCGATCTTCGAGACGACCAAGAACCAGCGCCTACAGTGGCACCGGAAGGCCACCTCGTCATACGACATATACATGGTGGACATCCCAAAAGATGGGAACGACGATGGACAAGCAGAGGATGACCCCTCCAAGAAACAGCCCAAGCGCCGGTGTCGTGGCGCGCTCTAAATCCCGCCACAGCAAAACGGTGATTCCGCACGGAGATAATAACACCCGGACAAGTGCGAAGACAACCCTCCAGCAGGATTCAGCACAGAGGAGGGAGAAGCCAGCCCTCATGATAGAGCGCGCAGCATGGGAGGTGGAGGACGATAATTATATGCCTCCCTCCCAAGATGAGGCAAGCCTCGACGATTTATTTAATTTGTCATGCCCGAGGATCCCGCCGAACAGGAGCGTTTCAAACGCAGGCTTATGGCCACGGCAAGCAGCCTCAAGAAAAAGCAGCAGCAGCTTAGAGCTGACCAAGACTTGCTAGCTAACAGATGGACTGAAGTCCTTGCAGCCGAAGAGTACGAACTCGAACGCCCCTCCAAGAGATACCCAAAACGCAGGCTGCTACCCCAATTAGAGGAAGCAGCACCCAAACCTACGTAACCAGCGCATGATGCGGCCGACCGGCCACCCCGCGGTCACGACAGAGAGGCCTCTAGACCCTCCATTCTAGCCGCACTCCAGCGTCGCTCAAAAAGTACCAAGGCACGGGGAAACGCGCCAGACCTGCGAGACATATTGGAGGACAAGGCAAGGCAAACAAGATCGATCTACGGATCGCCTGGGCGCCCCACGATACGTGATGATAACCATCATGCCGGATACAGCAATTCCGGTCGGGCCGAACACATTAGACAAAGCTCATTTGAGCTGCGTCGTGATATAGCTCAATACAGAGGCGCCGCACACCCACTATGCTTCAAAGACGAAGTGATGGATCATCAAATCCCCGAGGGTTTCAAACCCGTAAACATCGAATCATACGATGGCACAACAGATCCTGCGGTTTGGATCGAGGACTACCTCCTCCATATCCACATGGCCCGCGGCGATGATCTACACGCCATCAAATACCTCCCACTCAAGCTTAAAGGACCAGCTCGGCATTGGCTTAACAGCTTGCCAAGCAGAATCAATTGGTTGTTGGGAGGACCCGAAGCCGCATTCCTTGATAACTTCCAAGGCACATACGCAAGGCCCACCGACGCCGATGACCTCAGCCACATAATTCAAGAGCTGTAAGAATCGCCGACAATTCTCGGACACGGTTCCTAACCAAGAAAAATCAAACCGTTGACTGTCCGGATGCAGAGGCCCTTGCAGCCTTTAAACATAACATCCGCGATGAGTGGCTTGCCTGGCACCTAGGACAGGAAAACCCGAAATCCATGGCAGCCCTCACAACGCTCATGCCCCTCTTTTGCACGGGAGAGGACAGCTGGCTAGCTCGTAGCAGCAACTTGACCAAAAACCCTGGTAGTTCGGATACCAAGGACAGCAATGGCAGGTCACGTCACAACAAGCACAAGCGCCGCATTAATGGCGATAATGCTGAAGATACGGCAGTCAATGCCGGATTCAGAGGCTCTAAACCTGGTCAGCGGAAAAAGCCGTTCAAAAGAAATACTCAGGGCCCGTCCAATCTGGACCGAATACTCGATCGCTCGTGCCAAATACATGGCACCCCCGAAAAACCAGCCAACCACACCAATAGGGATTGTTGGGTCTTCAAACAGGCAGGCAAGTTAAATGCCGAACTCAATGACAAGGGGCTGCATAGCGATGACGAGGAGGAGCCCTGGCCGCCGAACAATAGAGGACAGAATGACTTTCCCCCACAAGTGCGGACGGTGAACATGATATACGCAACCCACATACCCAAAAGGGAGCGGAAGCGTGCGCTAAGGGACGTATATGCAATGGAGCCAGTCGCCCCGAAGTTCAACCCATGGTCCTCCTGCCCGATCACCTTTGATCGAAGGGACCACCCCACTAGCATCCGCCACGGCGGATTCGCCGCATTGGTTCTTGAACCAATCATCGACGGATTTCACCTCACTAGAGTCTTGATGGACGGCGGTAGCAGCCTGAACCTGCTTTATCAGGATACAGTGCGCAAAATGGGCATAGACCCCTCAAGGATTAAACCCACAAAGACGACCTTTAAAGGCGCCATACCAGGTGTAGAGGCCAATTGTACAGGCTCGCTTGCACTCGAAGTGGTCTTGGATCCCGGATAACTTCCGGCGAAGAGTTAATCTTCGACATAGTCCCGCTCAGCAGCGGCTATCACGCATCGCCGGACGAACCGCACGGTAAAGTTCAAAGCAGTGCCGCACTACGCATACCTCAAGCTCAAGATGCCAGGCCCTCGAGGAGTAATCACGGTCAATGGAAACACTGAACAATCTCTCCGAACG
This sequence comes from Aegilops longissima, assembly GCA_021605205.1. Lineage (NCBI taxonomy): Eukaryota > Viridiplantae > Streptophyta > Magnoliopsida > Poales > Poaceae > Aegilops > Aegilops longissima. The sequence goes on along the minus strand of CM038677.1, from coordinate 536,027,721 downwards.
GAGGAGCACACAGCGGCCCTCGTGGCGGAGGTGCAAAGAAGCCTCTCACATCAATTCTTGAGTCCGGCTATTAAACGTCCGACCACCGTCAAGCGCGCCCGGAGTAACCTACAACAAGACCGCCTGGCACGATCGAGCATCGCAGAGCAATCCGCCCCAACCCCAGCCCTCGCGAAGCTGCGAAGCCACTACTACGCGTACATAACTACGCCCGAGATACCATGGGCATAAGGGAGGGCACGACCACGGCACGCCCAGAATGCGGCTCAACCGCACCAGGGGCCCCCGATTGTGTCATTCTTTTTCTTTCTTCTTTTTTTATTACTTTCAGGACTCCGTTTTCCAGAAGTCCTGTCCGGCACTAGAATTGCCGAACTCACGATGCAACAGCCAGGGAAGCAGAAAGCTACGTCGAGTGTCTAGGTGGTCTCTACTACGAGCATTATACCTGTTTTACATACCATCCCGCAGCTTACCCCTGGAGGGGGACATGTTAAATAGTCCCATCCCTTGCTTATCGCACTATTTGTATCATTCTGCTTCCATTGCAGTACCTTTTTGAATAAACAATACATAGCTTTTGCCTATTATTGCACTCCTTTCTTTATCTATATATATGTTCATTTCATGACATGTTGCACCCATACACTTTGGTACGGCCAATACACCAGGGGCTTAAGTACCCCAAAAGTATGGCGTGATAAGTCCGAACACTTTCACAAGTGCGGCACCCGAACTTATAGCATTATATGTATCGGCTCGAATCATGTCTTGGGTCAATAGTTGGGTTTGCCGGCTCCTATGTTTTGGTACCTTACGCCCGCGTTATTTCGCTAAGGTAGCGCTGGGAAAACCACTGCGATTGTGCCCGGTTGAGCAGGGTTGAGCACCTCTGTGGAAAGCTAAAACTGACCGTCATGATGGGGCGAGAGCCGATCGCTGTTCGAGAGGTTTTTTCGGGTCCCTAAAGACTTATGCCGCTTAGAGCGAGGAGTCGGCATTGTCCGCCAAGGCGTGGATAGCGCCCGAACTCGGTCTTCGAATACTAGGGGCTTCGCGAAATTTAAAAATATAGAATTCTATGGCTAAGTGAGAGTGTTCAAGCACTATAAGTCCGGTTGCCTTGTTCGTTGCGTTGCGCCGCCTCAAGGACCCAAGAATGGGAACAAGAGCGCTCAAGTTTATCCGTACACCCCAAAGACTGTGGCATGGGGGCTGAAAGCCAACGACTTGCCATCTCTCAAATTTGATAAACGGCCGCACATAAGGTAATATTTTAAATTCAAGCGTTGCTTAGCGATATGAACAAGTTTTCAGCGTCATGGGATAACAAATGTGAGTCTATTCAAAATTACATCTTTGGAGCATTCACCCGCTATCTGGCGGGCACCTTCAGGATGCCCTCATAGTACATTTCGGGCTTGCGATGCTCCTTGCCCTTCGGTGGCTCGTCCGTCACAAGCTTCTCCGCATCTAGCTTGCCCCAGTGCACCTTAGCACGGGCAATGGCCCGACGGGCATCTTCAATGCAGACGGAGCGCTTGATGACTTCAATCCATGGATAGGCGTCCACCAGCCGCTGCACTAGCCAGAAGTAGCTCCCAGGCATGGCTTCCAATGGCCACAGCCGAACTATGAGGCCCTTCATGGCCTGTTCGGCGACCTTGTGGAGCTCGACCAGCTGCTTCAGCTGGTCACTCAGGGGCACCGGATGTTCGGCCTCAGCATACTGAGACCAGAACACCTTCTCCGTCGAGCTCCCCTCCTTGGCGCGGTAGAACGCGGCAGCATCAGACACACTACGGGGCAGTTCTGCGAATGCTCCTGGAAAGCTCCGGATTCGGGTAAGTAATAGGTAATTCACTTTCACATGCTTGCTTTGCATAAAGAATGCCTTACCCGCCGCTATCTTCTTTAATGATTCAATTTCTTGGAGGGCTTTTTGGGCTTCGGCCTTAGCGGCTTTGGCACTCTCAAGAGCCGAGGCGATCTCGGACTCTCGAGTCTTCGAGTCACGCTCCAAACTCTCGTGTTTTTCCACGAGAGCCTGGAGGTCTTGCCACACCTCCGCCACCCGCGCCTCCTGCTTCTCTCGCTCGGTGCGATCCGCGGCCGCTTTGCTTTCGGTCGCGGACACCGCTTCCTTCAGGGTCGCCACCTCGTTCGTGGCCCCTACAATACCCACGTTAGTCCTGTCATTTTTGCAACCAAATCCTTTCTACAAGGAATTACTTTAATAAGGTATTACTTACCTTCCTTGTCCTCGAGCTGCTTCTTGGCAAGGCTGAGCTCGTTCTCGGACCGCCGAGGCTCGCTTCAATGCATTGACCTCGCGATCGAGGTCGTCAGCAATAGCGCCTGCATTCCCATATTGACATACTTATGTAGACTCCTGCAGATATCTTTTTAGATCCTTAGTCCGGCTTTTCTTTACGAACACCAACTAAGCATCAGGGCTACTGTCTATGCGGTAATATTTTTACATATTCTAAACTTACCTCAAAGCCTGTTAGAAGGCTGGTGCAGGCTTCATCAGCCCGCTCTTGGTGGATCTGAACTTTCGGATCACCACACTCATAAAAGTGCGGTTCTCCTCGTCGATGGAGGCGCCGTTAAGCGCCTCCAGCAAGCTATCCGGTGCCTCCGGATGGACGGAGGTCACCGGCGTCGCTGTCTTGCCCTTCTTATGAAGGGGCCGCTTGCCGGACTTCGAACCAGAAGGTTCCGTGGAGTCCGCCTTGGGCGGACTTAGATCCTCCGGGTTTCGCCTTTGTGCCCAGAGTCCGGGAGGTCGCCTTGCAGCGCCTCCAGGACCACCTCCTCCTGGCTGGGCCCCTTTTGGGACTCCACCGCAATGTCGTCGGCGACACGAGGAGAGGAGGCAGTCGGAAGTGAAGTGCTATTCACATCCGACAGACCCAGGGAGCCGCTCGACGAAGCGGCGAGCTCGTCCTTGGGCGGGCTGCATGGTCATGTTCGGCGTTAGAAGACACTATGCGATAAATAAAAAGTCCTGAACTATTCCGGAGTCCAGACACTTACGATCTCGCCAGGGGCTTGGCCCTTGTTGGCCACTCCTCCTCGTCGTTGTCGGCATTGGTGGAGAAGTCCGGAGGAAGGGTCCTTCCTTTCTTAGACCCTTTGGCCTCCCCAGTCGGGGCGGCCTTCCTTTTCTTCTCTCCCCCCGCTGGGGGAGAGGGTTCTTTTTCCTCCTCCTCGTCCTCAGAGGAGGATTTCACCTCAGAGTCATCGGACGATGAGTCCGACAACACCTGGCGCCGGGAGCTTCTTCGAGTTCCCGTGGCCTCCTTCTTGGCCTTTTTCTCCGGCACCACGTGAGGTGCCGGAGCCAGTAGCCCCGTCAATTGGGCGCCCGCTGGGTTTTTTCGGCAAGGGGCTGGATAAGTTAATCTGTCCGGGACGTCTTCACCAGTCTGTCAAAGGTTAGGGAGTTTTAGATCCCCGATAGAGTCAAACTATGAAAAAAAGAGTCCCATAAAGGGTAAAATAACTTACCTCGCTGGCTTGACGCTGCGAGCTGAATCCGCGATCTTCGGTACCGGATGTGGGAGCCTCGACGCCCTTGAAGAGCACCTTCCAGGCATCTTCGTACGTAGTGTCGAAGAGCCTTTTCAGAGTTTGGTGTTGTGCCGGATCGAACTCCCACAATTTGAAGGCCCGTTGCTGGCATGGGAGAATCCGGCGGATGAGCATCACCTGGATTACATTGACAAGCTTGAGATTCTTGTCCACCAGGTTCCGGACGCAGGTTTGGAGTCCGGACAGCTCTTTCGAATCACCCCACGCCAGGCCCGTCTCTTTCCATGACGTGAGCCGTGTGGGGGAGCCAGATCGGAATTCGGGGGCCGCCCCATTGAGAGTCGCGCGGCTCAGTGATGTAGAACCACCCCGAGTGCCATCCCTTTATGGTCTCCACAAAGGAGCCCTCGAGCCATAGGACTTTGGCCATCTTGCCAACCATGGCACCTCCGCACTCCGCTTGGCGTCCGCCCACTACCTTCGGCTTGACATTGAAGGTCTTCAGCCATAAACCGAAGTGGGGCTAGATGCAGAGGAAGGCCTCGCACACGAAGATAAATGCCGAGATGTTGAGGATGAAGTTCGGGGCCAGATCGTGGAAATCCAGGCCGTAGTAGAACATGAGCCCCCGAACAAATGGGTGAAGTGGAAAACCTAGTCCGCGGAGGAAGTGGGTGAGGAACACCACCCTCTCATGGGGCCTGGGGGTGGGAATGAGCTGCCCCTCGTTGGGGAGCCGATGCGCGATGTTGTCGGACAAGTATCCGGCCTTCCGCAGCTTTTTGATGTGCCCCTCCGTGACGGAGGAGGCCATCCGCTTGCCTCCCGCTCCGGACATAGTCTCTGGACAGTTTCTCTGTGCTCGGGCGGTAGTACCGCTTGGTACCACGGTACTACCGCTTTGGTGGCACTTCCGCTATGGACTACAGTTGCTACTACCACTTGGGAAATCCTTTTTGTGCTTCTTTCTGTTGCCTATTTCCTTTTAGCGGTAGTAGCACGGTAGTACTGCTTAACTGGTACTTCCGCACTCTACTACCGCTCCTAGTACCGCTTAGGAAATACCTTTAGCTAGTTTCTGGTTGCCCACTTTGCCTCGGCGGTTGTAGAGAGGATGTAAGGCGGTAGTACCACTTGTGCATAATTTCGGCCCTACTCCACTCCACCTCCGTAGTTCCCCTGGTACCAGCACTCAAAGCGGTAGTACCGCTCTGGGGGGCACTACCGGCCTCTATTCTTTGAACTGTTCTCTAGTGAACCTAGAACTACCGCTTAAGCGGTAGTACCGCTTGAGCACGGGCAGAGTGCATAACGGTTGGATTTTTCCCACCTATAAAAGGGGGTATTCTTCGACAATGGACCTTATCCCTTGAGTTCGTGTTTGCCCCTAATTGTTGACCTTGTTCGAGCTTGCTATCTCTCAATCCCTCCAATGATTCTTGCTAGTTCCTGAGGGAAAAGAGAGAGAAGATCTAGATCTATGTTTCCACCAATCCCTCTAATGATTCTTTATAGTTCTTGAGGAATCCCTTGGATCTAGATCCTGGAGTTCTTTGTGTTCTTATCTTTGTTCTTCCTCTCAGTTTCCTTCATAACATTAGTTGTTGTGGTGGGATTTGGGAGAGAAGGACTTGGGCACTCCGTGTGCCCTTGCCATTGCAATTGGTGCATAGGTTTGATTTCTCCACAGTGATACATGGAAGTGAAGGTGAGAAGCTTATTACTCTTGGGTGTTTGGGCACCCTAGAGCTTGTTCTTGTTTTGTGCTTTAGTGCCCTAGACGGTTGGTGTTGCAAAGCTCAATCATTGTGGTGGAAAGCTCTGGGACAAGCTTCGAAGTCTCCGATTAAGTTGTGGAGATTGCCCTGAGCGATTTGTATAGGTTCCGGTAACCACCCCCAATAGTTGCCAAAGTGTACGGGTTCGGTGACCACCCCCAAGGGTCACCAATTGTACGGCTTCGGTGACCTCCCTCAAGGGTCCCTTAGTGGAATCACGACATCTTGCATTGTGCGAGGCCTTGAGAAGATTACGGTTGCTCGAGTGGCATTTTGGGGAGCATTGTGCCTCCACACCACTCCAAATGGAGATTAGCATCCACAAGGGTGTGAACTTCGGGATACATCGTCATCTTCGCGTGCCTCGGTTATCTCTTACCCGAGCCTTTTACTTATGCACTTTACTCTGTGATAGCCATAGTGTTTCTTGTTATATATCTTGCTATCACGTAGTTGTTTATCTTGCTTAACATAAGTTGTTGGTGCACATAGGTGAGCCTAGTCAATTTAGGTTTTGTGCTTAACAAATTAAACGCTAGTTTTATTCCGCATTTGTTTAGGACTAAACCAATTATTTTAAAGCGCCTATTAACCCCTCTCTAGGCGACATCCATGATCTTCCACCCGACCTCTGCACCAGGGTGGTGCATACAACTATCTTTATTAAGTTATTCACCAGAGTCTGACAAAGTAATACAAAGTTCAATCCAAAGCCACATACAAGGCGAATGTCACTACACCTGCAGGTAAAAAGATGTGCCATGACCGCGTCATCGAACACCATCTAATCCAGTGGCCTCGAGAAGCCGCCTACTTGGTAAATTGAGAGCACCACTAGTCTAGGAGTCCCACAACATGCACTGCATGTGCATGCTCTAGGATCCATCGCTACCATCTTTCGCCGTCCCATTTTCAGGAGGGATCACTGCATAGACCTTGCCAGGCCCATCTGTCGTCGACGTTACCATGACGCCAAACAACACTACCAGCCGGCTCGCGTCCAACGCCGAGACTCCACCCATCCATGGCGCCGAGACCCGCCATCTTCAATGAGGTAGATGTAACACCGCTCCTCCTGTTGTCCCCTCCAGTGAACTCCTGCTCCAAAACGATGGCCCGAGGAGGGAGAATAGCACCGAAGGCGATGTCATCGTCCGATTCGGTACCAAACCTAGGGTTTCCCCTGGAATATTCTGAGCGTGATGACACAAACTGCAACGATGGTGCCTCGAGAAGGAAACGACGTCAAAGAGGCCGCCATTGTCCGCCATGACCGCAATCGGCGTGATTTTAACCGGAAGTTGCGTTGCCCCAATCCTACAGCTGACCGGATCCGTGTGGAGCCTCACCATCAAGATGTACGCTACTGCCGGCACGCTGGCAGAGAGCCTCCAGCCGCCCCTCACCGGTGCGCCACCGGTCCGACAAGGCCATGCTGCGACGGATCTAGACGGACACCCTACAAAACTCAGTAGGAGGCATGCTTTTGCTTTTTTTGAGAAAGCGCAGGAGAGTTGCGTTTCATTATCAAAGAAGAACGGTGGAAGAGCGCCAACTATACAAATGGCGAGCTAAGTTGCCCAAAACAAATCGGAAAACAAAAAGGAAGCAAAAAAGAAAACGAACAAGGAGAGAAAGCAACTACTCTCGCGTCATCAAATGTCTCCTGCCGGCCAGTCGCCAGGCCATGACCTCGTCCTGGATGCCTTGGAGCACCACTCACTCTGCTCGATCTGTTCCTCTGAAGACTCTGCAATGCCGCTCATTCCAAATGGACCAAGCAACCAACAGCACCAAGGATCTGGCACTCTTGTGGTTGGTTGCTGTTGCCGTAGTGCCAACAAGCCAGTCTGCCGTGTTATCCGAATCCGGCCAGTTGGTCGGGTCAAGAGTAGACAGGCCGAAAGCATTCGCAGCCAATCTCCATAGTTCGCATTCCTGGAATAGATGCACGTTCTTCTCCAAGTTTCGTCGGCACAAGTGACAGAAATAACATTTTGGCCATTGCCTCGCCAAGAGCCTGCCAGCGGTAAAAAGCCTGTTGATCGACAGAAGCCATGCAAGGAACTTGATCTTAGTAGGGGCCCATGCCCTCCAGACTGTCTCCATGATTGGTGATTTTGTCGATCCTAGGAATTGCAATTGATAGACAGATGTCATGGAGAACACCCCACTATCGGTGAGCTTCCAAGCGAATTCATCGCAGCCTTCCATAAGCTGCCCTGCCATGTTAACCTTGGCCCAGAGGTTCACAAACTCGCTCGATTGTTCATCCGAGATATGGCCCTGGACATCGCGCACCCATGTGCCGTCAGTCAAGGCACCACGCACTGATCTCATTTTCCGTCGAGACAACTGGAAGATAGTGGGGGCGATCAGGCATGGCGCCTCACCATGGAGCCAGCTATAAAACCAGAAAGACATTGTACGCCCGTCCCGCACCTGCGCACAGGTCGCCGCGGCAAAGAGAGCGCGCTCCTGGTTGGAGTAGGGCACCGGTAGCCCATTCCATGCCCGCTCCGGGATGACACGCTCAAGCCAAAGCCAGCGCATCCGAAGCGCAACCTCGAAGCAGTCAAGATCAAGAATCCCGAGCCCCCAGCTCCTTCGGTCTGCAGATTATATCCCATGCCACCTTGCAATGCCCCCCATGGCACGTCTCTTCTCCCCTCCACAGCTAGCTCTCCTAATCTTATTGATTTGCCGGCGCACCCAGGCTGGCAGTACGTGCACTGACATCTAGTAGATCGTGAACGCTAACAACATCGCATTGAGTAGCACTAGGTGCCCAGCTGCAGCCAGAAGCTTGAATTTACGCAACCTCGGCCCTCATGAGGTTGATGAAGATAGCCACACCGTCATCATAAAGCGACGTGCGTACGGATGTCACCCGGCCCCCAAGCCTCGATAAGATGCCCATGTAAACGGCCTTCGAAATGAGCTGCTGTAGCGGTTCCATTGCCAGGAAAAAGAGGAACGGCAAGATTTGGTCACCTTGCCTGAGCCCCCGACGGCGACGGAAGGGCCAGCCACCCCATTGATGAGAGAGCGCGATGAAGCCAAGGGGAGAAACTTAGAGATCCAGTCGCACCACCGCTGCCCAAACCTACGCGCCCTCATCATGTCAATTACGTTGGCACCGTAAAGCTGCTGGAAAGCCGACAGCAGATCGTGCAGGATGATGCTAGAGCGGCCTTGTAGAATGCCCCAGAGAAGCCGTTCGGCCCCGGGGCGCGGTCACCCGGCAAGTCCACGTTGGCCGCCTTGATCTCGTCCGCAGAAAAGTGCAGCTCTAGCTCCTGTAGGTCAAGCCGCGGTAGACCAAGCTCCTCCTAGTTAAAGACTGACAGCATGGCCGTCGGCGTTCCTTGCCGCCCGTACAAGAAATCGGCGGCGAATTCCTCTTTGTGGCTGTGCTCCGTTGCCAGCATCCCGTCCCTGGTGAGCGCCGCAATGAAGTTTTTCCTCCTCCTAGAGTTTGCCTTAATGTGAATTATTGTGTTTGCATTTTGAAACTGCTAGTTATAGACTAGAGGGGGGTGAATAGGCGATTTTTATTAAAGTCTTCAAAACACGAGGTCTTTGAAGACAAGCAGTAGAAATGAACCTATTGATATGCAGCGGAAAATATACTACACTAGACAAGTCATAGTCATGTAAACAGTGTAGTGAAAGTACGAAGACTATCAGCAGCTAGGTAGTATGGATCAGGATGGAAGACGGTATGAATCCAAACAGTAAACGGTCTTCACACAGTGAAGTCAATCAAATTAGACAAGCAAGCAATGACTTCATGAGGACAAACTGAAAGGTAAAGGGAAGTGGGATATAGAATCAGTTTCTTGGCGAAGACAAGGATTTGGTAGACCAGTTCCAGTTGCTGCGACAACTGTACGTCTGGTTAGGGAGGCTGAGATTTAACTCAGAAGACCGTGTCTTCACCTTATTCCCCTTGAGCTAAGGATACCCACTCCTCGCCCAATCACTTTGGTAAGTCTTCAAGGTAGACTTTCAAACCTTCATAGACTTCGTTCAGCGATCCATAATGACTCTTGGATGCTCAGAACGTGACACCTAACCGGCTGGAGGATTCACAGTCCTCAAGTGTAACAAGTCTTCAGGTCATGCAGACAGAAAGACTTAAGTGATGCCTAACACTCTTTGGCTCTGGGTGTTTTGGGCTTTGTCCTCGCAAGGATCTCAATCTCAAATGCTTCGGAGGTAGGTTGCTCTCAAACGACAAAACCATGCATTAACTCTGAGCAGCCACCAATTTATGGTGTAGGGGGTGGGCTATTTATATCCAGGAGGCAACCCGACCTGATACGTCAGAAATGACCCTGGGTCGCTAAGGAACCGACATGTGTCCAATGGTCAAATCTCAAACACATGCGGCAGCATTACTTGGGCTACAAGCAAAGCTGCCTCATCTAGCTCTAGATAAGATTTGCTCTCGTTGTCATCGCTCGAAGTCATAGGATTTTGGTTGAGCATCACTTTAGTCACTCTGACTTTTTTCACTTGGACCCCACTTAACAGTATGGTGGTTCCTATGACTCAACAAAGAAGAAAAGGAAACTACGAAACAACTATGTCTTTGCACTCCATAGTCTTCAAGTGAATGTCTTCACATGTCATAATCTTCATCGTGAATGTCTTCACGAACCACCATTGTCTTCAATGTCTTCACACATTTTTAGGGGTCATATCTGGTAGGTAAAACGAATCAATAAGGGACTACTACATGTGTTATCCTGCAATTCTCACAAACACATTAGTCCCTCAACCAAGTTTGTCATCAATACTCCAAAACCAACTAGGGGCGGCACTAGATGCACTTACAATCTCCCCTTTTTTGGTGATTGATACAAACTGGTTGAAGTTTTCAACGGGGATAAAAGTATGTGAAAGTTAAGGATTAAAACATTGTCTTCATATGTATGCAAGAGGCTCCCCCTGAAGATGTGCATATAAGTAGTTTGCACTTGAATGCAAATGCACATGGCAGGTTTTACTATGTGGAGATCTTCTTCGACACACGAAGACAATTCATCATGAATATATAAAAATAACAAAGATAATGACATGCATAATGAAAATGGGCATCTTCAAAATGACTTCATGTGGAATTTATCATCGCATCACAAAGTAGCAGACGACCATCAAGTTTAAGTGTTACAACTCAAAAGCCAAATAGTTTCAAAATGAGAGTTGTAAAAAATTAGCAAAAATAATGTAACCACCCATACAGACCCGCTTGAAGACTATCAACCTCATATGATCCTCCCCCTTTTGTCAGTAATGAAGGAAATATTCCCTAGAGGCAATAATAAAGTTATTATTTTATTTCCTTATATCATGATAAATGTTTATTATTCATGCTAGAATTGTATTAACCGGAAACTTAATACATGTGTGAATACATAGACAAAACAAAGTGTCCCTAGTATGCCTCTACTAGACTAGCTCGTTAATCAAAGATGGTTAAGTTTCCTGACCATAGACATGCGTTGTCATTTGATGAATAAGATCACATCATTAGAGAATGATGTGATGGACAAGACCCATCTATAAGCTTAGCATTATGATCGTTGAGTTTTATTGCTATTGCTTTCTTCGACTTATACATGTTCCTCTGACTATGAGATTATGCAACTCCCGAATACCGGAGGAACACCTTGTGTGCTATCAAACGTCACAATGTAACTGGGTGATTATAAATATGCTCTACAAATGTCTCCGAAGGTGTTTGTTGGGTTGGCATAGATCGAGATTAGGATTTGTCACTCTGTGTATCAGGGAGGTATCTCTAGGCCCTCTCGGTAATGCACATCACTATAAGCCTTGCAAGCAATGTGACTAATGAGTTAGTTGTGGGATGATGCATTACGGAATGAGTAAAGAGACTTGCCGGTAACAAGATTGAACTAGGTATGATGATACCGACGATCGAATCTCGGACAAGTAACATACCGATGACAAAGGGAACAACGTATGTTGTTATGCAGTTTGACTGATAAAGATCTTCATAGAATATGTAGGAGCCAATATGAGCATCTAGGTTCCGCTATTGGTTATTGACTGGGGATATGTCTCGGTCATGTCTACATAGTTCTCGAACCCGTAGTGTCCGCACACTTAACGTTCGATGACGATTTGCATTATGAGTTATGTGATTTGATGTACTGAAGGTTGTTCGGAGTCCCGGATGAGATCACGGACATGATGAGGAGTCTAGAAATGGTCGAGATGTAAAGATCGATATATTGGAAGGCTATATTCGGACATCAGAAAGGTTTCGAGTGATTCGGGTATTTTTCAAGCACTGGGAGATTACTGAGAATTTGGGGAAGTAGTGGGCCTTAATGGGCCATACAGGAAAGGAGAGAAGGGCCTCAAGGGGTGGCGCCCTCCCATGGCAAGTCCGAATTGGACTAGGGAGGGGGCGCCGCCCCCCTCTCTTTCCTTCTCCCTCTCCTACTCCTTCCCTCTCTCCAATCTTGGAAAAGGAAGGGGACTCCAACTAGGATTGGGAATCCTAGTTGGACTCCCCCTATAGGCGCGCCCCTCCTAGGCCGGCCTCCTCCTCCTCCCTCCTTTATATACGTGGCCAAGGGGGCACCCCAAGATATACAAGTTGATCTTTTAGCCATGTGCGGTGCCCCCCTCCATAGTTTCACACCTCGGTCATATCGTCGTAGTGCTTAGGCGAAGCCCTGCGCCGATAACTTCATCATCACCGTCACCACGCCGTCGTGCAGACGGAACTCTCCCTCGGCCTCAACTAGATCAAGAGTTCGAGGGACGTCACTGAGCTGAACGTGTGCAGATCGCGGAGGTGCCGTGCGTTCGGTACTTGGATCAGTTGGATCGGAAGACGTTTGACTACATCAACTGCGTTACTAAACACTTCCGCTTTTGGTCTATGAGGATACGTGGACACACTCTCCCCGCTCGTTGCTATGCTTCTCCCAGATAGATCTTGCGTGATCATAGGCAATTTTTTTTGAAATACTACGTTCCTCAACAGTGGCATCAGAGCCAGGTCTATCCGAAGATGTTATATGCACGAGTAGAACACAAAGAGTTATGGGAGATAATAGTCATACTGCTTACCAGCATGTTATACTTTGATTTGGCGGTATTGTTGGATGAAGCGGCCCAGACCGACATTACATGACCGCGTTCATGAGACTGGTTCTATCGCCGTGCTTTGCACATAGTTGGCTAGTGGTGTCTGTTTGTCCAACTTTAGTTGAATCGAGTGTGACTACGCCCGGTCCTTGTTGAAGGTTAAAACATCACACTTGACGAAAAATCGTTGTGGTTTTGATGCGTAGGTAAGAACGGTTCTTGCTAGGAGCCCGTAGCAGCCACGTAAAACTTGCAACAACAAAGTAGAGGACGTCTAACTTGTTTTTGCAGGGCTTGCTGTGATGTGATATGGTCAAGACGTGATGATATGTAATTTGTTGTATGTGATGATCATGTTTGTAACCGTTATCGGCAATTGGCAGGATCCATATGGTTGTCGCTTTATTGTAGGAATGCAATCGCCATGTAATTGCTTTACTTTACCACTAAGCGGTAGCGATAGTTGTAGTAGCGATAGTTGGTGAGACGACAACGATGCTTCGATGGAGATCAAGGTGTCAAGCCGGTGACGATGGTGATCATGACGGTGCTTTGGAGATGGAGATCAAAGGCACAAGATGATGATAGCCATATCATATCACTTATATTGATTGCATGTGATGTTTATCCTTTATGCATCTAATTTTGCTTAGTACGGCGGTAGCATTATAAGATGATCTCTCACTAAATTTGAAGGAACAAGTGTTCTCCCTAAGTATGCACCGTTGCGACAGTTCTCGTGCCGAGACACCACGTGATTATTGGGTGTGATAAGCTCTACATTCACATATAACGGGTGCAAGCCAGTTTTGCACACGCAGAATACTCGGGTTGAACTTGACGAGCCTAGCATATGCAGATATGGCCTCGGAACACTGAGACCGAAAGGTCGATCATGAATCATATAGTAGATATGATCAACATAGTGATGTTCACCACTAAAAACTACTCCATCTCACGTGATGATTGGACATGGTTTAGTTGATATGGATCACGTGATCACTTAGATGATTAGAGGGATGTCTATCTAAGTGGGAGTTCTTAAGTAATATGATTAATTGAACTTTAATTTATCATGAACTTAGTCCTGATAGTATTTGCATAACTATGTTGTAGATCAATAGCTAGCGATGTAGCTCCCCGTTTATTTTTGATATGTTCCTAGAGAAAAACTATGTTAAAAGATGATAGTAGCAATGATGCATAGAAGAATTATGTCCTTGATGCACCGCTAGGTGACGGACCTATTGCAGGAGCAGATGCAGATGTTATGAACGTTTGGCAAGCTCCATATGATAACTACTTGATAGTTTAGTGCGCCATGCTTTACGGCTTAGAACCGGGACTTCAAAAATGTTTTGAAACACCACGGAGCATATAAGATGTTCCAAGAGCTGAAATTGGTATTTCAGACTCATGCCCAGGTCGAGAGGTATGAGACCTCTAACAAGTACTTTGCCTACAAGATGGAGGAGAATAGCTCAACTAGTGAGCATGTGCTCAGATTGTCTGAGTTCTACAATCGCTTGAATCAAGTGGGAGTTAATCTTCCAGATAAAATAGTGTTTGACAGAGTTCTCTAGGCACTATCACCAAGTTGCTGGAACTTCGTGATGAACTATAATATGCAAAGGATGACAAAAATGATTCCCGAGCTCTTCATGATGCTGAAATTAACGAAGGTATAAATCAAGAAAAGCATCAAATGTTGATGGTTAACAAGACCACTAGTTTCAAGTAAAAGGGCAAGGGAAAGAAAGGGAACTTCAAATAGAATGGCAAGCAAGTTGCCTCTCCCAGGAAGAAGCCCAAAGCTAGACCCAAGCCTGAAACTGAGTGCTTCTACTGCGAAGGAAATATTCACTAGAAGTGGAACTGCCCCAAATACATGGCGGATAAGAAGGATGGCAAAGTGAACAAAATTATACTCCCTCCTTTCCGGTTTATAGGGCTCAATTCAAAAATCTCACCAACCAAGGTAGATGGTGAGTGGTGGAATACTTTTTGTAATTTGCAAAAGCACCCAATTAATGCTCTTGTTTTCCTCAAAAATTTATGTTTACCAATGTATTAATTGCAATGCATGAATGCATAGAGTACATGCATTGGTCAATTTTCTCTTAATACTTGCATGCAATTATTTAATGCACCTTGGAATCTGAACTTGTGATGGGGAACAACCAAATTGAGCCTTATAAAATGGAAAAACTAAGATTTTGAGATAAGCCCTATAAACCGGAAAGGAGGGAGTATATGATATACAGTTATTGATGTGTAATTTACTAGTGTTCATAGTAGTCCCTGGGTATTTGATACTGGTTCAGTTGCTATGATTAGTAACTCGAAACAGGAGTTACAAAGTGAACAAAGACTAGTTGATGGCAAGGTGATGATGTGTGTTGGAAGTGATTCCAAGGTTGATAAGATCAGCATCGCACACTCGCTTTATCTTCGAGATTAGTTTTGAACCTAAAATAAATGTTATTTGGTGTTTGCGTCGAGCATAATATGATTGGATCATGTTTATTGCAATACCGTTATTTATTTAAGTCAAAGAATAGTTGTTATTCTGTTTACATGAATAAAACCTTCTGTGGTCATACACCCAAGGTGAATGGTTTATTGAATCTCGATCGTAGTGATACACATATTCATAATATTGATGCCAAAATATGCAAAGTTGATAATGATAGTGCAACATATTTGTGGCACTGCCGTTTAGGTCATATTAGTGTAAAGCGCATGAAGAAACTCCATGCTGATGGGATTTTTGAATCACTTGATGCTTGCGAACCATGCCTCATGGACAAGATGACTAAGACTCCATTCTCCGGAACAATGGAGTGACCAACTGACTTATTGGAAATAATACATACTAATGTATGCGATCCGATGAGTGTTGAGGCTCTCGGCAGGTATCGTTATTTTCTGACCTTCACAAATGATTTGAGCAAATATGGGTATATCTACTTGATGAAACATAAGTCTGGAACATTCGAAAAGTTCACAGAATTTCAGAGTGAAGTGGAAATCATCATAACAAGAAAATAAAGTCTCCACAATCTGATCGCGGAGACGAATACTTGAGTTATGAGTTTGGTCTTCATTTGAAATGATGTGGAATAGTTTCACAACTCACGCCACCTGGAACACCACAGCGTAATGGTGTGTCCGAAAGTCATAACCGTACTTTATTAGATATGGTGCGATCCATGATGTCTCTTACCGATTTACCACTATTATTTCGGGATTATGCATTAGAGACAACTGCATTCATGTTAAATAGGGCACCATCTCAATCCGTTGAGACGACACCATATGAACTGTGGTTTAGCAAGAAACCTAAACTGTCGTTTCTTAAAGTTTGGGGCTGTGATGCTTATGTGAAAAAGTTTCAACCTGATAAGCTTGAACCAAAATCGGAGAAATTCATCTTCATAGGATACCCAAAGGAAACCGTTGGGTACACCTTCTATCACAGATCCGAAGGCAAGATATTCGTTGCTAAGAATGGATCCTTTCAAGAGAAGAAGTTTCTCTCGAAAGAAGTGAGTGGGAGGAACGTAGAACTTAATAAGGGAACTGTACCTTCTCCCGAATTGGAAAGTAGTTCATCACAGAAATCAGTTCCAGTGATTCCTACACCAATTAGTGAGGAAGCTAATGATGATGATCAAGAAGCTTCAGATCAAGTTACTACCGAATCTCGTAGGTCAACCAGAGTATGGTCCGCACCAGAGTGGTACGGTAATCCTTTCTGGAAGTCATGTTACTAGACCATGATGAACCTACAAACTATGAGGAAGTGATGATGAGCCCAGATTCCGCGAAATGGCTTAAGGCCATGAAATCTGAGATGGGATCCATGTATGAGAACAAAGTATGGACATTGATTGACTTGCCCGATGATCGGCGAGCCATTGAGAATAAATGGATCTTCAAGAGGAAGATGGACGCTGATAGTAATGTTACTATCTACAAAGCTCGAATTGTCGCAAAAAGGTTTTCGACAAGTTCAAGGTGTTGACTACGATAAGATTTTCTCACTCGTAGCGATGCTTAAGTCTGTCTGAATCATGTTAGCAATTTCCACATTTTATGAAATCAGCAAATGGATGTCAAAACTACATTCCTTAATGGATTTATTAAAGAAGAGTTGTATATGATGCAACAAGAAGGTTTTGTCAATCCTAAAGGTGCTAAAAATGTGTGCAAGCTCAAGCTATCCATTTATGGACTGGTGCAAGCCTCTTGGAGTTGGAATATACGCTTGATAGTGTGATCAAAGCATATGGTTTTATACAGACTTTTGGAGAAGCCTGTATTTACAAGAAAGTGAGTGGGAGCACTACAGCCTTTCTGATAAGTATTATGTGAATGACATATTGTTGATCGGAAATGACGTAGAATTTTCTGGAAAGCATAAAGGAGTGTTTGAAAGGAGTTATTCAATGAAAGACCTCAGTGAAGCTACTTACATATTGGGCATCAAGATCTATAAAGATAGATCAAGACACTTGATAAGACTTTCGATGAGTACATACCTTGATAAGATTTTGAAGGAGTTCAAAATGAATCAGTCAAAGAAGGAGTTCTTGCCTGAGTTGTAAGGTGAAGTTGAGTAAAGACTCAAAACCCGACCACGGCGGAAAATAGAAAGAGAATGAAAAGTCATTGTCTGTGCCTCAGTCATAGATTCTATAAAGTAATGTTGTGTACCAGACCTATTGTGTACTTCACCATGAGTTTGGCAAGAGGGTACAATAGTGATCCAGGAGTGGATCACTGGACAATGGTCAAAATTATCCTTAGTGGAATAAGGACATGTTTCTTGGTTATGGAGGTGACAAAAAGTTCGTCGTAAAGGGTTACGTCGATGCAAGCTTTGACACTGATCCGGATGACTCTAAATCTCAATATGGATAAATATTGAAAGTGGGAGCAATTAGCTAGAGTAGCTCCGTGCAGAGCATTGTAGACATAGAAAAATTGCAAAATACATACGGCTCTGAATGTGGCAGACCCGTTGACTAAACTTCTCTCACAAGCAAAACATGATAACTCTTTGGGTGTGAATCACATAACAATGTGAACTAGATTATTGACTCTAGTAAACCTTTTGGGTGTTAGTCACATGGCGATGTGCACTAGATTATTGACTCTAGTAAACCTTTTGGGTGTTAGTCACATGGCGATGTGAACTATTGGTGTTAAATCACATGACGATGTGAATTAGATTATTGACTCTAGTGCAAGTGAGAGACTGAAGGAAATATGCCCTAGAGGCAATAATAAAATTATTATTTTATTTCCTTATATCATGACAAATGTTTATTATTCATGCTAGAATTGTATTAACCGGAAACTTAATACATGTGTGAATGCATAGACAAAACAAAGTGTCCCTACTATGCTTATACTAGACTAGCTCGTTAATCAAAGATGGTTAAGTTTCCTGACCATAGACATGTGTTGTCATTTGATGAACGAGATCACATCATTAGATAATGATGTGATGGACAAGACCCATCCGTTAGCTTAGCATTATGATCGTTGAATTTTATTGCTATTGCTTTCTTTATGACTTATACATGTTCCTCTGACTATGAGATTATGCAATTCCCGAATACTGGAGGAACACCTTATGTGCTATCAGACGTCACAACATAACTGGGTGATTATAAATATGCTCTACAGGTGTCTCCGAAGATGTTTGTTGGGTTGGCATAGGTCGAGATTAGGGTTTGTCACTCCGTGTATCGGAGAGGTATCTCTGGGCCCTCTCGCTAATGCACATCACTATAAGCCTTGCAAGCAATGTGACTAATCAGTTAGTTGTGAGATGATGCATTACGGAACGAGTAAAGAGACTTGTCAGTAACGAGATTGAACTAGGTATGATGATACCGATGATCGAATCTCGGACAAGTAACATACTGTTGACAAAGGGAACAACGTATGTTGTTATGCGGTTTGACCGATAAAGATCTTCAAAGAATATGTAGGAGCCAATACGAGCATCCAGGTTCCGCTATTAGTTATTGACCGGAGATGTGTCTCGGTCATGTCTACATAGTTCTCGAACCCGTAGGGTCCGCACGCTTAACGTTCGATGATGATTTGTATTATGAGTTATGTGATTTGATGTACCAAAGGTTGTTAGGAGTCCTGGATGAGATCACGGACATGACGAGGAGTCTCGAAATGGTCGAGACATAAAGATCGATATATTGGAAGGCTATATTTGGACATCGGAAAAGTCCTGAGTGATTCGGGTATTTGTTAGAGTACTGGAGAGTTACGGGATTCGCCGGGGGAAGTAGTGGGCCTTGATGGGCCATACGGGAAAGGAGAGAAGGGCCTCAAGGGCTGGCTGCACGGCCCCCCATGGCATGTCCGAATTGGACTAGGGAGGGGGCGCTGCCCCCCTCTCTTTCCTTCTCCCTCTCCTACTCCTTCCCTCTCTCCCCTCTTGGAAAAGGAAGGGGACTCCAACTAGGATTGGGAATCCTAGATGGACTCCCCCTATAGGCGCGCCCCTCCTAGGCCAGCCTCCTCCTCCTCCCTCCTTTATATACGTGGCCAAGGGGGCACCCCAAGACATACAAGTTGATCTTTTAGCCATGTGCGGTGCCCTCCTCCACAGTTTCACACCTCGGTCATGTCGTCGTAGTGCTTAGGCGAAGCCCTGCACCGATAACTTCATCATCACCGTCACCACACCATCGTGCAGACAGAACTCTCCCTCGGCCTCAACTGGATTAAGAGTTCGAGGGACATCACCGAGCTGAACGTGTGCAGATCGCGGAGGTGCCGTGCATTCGGTACTTGGATCGGTTGGATCGCGAAGACGTTCGACTACATCAACCGCGTTACTAAACGCCTCTGCTTTCGGTCTACGAGGGTACATGGACACACTGTCCCCGCTCGTTGCTATGCTTCTCCTAGATAGATCTTGCGTGATCGTAGGCAAATTTCTCGAAATACTATGTTCTCCAACAAGTAATGACCAAAAAGATTTGAAGACATGGAGGATCTACTCGTTCCTAGATGGAGTAGAAGATGGAGCAGGGTCGACCTTGGAGTTTGGTGGTGCAGACGGGCCTGATGCTGAATCGTGGTGTAGTGCAGCCAAAGTTGGTGAAGTGGTGTCATCTTCTTCATCGACGACTCTCGCAACAACAGTTGTAGCTGAAGATGAATGTTCAGAATCTTCAATAGAGGGTGTGCGACGCCAGCCTGTAGTTTGTGAAGGCCTGGAGTCAAACTTGAAGCTCTCTGTGAAGCCATCTTCGTGAAGATCTTCTTCAAGACAGAGCAATGTGAGGCTCTTCCAGGACTGTCGTGGGAACGATTTTGACAATAATAAGGTATAGGGTAACGTAGCATGATCTATCGAGATGCATATGGGTGACACTGTGGTTTTAGCGAGTTCGGGCCTCTCACGGTGGAGATAACAACCCTACGTCTCGTGCTCCGGAGAGGCCTTGTTTTATCTTAGTATGTATCCGGAGATTACAATGAGAGGAGAACAGATCCCCGTAGTCCTGGGACTAATGGTGAAAAGAGCAAGAGATGGAAGCCCAGAGGCCCCCAAGTCTAGTGGTGGGGGTGGCTTATATAGAGTGCGCCACCCCCTCACCTCCTATGTTACAAAGTGGGGCATGAATGCCATAATGCCAGCCCACTACCAAACCCTCACCATGAGAATGATGTCGAATGCTTTGTTGCCTGCTGGTCTTCGTATATCCGAGTGAGTCGTACGGTCGAGTGGTGAACTGTCATCCGAGTGGATGGTATACTGCTTGGTCGAGTGGATAGTATGTTGCTTGTCCGAGTGGATATTATGTCTGTATGAAATTTATCTGGACCCACATGTTGTGTGGAACCCATGCTTTATGATACTTCGACCCTTCGTGGGCCTATCTGTTATGTGTATCCCCAACAAGGACCGCCGACAGGCTTCATGTGCAACAAATGAGTTCTTGGTGGCCAAGTTGCGAATGCGATTAACATCCACCAAGAGACTCTGCATCTGACGCTTCAGCCAGTCATGATGTCTATCCTTCTTTTGATGCAAAGACACTATAAGCTCACAGTCGTTGAGGACACGAGAACGCTTCTGAGGCCTTTGAGCAAAGGTGCTAGAAGTGGCTTTAGTATTTGTATGGTGTGGCATGCGCAAGTTGCCAGCCAGAGGATAAGCAGGGGTTGCATCATTTGGCACATTTATCCCTTCAATAGGCTGCGTGAAGCTTTGAAATTCTGCATTTTGAAGGTGGAGTGGCTTCTTTGCTGGCTCGGGGTAGATGGCTTCAATATACATATCAACATCAGGCAGAAATACAATATGGTTGCACGCTGAAGGTTGATAGTCAATGGTTGAATGAAGCTTAATCAAGCGCATCACCCATGGAGCATAAAATTTCAGGCCAAACAGATCAATCCCAGAAGCAGCAAGCTGTCGGATGAAGAAATCCTGAGTGTTGAATCTGATACCATTGATGATATAGAAAACAAAAGTCTTCATGCCGCCTTCGAGTTTGGCTCCAGAAGAATTTCCTTTGAAGGGCCAGAGAGTACGCCTCAGAATATGATACACTGTGCGCGGCAAGTACTCAAGGTCCTTAACAAAGAATTCCTTGGGATATTCAGCATCATGGGGCAGTGGCTTCATCATGCTTAACATTTGGCTCATATTGGGCTCTGGCTTCTGGAAAATGCTTTGCAGTTCGTTCTGATGAAGCTCACAACCAGTACGTACAACTCACCTGGAGTGGGCAGAGGAGTAAGCTCAATGATGTCCTGAGCTTTAGCTTTGTGATGAATATCTCCTGTCATCCACTCAAGGACCCAAGTCTTAGGATCCCTATTGTAGCCTCGAATGTGCAATATAGCATAGAACTGAAGCAATAGTTCTTCATTCCGGTGCTCCTTATCAGTAACAAACGGCAGCAGCCCAGCCATAGTATCACAATCCAGACGCTTATGCGGAAAAATCCGGTCCTGGTTGTATAAGATACAAGAGTAGTAGCTTCGCTGGTGATGGCTCCAAAACTTGTTAGAGGATATCTTTGGCTTCGTGTACGGGTGATAACCCACAAGTATAGGGGATCGCAACAGTTTTCGAGGGTAGAGTATTCAACCCAAATTTATAGATTCGACACAAGGGGAGCCAAAGAATATTTGAAGGTATTAGCAGCTGATTTTTCAGTTCAACCACACCTGGAGATTAATTATCTCCAGCAAGTAATCAGTAGCAAAGTAATATGATAGTTTTGATAGTGGTGATAGCAGCAACCGTAACAGTAACAGTAACAGTGATAGCAGTATTTTTGTAGCAAGTGTAACAGTGATGAAAACAGTAGTAACTTAGCAGGAACAATATAAGATAAATTTGTAGGCATTGGATCGGTGAATTGTTGGATGATATTCATCATGAGACAGTTATAGACTAGGGTAATATGACACTAGCTCCAGTTCATCAATATAATGTAGGCATGTATTCCGTAAATAGTCATACGTGCTTATGGAAAGAACTTGCATGACATCTTTTGTCCTACCCTCCCGTGGCAGCGGGGTCCATATTGGAAACTAAGGGATATTAAGGCCTCCTTTTAATAGAGAACCGGAACAAAGAATTAACACATAGTGAATAGATGAACTCCTCAAACTACGGTCATCACCGGGAGTGGTCCCGACTATTGTCACTCCGGGGTTGCCGGATCATAACATGTAGTAGGTGACTATAACTTGCAAGATCGGATCTAGAACATGGATATAATGACGACAACATTAACGGTTTAGATCTGAGTTCATGGCACCCGGGCCCAAAGTGACAAGCATTAAGCATGGCAAAGTCATAGCAACATAAATCTTAGAACATAGTGGATACTAGGGATCAAGCCCTAACAAAACTAACTCAATTTCATGACGAATCTCATCCAAATCCTCACCGACCAGCGAGCCTACGAACGAATTAATCACTACCGGTGGGGAGCATCATGGAATTGGCGATGGAGAAGGGTTGGTGATGACGAAGAACGAAGATCCCCCTCTCCGGAGCCCCAAACGAACTCCAGATCTGGCCTCCCGATGAAGAATAGGAGGTGATGGCGGCTTCGTCTTGTGGATCACGATAATTCTTTCTCCCTGATTTTTTTCTGGAAAAATAGGATTTTATAGTGTCGGTTTCAGGGTCTGCGGGGCCACCAGGTGGGGACAACCCACTGGCATGCCAGAGAGGGGCGCATACGGTGGGTTGTGCCCACCTAGGTGCCCCTCTCCGGTAGGTCTTGGCTCCAGAAATTCTTTTTTATTGTATAAAAATTCCTCGCAAAGTTTCGTTCCATTTCAAGAACTTTTATTTCTGCACAAAAATAACACCTTGGTAGTTCTGCTGAAAACATCATCAGTCTGGAGTTAGTTTCATTCAAATCATGCAAATTAGAGTCCAAAACAAGAGGAAAAGCGTTAGGAAAAGTAGATACGTTGGAGACGTATCAACTCCCCCAAGCTTAAACCTTTTCTTGTCCTCAAGCAATTCAGTTGATAACTGAAAGTGAAAAAGAAAAACTTTTACGAACTCTTTTGCTCTTGTTTGCATAAATAAGCTTAAACAACACCCAGGTTTTCAGCCAACATTATAACTAACCATGCCGACAATAACTTTTAATGATTATATTAACTCATATAAATGACATAATCAGCTAGCGACCAATAATAAGATATCACAAACCGCAACATGTTTCAAAACAACCATGATATAATATGACAATAGTGGTATCTCGCTAACCCTTTCTAAGACCGCAAAACATAAATTTAGAGCACCTCTAAAGTTCAAGCAGCGATTAAGATTGTAATTCATGGTAGAAACGATCTAGTTATGATGCACCCAACATTAGCTACACACAATGCATAAGTCATGATAGCTGCGCTCTCAGGTTCTGGCGCTTGTTTTAGAAGGTGATGACACAAAATAAGAATAAATAGATAGTCCCTTCGCAGAGGGAAGCAGTGATTTGCAGAGGTGCCAGAGCTCAAGTTTTTAAAACAGAGATAAATGATATTTTGAGACATGCACCTTTCTCATTTACTTCACGACCATCAGTTATCAATATCTTCCATACTAAGCACGCTAGTGGCAGTTCCCAAGCGATAAAAGTAAAGGTTTTGACTCCATTGGGAGTTTTTGTTTGATTATTTGTAAGCTTTTTCTGTTTGCAGTTTGGGACTGGGAATCCCTATTACCGCCCTTTTCTCGTGAGATGGCGAATGAATAAACACTCAACCTGAGAATAACCCGCTTAACATGGAAGATACCGACCACCTCATGTCATTCCATGAACGATCCAGGCACACAAAAAGGATATTTATTAGAAGTTTTTAGAGGTGGCACATGCAAATTTACTTAGGATGGCAGGATAATACCGCATATAGGTAGGTATGGTGGACTCATCTGCAATAACTTTGGGTTCAAGTTTTTTGATGTACAAGTAGACACTACAAAAAAAACACTGCCGTGATGATACATGTTTGTCACAGTAGGTCGCGTTTTTTGTCATGCATGTACATCCATGACAAATTTATGACAGAATCAAGATAATCATACCTGTGCTGTCGTAGAAGTGTTCCATGACATTACCAAAATTATCATCACGGAAGTGTCCACTTCCATGACGATAAATCGCGCGTCACAGAAGTGCTTTCGTCAAGGGTGATCGACATGTGGCATCCACCGTAACGGAACACCGTTAAGCTATCGGGTCGGGTTTTGGATCCGATAACCCGTTAACAGCCCCGACCAATGGGAAATTTCCATGTGTAAAATTCTTATTGGCCGGGCGAAACACGTGTCAGCTCGTCAGTGGGTCAGATAGGCGCCTATGATATGTCGACACGTGCCACGGCCCACCACTGGCCAATTTAGCTTACAAAGCCGACCCGTTTGACTTGGTCAAAAGTTAAGGGGCTGGCCCATGAAAAGCCCGTTAACGGTCTCTTCACAAATAGCCCATTTTACGGCTCGTTAACTCACGGTCAGTTAGGCACTAAAGGAAATCGGCCCAACAACGTCATGTGGGCCGTCGAATATAACACCAGCCCATTTCACTTTCGGCCCATGTATGGCCCACGACGTCTTTCGGCTGATATGAGGCCTTCGTATCTTTCGGCCCTTTCAGGCCCACGGTGACTCTAGCCCATAATGAATAGTAATTTTCTTTGTACCCGTTAACGGCCCATGATTTACATGGGCCGTTTCTAGCCAGTGTTAGCTTTTGGCCTATTGACGGCCCATACGTTCTTGGGCTCCTTTTCGGCCCTCGATTACTTCCGGCCCGTTACTAGCCTATTCCCCTAATGGGCCAAATTCGGCCCATGGCAAGAGTCGGCCCGTTACTGGCATGTTCCCCAAATGGGCCAAATTCGGCCCATGGCAAGAGTCGGCCCATTACTAGCCTGTTACCCTAATGGGCCAAATTCGGCCCATGGCAAGAGTCGGCCCGTTTACGCCAGCCGCCCTATATTACTCGCCCATTAACGACTGTTATGCCCGTGATAGAATTAAGCTTTTGTAGTCCTCTGACACGTTAACGGCCTGTTACCGTCTTGGGCCGATACCAATTCGCCCGCTTCTGCCCATGTAGACCCATTTATCCGACGGCCCGAGGCCCACCGATTCTGAGCCCATTTATCAACGGCCCGAGGCCCACCGATTCTGAGCCCATTTATCGACGGCCCGTAGGAGACCCATGGATCCTCGCCCGTATATGGC
This sequence comes from Aegilops longissima, assembly GCA_021605205.1. Taxonomy (NCBI): domain Eukaryota; kingdom Viridiplantae; phylum Streptophyta; class Magnoliopsida; order Poales; family Poaceae; genus Aegilops; species Aegilops longissima. The sequence continues at coordinate 536,002,494 of CM038677.1, read as the reverse complement.
CCATGGGTAGTTGCGCCACTAGCAAACCAGGGAAAAGAAGACTAGGAAATAAATAAGGCGAAACTAATGCTAGGCTATTAAGGCGATTACACAGATTACATCCACTCGGCATCAAAGATCGCCACCGGTGCAAATATAGGGAACACCCTACACTATACAAAAATGGCTTGTTGATTTCTTCACCGGTGGCTGCACGTTAAGAATAAATTTTGTATCGCACAAAACAAATTACAACTATATAACAAAAGGAAGGTTGGCATAAAACTTAACAGTCTAGCAGATAAATGCACCACCGTAAAGTTGAAGCTCGGTTCATTTGACCGATCATTACGTTTTCATCTGTATTGTCCGATGGAGCACCATAACCCTCGCCTTCATTTCCCTAGGCTCTGAACAACATAGCAAATGTCCGATAGTCCGGTTTCAAAACCATGCATATCTTGACGACATTGAGAATGTTTCTCCTTGTTTCACAAAGGGCCTCTGTTAGGGAATGGACTTGTGTGCGAGCGCAGATACAACATTGCTTCGAGCTTGCATATCTTGATCATGAGGCAGTTTGGACGATATTGCCTTAACAACCAACCCGGTATTACGCAGTGCGTGCTTTTGGCAATTTGTTAGTGGATGTCTTGACCCACCGCAGCAAGAGCGACATTGCGGTTATAGTTGCCTCGCCACCTTCAGAAGGTGGCGGTTCCACCATTTTTTCCATAGCTCGCTGAAAAGTTGAGGTTTTACATTAGTAGTACCAGAACAGAAGATATTAAGGAGGCATCAAAACCAAACAAAATAGCTTTGGTCTATATACAGAACTTATTCTAGTGAACCCATGTGAAATATTAGTTGTATTTTATTGCAAAGTACATAATAAAACCAGGTTCAAACATATGACCATGTACCATCGCTAATGTATTGTCTATTTCTTCACATTGTATTGAGAGCTAAGGATAAAGAGACAAAGTTTATAATACGGTAAGTATAGTATGACATCATTCATATCAAAAAGCAACTGAGAACAGACAAACAGGCAATTGTAACATTGTGTGGGCAAGTCCAGCACGGAACTAGATTACGGGTCAAGATCAAAGGAACATCACTCCTCCCTTTTAAACCTTGTAAGGTGCAATGATACACTAACACAATTGTGTATAAAATTGAAAAGAGTAATAGACATTGGCTGCAAACCATGCAGTTCAAGGCACAAGTTAGAGTAAGTAGTAGTTAAAAGGCATGAGGATTAAGGACTTACAACAGCGGCTTTGACTGGTGTAGTCATGCCCTTCTTCTTGCTGGTGTGACAGTCCTTGAAGATTTCCACAGCATTTGGTTCAGGTACTTTTGGTCCTTGCGGGCTTTCCTCTGCATTTGAACAAGTCAATATAGATCTGATAATATGGTACAGCGAAAAGAGTGAAACGGCAGCTAATTACAAGAGCCTCACGATTGTGCAATATAGCTACGAGATCACGTAAATGCATTGGAATTTCACTTTCGTGCAGTTAGCCTTGTTCTTTGAATAGTTCACCTACAAGAAGATAGATTTGTGTGGCACATGCGTCAATAGGACTTCAACATGTGATCGATCACATATATATAATGTACACGATACTTGGATCGGACCAGTGTTTAACAAGGCCCTCCGGTCTTCATCCGATATATTTTCCACTAGAGATGTTTGGGAAAGTTCACCGTTAGCCTTGCCTTCAAAGTGAGTTTTCCTCAAGTTATACCGATCTTGTCATGAGCAGACTTGAAAACATGGGTGCAAGCTTGTCAGTTGCATCATCTTGGCTATCCAACTTGAACCTCATTTGTTGAAAATTATGGGAGTCTCATTATCAGCAACCTAGAAAGTATGGGATAGAGCAATACGATATTACTAGTTTCCATACATAACCATACTTACAGATAAATGGTCGAGGAAGGTGTTGAACTGGGTTTCGTCTTTGTCATTCCTGTACTGAATCCATGTTGGGAGGATACATACATGACACCTAACGGTAACCGCTACCTCTGATACTAACTTGGCTGACTCTGTAGCATCACGTGGCCTTTTTAAACCTGCCTCAAAACGGATCTCCATTCTTCCTCCTCTAGATTTAGTTAGCCTATCGAGCATTATCCCTGATGTTTGTTTCCTCTTGCGCCTAGGTGCTAGTCCAACAACGAACATAGGAAGTGTTAGTGTACATCAAGCGTGAGACTACATATAAAGAAGCATGCAAGCGTAACTTGCTCCAGCAACTACCTTCTTGCTGTTGAAGCTCACAAGGTTCATCTGATATTGCCAACTCGTCTTGTGTCAAGAGTGCTTGGGAAGTAGTGTCGGTGGCAAGGGAGCTTGGGAACGTCTGCTAGCTCAGTTGGCCGACGAGTATGTCGTGCACTGGTAATCTTGTGGTAGGTGTTGCAACAACTAGGGTTGTCTTTGCTTGTTTGGTGGCAGCTATTTGTTTCTGTTTGGCTTTTTTTGCAGCTCGTGTAGCATGGGATGACGTGTTTGTATAATTTTCCGCTGGACTTTCACCTTCTACTGCACCATCAGTACCAACAGAATCTGCAGGATTCATCCGCTTCTCATTCCCTGCCATTCTGTGTTTCTTCCTCTTTCTCTGTGCCATGTTAAGTCAAGTCGACAAGAAAAACGAATAACAATTTAGTTCTTCAGAACAAATTGATGCGTGATGCACACGAACTGAACTTTGATGTTAGAAAACCACATGATAGGAGGATGTAACAGGATGGAAGAGATAACCAGAACTATGATGTGTAAACTAAGAAGAAGACATTTCACCAAATTAGAAGCAATGAAATGGAAGGTAGACACCAAATGAAAGATGCTACAAATATCGCTTTGCCAAGTTAACAGTATCTCAGCATAAATGGCGTTTAAACAAATGTGAAGCAGTACAAGAAATAAATCATATGCAAGATGCAAACAACATCACACAACCATGTTAGAGGTCTCACGTCATTAGTGCCATTGCATATTCACAGCTTATGATGTGTAAACTATGGAGAAGGCATTTCAACAAATTAGAAGCAATGAAAGCTAGACACCATATGAAAGATGCAACGAATATCACTCTACCAAGTTAAAACTGTCTCGTCAGAAGTGCCATTTCAACAAATTAGTAGTACAAGCTAGAAAAGAATGTGAGATGTAACCTATATCACACTGCGAAGTCAAACGTGTCTTATGATAAGTGATCGTTGCAGGTTACACAACAGTAGTAATTTGATGTAAGAACATGGTGTGATAGACAGATATTGTATGTTCTAGAAACAGGAACACGTGTCTTATTCAAGTATAATGTGTAAAGTAAGTAGATGGAATTCAACAAAATTAGAAGCAATACAAGCTAGACATCACACATAACATGCAACCACATATAACGATTGCCAAGTTAGAGGAGCACCGGTGATCTGCACTAGGGAGACGCGCTCATCATAAACACAGCTTTGTTGAGTGTCTATGCATGTGTTGTCTTGGAAATCATCTTGGGGGTGTGGAGGAGTAGAAACTGTAGAGGCCCTCCGTTTGGAAGGAACGCCTTTATCCGCTGCCTTGCTAACTTCCTTCCGCTTTATTGATTTTGAATTGTCAAGTAAAACCGACAAGAAAAAGCAATAAAATTCCCTCTTCAGAACTCATTCATGCATGATACTGACAATCACTACTTTGATGTAAGGCAAACACATGATACCAGGATGGAATATGTACGAAAAACAGGACGGCATGGCATGTTCACAACTGTTTGTGTAAACTAAGCAAAAAGCATTCCAGCAAATAAGAAGCAATGCAAGATAGACACCACATGAAAGATGCAACCAATATAACTCTGCCAAGTTAAAATCGTCCCATCATAAATGGAATTTCAACAAATTAGAAGCAGCGCCTGCTATAAATCATATGAAAGTTGCAACTAATATCGCACTGCATATACTAAAGGTGTCTCGTCATATTGATTGACGCGGGATACAAAAAAACAATAGTTTTATGTAAGGACATGCTTAATAGACAGATGTACTCTGTACTAAATACAGGAAGGCATGTCACATTAACAGGTATAATGTCACATTTACGGAGTATAAGCTAAGCGAGACTAGCACATGCAGTTTAACCAGATTGGAAGAATTACAATCTAGACAACATATGCAACATGCAACCACATATCACGCTGCCAAGTTAGAGCAAGCACCTGCGATGCTAGTGTAGGGGAAATGCTGTAATCAACTATAGAGCTACGTTCACTATCTTCATCTAGCATTTCTGTTTCTTGAGAATCATGTCGGGAGGTTGACGCTGCATTCTTTAAATGAGGAGTAGTCCCCTTGCCTGCCTGCCTCGTCATAAGTGATTGATGAGGGATACACAAGAACATTAGTTTGATGTAAGAACATGGTTAATACACATATGTACTAGTATGTACCAAAAACAGAAAGGCATGTCATATTCAAAGGTATAATGTGTAAGCTAAGCAGGTGCAATTTAACCAAATTGGAAGCAATACAAGTGTGACGCCCCCGATTCAATCGTACACTAATCATGCACGCAAATGTGTACGATCAAGATCAAGGACTCACGGGAAGATATCACAACACAACTCTACAAATAAAATAAGTCATACAAGCATCATAATACAAGCCAGGGGCCTCGAGGGCTCGAATACAAGTGCTCGATCCTAGACGAAGTCAGTGGAAGCAACAATATCTGAGTACGACATAAGTTAAACAAGGTGCCATAAGATGGCTAGCACAAACTGGGATACAGATCGAAGAGGAGCAGGCCTCCCGCACAGGATCCTCCTAGGTCACTCCCGGTCGTCGTCGGGGCTGCTGCGTAGTAGTAGGCGCCCCGGTGTAGTAGTCGTCATCGACGGTGGCGTCTGGGTCCTGGGCTCCATCGTCTGATTGCAGCAATCGAGTAGAGGTAGGGGGAAAAGGGGATACAAGGCAACCGTGAGTACTCATCCAAAGTACTCGCAAGCAAGGAGCTACACTACATATGCATGGATATATGTGTAAAGGCCATATCAGTGGACTGAACTGCAGAATGCCAGAATAAGAGGGGATAGCTAGTCTTAACGAAGACTACGCTTCCGGACACCGGTCTTGCATGCATGACGAAGAGGACAACGGAAGTCCTCCAAGTAACATCATATAGCAATAACCCTACCGGCAATCCCTGCTCATAACCACGAGCGAGAGCGACCACCGGTTATGTATCGGCACTTGGAAGGTGTGTTTTATCAAGTATCCGGTTCTAGTTGTCATAAGCTCAAGGTACAACTCCAAGTCGTCCTGTTACCGAAGACCACGGCTATCCGAATAGATTAACTTCCTGCAGGGTGCACCATCTTACCCAAAGACGCTGATCCCATTTGGCGGACACACTTTCTGGGTCATGCCCGGCGCGGAAGATCAACACGCCGCAGCCCCACCTAGGCACAACAGAGAGGCCAACACGCCGGTCTAAACCTAAGCGCGCAGGGTGCAGGCCCATCGCCTGAGCACACCTGCACGCTTGCGTCTGTGACGAAGCAGACCTAGCCCATCGAGCGTTCCGGTCCAATCCGGTAGCGCGCCGCTCCGTCGCCGACGTCTGAAGTACTTCGGCTGATACCACGACGCCGGGATATCCATAACTACGAACGCCGAACAGGGCCAGGCCCACCTCTCTCCTAGGCGGTCTCAACCTGCCCTGTCGCTCCGCCACAAAGATCCACTCGCGGGTGCTCCATCAGCCGACCCGACTTTAGTCTCACATGTATCATGTATAAGTATATAGTATATACCCGTGATCACCTCCCGAGTGATCACGGCCCGATAGTATAGCACGGCAGACGGACAAGAAAGTAGGGCCACAGATGAATGTACTAGCATCCTATACTAAGCATATAGGATTGCAGGTAAGGTAACAACAGAAGTTACAAGGACAGGCTATGCAGCAGTATAGGAGTATCCGAAAACAGTAACATGCTATGCTACTCTAATGCAAGCAGTGTAGATAAGAGTAGGCGATATCTGGTGATCAAGGGGGGGGCTTGCCTGGCTGCTCTGGCAAGAGAGAGGGGTCGTCAACTCCGTAGTCGATCACAGGGGGTACCGGCAGCGGTCTCGGGGTCTACCGGAAAAAGTAACGGAGGGGGAACATAATAAATAACAGAGCAATCGAAGCATAACATGACAAATGCGGTGCTAGAGGTGATCTAACGCAGGGATAGGTGATACCGGTGAAGGGGGACATCCGGGAAAGTATCCCCGGTGTTTCGCGTTTTCGGGCAGAGGAGCCGGAGGAGAAAAGTTGCGAGTTTGATATGATAGGGGTGTGTGGTGGACGAACGGATTGCGTATCTGGAACCGTCTCGTCGATCTGAGCAACTTTCATGTAGAAAGTATTTCGATCCGAGTTACGGTTTATTTTGTATTAATTTCCAAAGTTTTATTAATATTCTAAAATTTTGTAATTAATTTTAACCCGAATTGACCAAGTCAACTTGACTGGTCAAAAGTGGAGGTGGTGGCCCACATGTCATTGTTTTATTAATTTCCAAAAAAATTATCTAATCTAACTAGGTGGACCCATATGTCATCCACACATTATACTAATTAAGCGATTCAACTAACATACCTAATCCTAGACTAATCTAATAGGCCGGCCATTACTGGGCATAGCCCAGCCAGCCACACACATGGCGCACACACACACCACACTGCACGCACACACACCACGCTGCTCAACACACAGACACACACACGGGCGCACCTGGACATGGCCAGCTGCACACACACACACACCACGTAGAACACACACACACACACAGCTCGGCCATGGCTGGCCGTAGCAGCGGCGGCATCGACGGACAATAACGGCAGCAACAGGAGCGACGCAGCAAGCAGCGGCGGCAGCGGCAAACAGCAGCGACGGCACAAGGGGCATCCGGCAGCAATACAACGACAGTAGCAAGTTAAGCAGCAGCAGCTCACGACGCGACGTATACGCAGCGTCGAGGTCGGATGTGCTCGGGGACGGCAAACGGCGACCAAATCGAGGCAGGGGAAGGAGGGATCCGGAGGAGTTGCTCACAGGCAGACCATTGGCGCGCTCGGAGTGGGTCGGGGTGGACCGGAGAGGCGGTGGTGATGGCGAGACGATGACGGCCGGACGAAGAAGACGAAGACTGTGTCGGCTACGCAGCTCCCCGCCTTGTTCCGGTGCCTCGAGCGGACGCGTAGAGCGCTGCGAACCTCGTGATGTGCTCCCGTCGCCGGAGATGCGGTGGGACGCGCCAACGAAGGCGAGGCAGCGGTGACCACGTGAGCTTGCGAGCTCAAAATCGAGCCAGAGGAGAGGGGGGGGGGCGATGGGGATCGAGGAGGAGATGAACGAGGGCGAGCTAGGGTTTCTGGGGGACACCTTAGTAGGCTGAGGGGGGTTACAGATGGCCGGCACGTGGCCCTGGAGCCATGGATGGCCAGCACGCACGGCTCTGCCTCTCCCCTGTGAGAGGTAGGGGAAAAGGCCGGCAAGTTGGGCTGGGCCTGGTACAGTAAAAGTACTGGGCTTAAGTTAACGGGGGAATTTCTCCTTTTTTTATCCTTTTCTTTTTTTTCCAATCTAGCTATTGTTTTTCTAAATAGTTTAATGATCAAATGAATTTTTTTTAATTATGAAACTTTGCACAAAAATGATATGTAATATTCTAGGGTTGCACAAAAAGTATTGAGGGCATTCGCAATTATTTGATATTCGGTTTGAATTTAAATGTGTTGGATAGGTGTTGCTGGGTCTGTTTTACATACTTTAGGGGCATTTTAACCACTCAAATAATGTTAGTTTCTACATGAAAATTATATAGTAATTATTTTCAACCCAACGAACATTTTTTTTACCGTTTAAAGAAATATTTTTTTGACTTGAAATTTAAATTTGAATTTGACTTTGCTTTTTATTTAGTGGCAATGTGCATAGTAATCATGATGACATGGACACCATTAGGGAAGATTACTGTAGCATGATTCTCGGGGTGTTACAAATCTCCTCCACTACAAGAAATCTCGTCCCGAGATTTAAGAGGTGGAGTAAGGGGAAGTTCTGGTTACAAAATTCTAACGGATCTTTTCGCTCTTGGCTGCTCTTCTCAAAGACGGCGATCCCTTTCATTGATGTCTTCATTTCTCTGCTTCACGTCATCGTGATGAAGTCGTCATCCTTTCTTCGGAAACTCCATCGTACTTACCAATAGGTAAGGGGTTATTCCGGCAGAACGAACCTATGCAAGGTTGACTAGCTGGTAGCTAACATCGGGGAAGGTGGCGGAAAGTAACCCTCGAACTGGAACTCAAGAAAATATCGAGAGCAAAGTAAGAAGGTACCATGAGAAGTTTCAAGCGGGTAGGCAATCATCCGATGCCTGAAACAAAGTGTAAAAGGGCTCCAGAGCAATGGTAATAAGTTTTGTGTCTGATACCAGAATATATTACTAGGAAAGTGACCCCGTGGATTACATACGAAGTCAAGCACGAGGAATAACTTGGGCAACAGGGGTGTACAGGGGAGTCGGGTTTCGATCCTGTGAACTGTGGGTTATGGGCCCACCATGTGGGTTAAAAGTAGGAAGGGCGGTGACATCTTGCACGGTCATGATAGCAAGACATGTCAAAGGTTAGCCTATCAGTTATGCGGGCAACAATGTCGATAACAAGGGCGAGGGACGAAGAGAACCGTTTTCCTGCTCGTTGAACGAGGCGGACCATTAGGCAAAGTTCTCGTCCATCGGTGGTTACGAAATGTCATCAACAAAAGTAACAGGTCTCCTTTGCAGAGTTGTACACCGAGGTGTTTACATAAGGAGTAAATTATTACTGCTTAGGTTATATAGACTACAAGAAAAGTCGATGCAGACCAATGGAAAGGAAAATGTGATCATTAGGTTAAAAGAGAACAATGGAAAGGAAAATATGTTTAAACACATATTTCAGGGTATATCCTTCCCAAGGATAAGCGAGCATGATATCCATGACAGGATATAATGTAGAAAACCCTTTAGGTAAGGGAGAGAAATTTCATGACATTACCCATACAGCGGTGTTGGATAATTGAGCAAGAAACATTTAGCATTGGGCTTGAATGTTCTTATTGAAAATCAGAGTATCACAGACATGCTTCGAGATAGCATTGACATGGCCTTCAGGTGAAGATCAGACTTTGGAATCTCGAAGGATCCATCTGGAATAACTTGTAGAATCAGTATTACAATTCCCTCATGGAGGAATGGATAACCCTGCTGAAAAGGAATCTATAATGATAGGTCCTCCGGCCGGAAGTGCTAGGCATGACATCATGCTACGGGTCATCAAAGGATCAACATCATAACTCTTGAAAGTTGTCCCAACCATCATATCGACCGAGATTCAGATCCGATTGGTGTCAGGATACCTCAGACTTAGGATACCTGAGAAGAAAAGGTGCAACGCAAATTGACGAGATGACATTGTAAAATCCCCGGGGAAATGAACTTTGAAGTGATTTCCGTTAACAAGAGTCCATCATTAACCCAAGGAGAGGACAAGGAGGTGTCTGGTGAACTCAACGGCAATTCACCGAGATTCCCAAAAGATGGACTTCCACAATTAAGTGAACAAGGAGATAACATTTGTCAGAACAAATGATATAAGGAAGTATGCTCGAGGAAAACAAACACAAGTAAACATTGGTTGAAAGGTGCGCCCGATGGGTTGGGTTGCACGACCAATGTCAGAATGGTGATTCAATAATCGATAGCCTAAGAATGAACCTTCGACCATTAACTTCAAAAAAATAGGGTTGCTAGAAGGAAAGAATCCAAACAACACCGTCCACTTGTTGGAATTAACACGGGGACCAAGAATGAATGGTGATGGTGAGAAGTATTTCTATGTCAAGAATCCTCAAGAGGTGGAACAAATCTCAGAACATTCTTGACATAAAGGATGGTAATACTCCAAGGTAAAGAAGAACAAATGCTGGATAGCAGGGAGCTCAAGGTATAACACAAAACACGAACAAGTTTGTGTTGAACGGAAGGCGATAAAGTGGTCAAAGATAACACAAATCATCGGAGGCAAGGATGGTATTTCTCATCATGAACTCAATTGATATCCTAGAAGAGCTCATAAGGTTGATGATGATCACGACACATTTGTCGATAGATTTCATGAAGATGTAATCGATCAGCAACGACATCAGGTCAAAGGAATGATGAAGCGGAAGGTTATTGGAACCAAAGTGCGACACAAACTCGAAACCAAGCTTGTTGTTCAAGGCGAAATGATATGAAGATGAGGATTCGACGTAAGGTTAGTTCATCGTCGAAAATTGTGCTCCGTGAAGAAGGACCGGGTAGCACAGTTAAAATCAACACGACAATGATATAGCCAAACAGGCTAGGAATGGCGTGATCGGGTACAAACTCGTACTTATAGAAGCTTATTGAAGAGTTGTTGAACCGTAGTGCGGACTCGGTTCAGTTATCGGTGTCTTTGAGTGTTTAATAACTCAGAGCCCGCGAAAAATTGGAATCAGTGGGAAGGTAGCACTTGATGAAGAACTCATAAGAAGTTATGCAGTTCCATGATAATCCCGAGATACCAGGGGGTAATACTCGACACGAGATCAAAGTAAGATTGGACTGGTGTATTGATCCATAGAAGACAATTGTTTTAACTTGTCCGAGAAATGGATCAAAGAAGAACAATCATGGCTGGAACCACGATTGCAAATGGCCGGATCCCAGATATAAGAACTTATACCAAGGGGACAATTTATTTTTAAGAGAAGCTTTCATGATAAGATCTACATCGTGTCTATGGGCATGAACACAAAGTTTAAGGTCGACTCCCACTTCTCCAATGCATGACCATTCATTCACTTCTCTTTTAAAATGAGTTGAGTGTGAAACCTACCTAGTGAGTTACAAGAGGAGTATGACCCATGAAAAATTTCGGGTTCACACAGATTAAGGAAGGCATATGTTCAACCCCTCGGGGCATCGTGGAAACATATACCACAAGCTTCGATAGTAAATATCACCAGCTCGAAAGCAGAGCATGGTTGGCCAAATCAGAGAATAGGATTTACCAGCGACATTATGTATCTGGGAAAGACCTTCCAAAGTGATTGAATATGAGGGACGTTGTCGGATAAAATCCAGCAAAGGATCCGATGGTTCTCAAGGATCGATGTAAGCATCAAGACTCAAGCAGAAGAGGAAGGAATGCAAATGCAACAGGTTATGGAATCATCTGAATAATTCAAAGCTTAAATGCAAAGGAATTACGATTTCCAAAACAAAGGATCGAAGCGAAGTTCGATCGAGGATGGATCAATTGAATATACGGAGAGGCACAATCGATTTACGATAGTTTGGTCGAGAACCAGCTCATGTTCAAAATGACGTCGAGCCGGAAAGATAATCCTAGGACTCGGTCGATGATTGTGAACATTCACAAAGTATTGAATCAACGGACTCAAAATGATGGTGACAAAGGATGCCAATATGATTACTATACTTATGGGATTAATCATAATGAAAGCAAACAAGAAATTCGAGCAATAGGTTGCTAAGGATTTTGAATATCGAATGGTATTTGAAGACTTTTGTGTAACACATGAACAAGCTGGGGATGGCGGATACTCAATAAGTGCGAGCATTAACCATAGGGGTATTCGGTGACAAAGAACAACAAGGCGAGAAGCTCAAAGGGTTATCGAAACCACGGCGAGTTTTTCAGGTATCTTGTAATAACAAGACCAAATGGGGATGACGGTAAGAATAACAACTGCAAGTAGTTATCCATAAGGGTTTACGGTGGAAGGGAATTGCAAACGCGATGAACACAAGTTCTCGAGTTAACGGAGAGTATCTTGTGGTCTTACAGTGCAGCGCAGCGATCATCGATAATAAGGGCTCTCCGGGTGAAAGTGATAACGAGACCCTAAGGTTAGATTTAGTAAAATTCATTTAACCCGAATAGAAGAGAGATCAGAGTCCCAGAGTATAGGTCGAGGAATAAAAGATCCTAATACCACCCAATGGCGACGTGGGCCCGTAAGGCACACAGCCATGTTAGTAAAAGTTTTGTAATGTCTAGACTCGACTCGGCCAAGGAGTGTGGAAGGGGGATTCCTACAGGCAGTCGGCTCTGATACCAACTTGTGACGCCCCCGATTCAATCGTACACTAATCATGCACGCAAATGTGTACGATCAAGATCAAGGACTCACGGGAAGATATCACAACACAACTCTACAAATAAAATAAGTCATACAAGCATCATAATACAAGCCAGGGGCCTCGAGGGCTCGAATACAAGTGCTCGATCCTAGACGAAGTCAGCGGAAGCAACAATATCTGAGTACGACATAAGTTAAACAAGGTGCCATAAGATGGCTAGCACAAACCGGGATACATATCGAAGAGGAGCAGGCCTCTGCACAGGATCCTCCTAGGTCACTCCTGGTCGTCGCGGCGGGCTGCACGTAGTAGTAGGCGCCCCGGTGTAGTAGTCGCCATCGACGGTGGCGTCTCGGGTCCTGGCTCCATCGTCGATTGCAGCAATCGAGTAGAGGTAGGGGAAAAGGGGATACAAGGCAACCGTGAGTACTCATCCAAAGTACTGCAAGCAAGGAGCTACACTACATATGCATGGATATATGTGTAAAGGCCATATCGATGGACTGAATCTGCAGAATGCCGAATAAGAGGGGATAGCTAGTCTTAACGAAGACTACGCTTCGGACACCGGTCTTGCAATGCATGTAAGAGGACAACGGAAGTCCTCCAAGTAACATCATATAGCAATAACCCTACCCGCAATCCCCGCTCATAACCCCGAGCGAGAGCGACCACGGTTGTATCGGCACTTGGAAGGGTGTGTTTTATCAAGTATCCGGTTCTAGTTGTCATAAGCTCAAGGTACAACTCCAAGTCGCCCTGTTATCGAAGATCACGGCTATCCGAATAGATTAACTTCCCTGCAGGGTGCACCATCTTACCCAAAGACGCTTGATCCCATTTGGCGGACACACTTTCTGGGTCATGCCCGGCCGCGGAAGATCAACACGCCGCAGCCCCACCTAGGCACAACAGAGAGGCCAACACGCCGGTCTAAACCTAAGCGCGCAGTGCAGGGCCCATCGCCTCGAAAGCACACCTGCACGTTGCGTCTGTGACGCCGAAGCAGACCTAGCCCATCAGGCGTTCGGTCCAATCCGGCAGCGCGCTCCGTCGCCGACGTCTCAAGTGCCGGTGATACCACGACGCGGGATACCCATAACTACTCCCGCGTAGATGGTTAGTGCGTATAAGCTCGTAGCCAACCCAGATCAAATACCAAGACCTCGTTAAGCGTGTTAAGTAACCGCGAACGCCGAACAGGGCCAGGCCCACCTCTCTCCTAGGCGGTCTCAACCTGCCCTGCCGCTCCGCCACAAAGATCCACTCGCGGGTGCTCCATCAGCCGACCTGACTTTAGTCTCACATGTATCATGTATAAGTATATAGTATATACCCGTGATCACCTCCCGAGTGATCACGGCCCGATAGTATAGCACGGCAGACGGACAAGAAAGTAGGGCCACAGATGAATGTACTAGCATCCTATACTAAGCATATAGGATTGCAGGTAAGGTAACAACAGAAGTTACAAGGACAGGCTATGCAGCAGTATAGGAGTATCCGAAAATAGTAACATGCTATGCTACTCTAATGCAAGCAGTGTAGATAAGAGTAGGCGATATCTGGTGATCAAGGGGGGGCTTGCCTGGCTGCTCTGGCAAGAGAGAGGGGTCGTCAACTCCGTAGTCGATCACAGGGGTACCGCAGCGGTCTCGGGTCTCACCGAAAAAGTAACGAGGGGGAACATAATAAATAACAGAGCAATCAAAGCATAACATGACAAATGCGGTGCTAGAGGTGATCTAACGCAGGGATAGGTGATACCGGTGATGGGGGACATCAGGAAAGTATCCCGGTGTTTAGTTTTCGAGCAGAGGGCCGGAGGAGAAAAGTTTGAGTTTGATATGATAGGGGTGTGTGGTGGACGAACGGGTTGCGTATCTGGAACCGTCTCGTCAATCTGAGCAACTTTCATGTAGAAAGTATTTCGATCCGAGTTACGGTTTATTTTGTATTAATTTCAAAGTTTTATTAATATTCTAAAATTTTGTAATTAATTTTAACTCGAATTGACCAAGTCAACTTGACTGGTCAAAAGTGGAGGTGGTGGCCCACATGTCATTGTTTTATTAATTTCGAAAAATTATCTAATCTAACTAGGTGGACCCATATGTCATCCACACATTATACTAATTAAGCGATTCAACTAACATACCTAATCCTAGACTAATCTAATAGGTCGGCCATTCTTGGGCATAGCCCAGCCAGCCACACACATGGCGCACACACACACCACACCGCACGCACACACACCACGCTGCTCAACACACACACACACACACGGGCGCACTGGACATGGCCAGCTGCACACACACACACACCACGAGAACACACACACACACACAGCTCGGCCATGGCTGGCCGTCAGAAAGCGGAGGCATCGACGGACGATGAACGGCAAGAACAGGGAGCGACGCAGCAAGCAGCGGCGGCAGCGGCAAACAGCAGCGACGGCACAAGGGGCATCCGGCAGCAATACAACGACAGTAGCAAGTTAAGCAGCAGCAGCTCACGCACGCACGTATGTACGCGTACGCGCGAGGTCGGATGTGCTCGGGGACGGCAAACGGCGACCAAATCGAGGCAGGGGAAGGAGGGATCCGGAGGAGTTGCTCACAGGCAGACCATTGGCGCGCTCAGAGTGGGTCGGGGTGGACCGGAGAGGCGGTGGTGATGGCGAGACGATGACGGCCGGACGAAGAAGACGAAGCGTAGTCGGCTCGCAGCTCCCCGCCTTGTTCCAGTGCCCTGAACGGACGCGGTAGAGCGCTGCGAACCTCCAGGATGTGCTCCCGTACGCCGGAGATGCCGGTGGACGCGTCAACGAAGGCGAGGCAGCGGTGACCACGTGAGCTTGCGAGCTCAAAATCGAGCCAGAGGAGAGGGGGGCGATGGGGATCGAGGAGGAGATGAACGAGGGCGAGCTAGGGTTTCTGGGGGACACCTTAGTAGGCCGAGGGGGTTACAGATGGCGGCACGTGGCCTCGAGCCATGGATGGCCGACGCGACGGCTCTGCCTCTCCCCGTGAGAGGTAGGGAAAAGGCCGCAAGTTGGGCTGGGCCTGATGCAGAAAAGTCTTGGGCTTAAGTTAACGGGGAATTTCTCCTTTTTATCCTTTTTTTTTTCCAATCTAGCTATTGTTTTTCTAAATAGTTTAATGATCAAATGAATTTTTTTAATTATGAAACTTTGCACAAAATGATATGTAATATTCTAGGGTTGCACAAAAAGTATTGAGGGCATTCGCAATTATTTGATATTCGGTTTGAATTTAAATGTGTTGGATAGGTGTTGCTGGGTCTGTTTTACATACTTTAGGGGCATTTTAACCACTCAAATAATGTTAGTTTCTACATGAAAATTATATAGTAATTATTTCCAACCCAACGAACATTTTTTTTACCGTTTAAAGAAATATTTTTTTGACTTGAAATTTAAATTTGAATTTGACTTTGCTTTTTATTTAGTGGCAATGTGCATAGTAATCATGATGACATGGACACCATTAGGGAAGATTACTGTAGCATGATTCTCGGGGTGTTACAACAAGCTAGACATCCGGCTGGAGTGGTGACCATGATCATCTAGGACCTGAGAGCCTGGTGGGAGGCAGTCTGCTTCGCCACCATCGCGGCTTTTTAGTTGACTTCCAGGTGATGCCTGTCTTTCTTTGGGCTTGTCCTTGGCTCGGCCAAGGTCCTCGACTAGCTATTTGTCTTCCGGTGCTCAGCGGGATGGTGGTTCATGTAAAAATATCTTTACTTATCTTAATAAAGACCGACTTCGCCTTTCAATTCAAGCTAGACACCATATGGAACATGCAACCACATATGACACCGCAGTTAAAGCAAGCACACAGGATGGTGGTTCATTGCAGCGAGGTCATCAACTCGAGCAACGTTTACCGTCTCCATCTCACGACTTGCCCCTTTAAAGCGCTGTAACGCGCGCGCCTAGCCGCAGAGAAAGCTGGCACGACTTGTCTCTTTTCTTTTTTTCTTTGCTTTCGGCAGACTCTAAAATACCCTTGCATAAAAACACAATAGTGAGAGTATGGATGAAGTGTGTGCAGAACTAGTGCACTGTAAAAGTAGCAGATAGCAGGTGGCTGAAAAATAAATGATAGGAGACATATGATAGCTCTACAACATTGCATGGCAAACAAAATTAGATTCTACTCCGTATGATTTTGTAATATATGAGCACAGGAAATGCAGGTACTCCTCCAAAGACACCACCACATGTGGTCATATCTAAGATAACGATCATTGGAAATAAATAGGTCGATCGATTTTTTAATGAACCGTCCGATCTATAAGGAACAGGCAGATGGCCTCGTCTACCTCCCTTGATCCTTGTTGACGATCTTTCACGAACCGCCGGCGACCACCGCCCAGACCCGTGCTTCCGCCGCCCGCCCTCCCATCGACCTCACACCACCGCCGTGCTTGGCAGCGCCCAAGCCATCCTTTAATCCCGGCCGACCTCGGATCGGGCGCCAGAGCTCTAGGCCGCACACGCCCTAAGATAAACACTAGGCGCTGCTTCCCCAACGTAATAGTCGTACTAGCGCCTGTTACGCCGGGGAATGCTTCCGTTAATTGGGAATCAACTGGCCAGAAATTTAAATTCAGGGGGGCGACGGACCTCTATCTAAGGTGAAATAGTATATGAGGAGAAACCTTGTGCATCGCGAGTTACTAGGAACATCTAGTATCAAGAAGAAGCGGTCAACTAGTGTCTTCTGTGGGATGAATACCGTGCAAGCAGAGACGTAAGGTTTGCACGAATAAGGGAAGAGGAGTACCTTTTTCGGTTGCCGGTGTGGTCACCTCCACATGTCGCGCCGATCTTCTTCTTTTACCGGGAAACCGATGTTCGAGGGTGCAGGCTTGGACGAACCCATGGCCAAATTGTTGACTGTGTTGCCGTGGCGTATGTCGCGGAGGGGAAGCAGATCCGAGGCGGCGAAGGAAGGCGAGCAGGAACAACTCGGTGCGGTGGAGGGTGGCGGTTGGAGCGGCAGCGGTGAGGCGAGGACGGCGTGGTTGAACTGGCTCTGCACGGACGGCTCGGCCTCGGCTTCAACGACTAGTCGTGGATAGCGCTATGTTCAGGTTATGTGGACGGCGGCGTCGGGTATCGGCTCTGCGTGATGGAGGAGGCGGCGGTTGATGGGTGGGATGGGGTGGCGGGCGGAGGACGCCGAGGTTTCGCGGCTGGTGGAGAGGTAGTTTTGGCGCCACGAGTATGAATGGGGAATCGACGGGTGGGGGAACCATGTTTCGTCAGGGACGCGCTTGTTTTTGGCTTTTTGAGCAGAAGATGGGACATGCTTGTTTGAAATTTGGGGAAAGTACAAACTTTGCCCCCTCTTAAATTTCGGACCCATCATGGTCGGGGTAGGATGGTAATCCTGGTGTCCCAAATATTGGGCGGGGCGATTTGCCACGCGCATGTGTGCTTAGGTGGCCATTGTGTTTGAATGTTTTTCGGAGGCGGTTGCGTGGCGTCTAGATGAAGCTACAAACCTACCCGGTTTAGACCTTTGGACGTCGGGCCGGTAGGTTTCACAGGTCGGAGTTATTAGAAAAGTAATTTCCTTGTACTACCAAAGATTGGTCTCACGCGGTTTCGGGCGAGTAGAGGCTCTTTTGGCGCTTCGTTCAAAATTTTGAAACACAAGCATTCACGTTTAGAGTACTCTGGAACTATGAGGATTGACCTAAATAGACAATGTTATATTTGACCTTGTATGTTTGAAAACCTCATTAAATTATCCGCTTCCTTTTGAAATCTCGACACTTGAAAATCCTATAACTACGATTATTTTGGAATGGAGGAGCTAAATTTGAATCTATTTTGTACACGACTACATATGCTATTATGTACAAAATCAGAGCAAAGATTGGTACCCCCATAGTTTAGTTATGGTTTACAAATGTCATGATATCAAATTCAAATAATTGAATGGACTTCATGTTGAATTCAATTTTTTATACCACCTTAGGTTGAATTCAAATGTATGCTAGTTCATAGGTAGCTATTTATAAATGTCCATTGTGTAACTTTCGTATGTATATTGTGCTTTACACACACAACATGAACTATACTCACGTTTATATTCGATTGCTAAAGCGATGCATTGTCTGGAGTTCAAAATACTAACTATGTGGATCAATTGTGTCGAATAATAATATAGACATGCTCAAATTCGATAGAATCTAGATGTCTGATGGATCAATGACCGCTCCTTACGTGAATTGCAAATATCATGATCCCATCCTAATATTTGGATACAATTTATATCTTTAACCAATGTGTAGAGCAGTCTTTTACGTGTAGTTTCACTCTCCATCGGTGGTCTCTCACACATGCTCACTCACTCTCTCCCGAGGTGTCTTTCTCTCACACATGCTCTAGATATAACCCTCCCTCCCTCTCGTAACCATTTACAACTATTTTCACTAACCTTTATCACAAGCACTCTTCCTCTCGCAAACATACACACGCACAATCCTCATCGACCCTTTCTATATACATGGACCTGCCTACGTGTCTCATGTACACACATTATCTTTACGCATGTCTCTCACGCATTATCTCACACCTCTCTTCCTGATCGACGAGTATGATTCTAGCAGAGCATTCTGTTGGATGCCCCTTAAAGTTAGGTTGGATGAATAGTAATATCAGAGATAAAGGGGTTACCTTAGTCCGAGAACCTAGGGTTACAAATCCTAGCCGGCTTTGTCAGTGGACACAGAGTCCTTCACAATTCTGCTATCTTTGTCTTGTACGACTATTCATCCATGGGCCGACCAATGTGGCACAAGACGGAACCAAACGAAGGGCCTCACCTCGACCCACCAGACCTCACGCGGTGACACACCCTCTGCCCCCACGTCTCATTATCTTCTCACACCCACACATACCAACACAAACACCACACACACAGAAACTTTCTCTTTGTGCCTCTATTCCCTCCCCCCTTGCATATACACACTCAAGGGAATGGAATCTCTTGTCGTGACGTCATATTCGTCTCTCTCTCTAGACCACTCTCATTTCTCGTGCTATCTCTCCCACGCCCCCCCCGTCAGCCCCTCTATCCATGCCTCTCTCCAATACGTAATACACACACATACCTCTCTAGGCCCCGCCAAATGCATCAACTACACATTCGCACATGTTACATCACGTACCCCATTGATCTAAAAAGCCCTCTCTTCACGTTTATTTCGCATACAACAATCCTTTTGAATAAAGTGTGGCCAAAAAATTATTTTAGAGTTTCTACATATATACAATATTACAAAGTTATATGGAGTACGAACGCTAATTTGCATTGCATGGTGCCCACAATGATATTTATTCCGCACTGTCAATTTGTATATTTTTATACTATATACAAAGTTAGTCATAATAAAGAGAAACGAAGAGCATCTCTCTCTCCATCGCATACCCCTCAGACGCCCTTTCACGTATGCACACAAAACTATCTCCAGGTCCTCTAAAAGTAAGCCCCCAGAAAATTCACGCGTGTTTTAGCTTTCTCTCGCGATATATGCAATGACGATCATTATATTTGAATCGAAAGCACGATACATACATTGGACTTCATAATCCACTCATTACGGTCACCGTTTACGTTTAGTGGTTATTATACAGTCACGGGCTCACCGTACAACTTTGTATTTGCTCATGACATGACTAGTTGACCAGTTAAACGCTCCACGTGGCACCTCTAGTGTTGCATCACATTATCTCACTAACATCGTGCCCACCTATCGACTTGTATCTTCTCTACATCTACACTATTATAAAATACATAAAATACACTTATAAAAAAACAGAGTTGGTGATGATGGTGTGCCTGCCATCCTACAATATAGGTCGTCCGATTTATATCTGACGGATAGGAAAGAAACTATGGCAATTTTGCAAAAAGGTACCCACACACCTCTCCACATTTGCAAATAAGGCCTTCCCTCGTTCATCCTTTTCTCTCACAAGATAAACAATTCATACAAATGCATCTTGATGTTACATGCAACGCACGGGCATCTTGCTAGTAAGAATGAAAACAAACGACAAAAAAATATTTTGACGGTGGTTCAAGTCATGACCATGGGCACAGCGGACAAGGTGGCCTTGTATTGGTATGCTGAGCCGTCTGTTTTAACACACAGGAGCGGGTGTGGTGATTATACACACACCATGCACACGAACTCCATCCACGCAACACTCACACAAACACATGCACCCACGCACGCAAGCAACACTCACACGTACACACGCAGCCACGCACGCACGCAACACTCACACGCACACACGCACACATGCATGCACACACCAGTACACCACACGACCAACACACACTCTCACGCTCAAGTGCTCAACCTACACGTGCATGCGCACACATCAGGCCCTGACAGACACATACACAACCAGGTGAGTCCCGCGCACGGGTTGGAGCCTTGTCGCACCTGCGTAAATTTGTGTTTATCTGACCTTTTCCCTATGAGAATTGACAGGTGGGACCCACAAGGAACATGGTCAATTTAACTAGTCAACATGGCGCCACACAGACTATTTGGGCGGTCAACAGAGTGCAATCCGATGCTGAACTGTGAGCAAGTGACCGGATAATCACCGCAAAACATATATAGTGACCGTAATCAGCTTATTCTGAAGTTCGGTGACCGTATTACACTTTTCTCTCTGTAGGCCCTCCAAAACTACATCTCTACACGTTATCGCATGTTACATCTAACAACTATGCAATACAGCACTACTACTACACTCTAACATAATAAATCATATGTGTTTTTAGTTTTACTTGATATCATATTGTTACTTATAATTATTCAGTTTGCATACATTAAAATTGCCTTTGAAATGTATGGCTAGTATCATCTACCGCGCGGGAAAAATCCCGCCCTTTCCTGTTTAATCAGGTTTGTATCGATGGATCGTGCGGAACAGCAAAACTATAGTACTATACAGTACAAGTGACAGTTCACTGGGCCGTCGTGTTGTCTACTCCTTTGTCGTAAGAGTGGAGCGCTCGCTTTCATAAATCTTCTAGTCCCTTTCGCCGACATGTGGGACATCAAGCTACCGGGTCCACGTGCCATACCAGAATATAGTGCAGAGCAGCCGGGGTGAAGCACCCCAGTCATGGCGCCGGCGTAGTAATGAGCAATGAGGCGTCAAATCACAAAGCTGCACCTTTCCCGCAGTTAAGTTGGAGGGACAAAGTAATAATCCTAAAAAAAGAAGTTGGAGGGACGAAGAAACCATCATTTCACTAGTTGTTGAATCCGCTTATCCCTCATCTTCTTCAACTTAACCACGTGTTGCTTCTGCCGTTGTTCTGCCTCATGTGGGACGCGGATCAGCTTGGTAAAGCACTGACACATGGGACAGCATGTTAGCAAACCGCCAGGACAACATCCTCCAAAAATAAGATTCCCCCGCCATCCGCACAGCAAAATCACCTCCTTTTTACTAATCTTTGATTCTATAATTTTTTAGATCAATATAATTGAGATTTGTATAGATAGCACACAGGAGCAAAACCAAGTGGTATGGTTAACGGCATCCACAATGTGTAGCCAAATGTGAAAATAGCTTTTGGCATCGTGGGAACCATTGTGGACGGTGTTGCCAAAGCCAAAAAGATGGAACCAAAGCTCCCTGATTGATTGATTGAAGGAATAGAAAATGCAATGTCTCTCCTTTTCTACCGCAATGGGCAAGGAATTCAAATATAGTTACTACCTCCATTTTTTTTGTACACAAGGCCAGTATATCAAAATTACAATTTGCAAAGGGCCACTAATACTAATCGAGGAAAAATTGATGGGGTTAGCAACCAAGGACATTAATATCCCCTGCATGCATGCGGAAGTGAGAAGGTTCATTTGCATGGCGCTGCACTAATCAAGCGATGAGGAGTGAGATGGTTAGCTCTTTGGTCTTTCGAGAAAAAAAATACGCATTAATTGACACGTGAAACGAGGATTTGTATCGATTATATCCCGCGAAGGAAAACCTCGCCTTTCTTTTTTAACACTAGTACACCTAGTACGTACGTACTTATCCTGTTTGGGTCTAGGCCTTGCATTGCCAAACTTCGCCACACATTTTTGCCAAGCTTGCCTAAAGTTTTCAAAATGAGAAGGAGATACACTTAAGACAATTTGTCGCGGGTCGCACCGCACCCTCACATGGTCGCTCCTGCACGCCGCGGTCGCACCGCACCCTCACACAGTCGCTCCTGCACGCCGCAAACCCAACCAAGGGAACACACCGTCACTGACACGTGCTGTCGCATGTGAACAAACCAAACTCAGCCATCCTATCGCTGACACATAATTTTCGTTCATAGAGTATGTTTATCCAACTGGAGTATCCGTACGGCCCGTGCGGTGGTCTGTTGGGGAAGAAGAAGAGGTGAGGAAGAAGGAAAGAAGGGTTAGGAGACGAAGGATATTCATCCAACCGCCTGAAATGGTTGACTGACCCAAGTCAGGCGACTTGCATAACAAATAGTATGTTTTTACACAACAAAAGATGCATAAAAAACAACATAAAGGAAAACTATCACTGCTGCGGAAAGAGACGGCCTCGTCGTCTTTGGCTGCCGGCGCGAACCAGCCGCCGCTGCCGACGTGTGTCTCCGCACCGTGGTTGTCCTTGGCCTCCAGCTACTCGTTCAAGTGGAGCGTACGGGCGCTCTGCACGGACGAGAGCACAGCCCGGTTCAAGTCGAGGACGTTCGGTTCTGCCTGCAGGAGGGCCTCGATGGCAGCGGCATCCGCGCGCTCTGCGTCGAGTCGAGCCTCCGCCGCTCGGTTCAAGTACAGGACTTCCGGTTCCACCTGCAGGAGGGCGTTGATGAGAGCGGCATCCGCGCGCTCTGCGTCGAGTCGAGCCTCTGCCGCCCGGTTCATGTCCAGGACGTCCGGTTCCGCCTGCAGAAGGGCCTCGATGGCAGCGGCATCTGCGCGCTCCGCCTCAAGTTGAGCCTCTGCCGCCCGGTTCACATCCATGACATTCGGTTCCGCCTGCATGAGAGCCTCGATGGCAGCGGCATGCGCGCGCTCCGCGTCGAGTTGAGCCTCTACCTCCCGGTCCTCCTTTAGTATTGCCATGTTGAACCGCTGGTCCGCCTGCACCATGGGGGACTCGGACGCCGGCAGGAAGTCGACGTCCATCGTCTCATACCCATCGGGGGCCTTCTGCGCCGCGACCTCCGCAGTGAACATTGGATCGGCTTCCTCCTCCTCGTAGATTGGCTCCAGAGAACTCGGGGATTGGCCCGCCGCAAAGCAAGCTTGGGAACAGAGGTCTGTGGCGCCGACCGCCGCCGCGATTTCTGCGCGGCGCTCCGACGTCAGCATCTTGTAGTAAGTGATCTTGCGGCGCACCATGGCTTTCCGGCGAACTAGGGGACGCTTGATGCGGGCTAGGGGATCGAAAGGTGGGGGAATGGGCTGGAGATTTGGTGTGGTTTTAGGGCAGTGGCTAGCGTAGGACGAGCAGCGAAGGTTCTGGTGTGAATAGTGGTTCCGATGACGACTGGTCAATTGGTTTTGACTGTACATCGCTCTTGTCGCATTCGCGTTGCAGCCCGGCACGCTGGACCCTCCACTTCGCTCACCGAATGGAACGCGCTTCGTCTTGCGTTTTGCCGCCAGGGACCGCAGTTGAGAGCAAACCGACGTCCCTCCCCCCCCGCCCACGTCATTTATTATACCACCACTCCCTCCGTTTTATGCGGAGTAAATAAAAACAGAGGGAGTATACTACGGATGAGGATCCCCTGACGTGGCCGAACCCATTGAGTAACTAACATGCGGGGCCTAGCAAGCACGGGGTCCGCCAGTAAGTGACCGAAAGGGAGGGTAAGGCTGGGATACCTAGTCAGAGGATCCACTTCCACTATACTACTTTGACCAAATGTTAGAGTAATAATATATGACATGCAACTTACACAAAGCATATAGGGTCTAATGCGTTTTTCGAGGCTAACTTTGACCAAATGTTAGAGTAATAATATATGACATGCAACTTACACAAAGCATATGGTCAATTTCATATGTGAAAGGAGTTTCCAATGATATAATTTTCACATTATACATCTCATGTACTCCCTCCATCTAGGTGTGTAAGTCATCTTACAAAAACCAAATAATCCCAAAACACGTAGGCGCGGTGCATTAACTTCTACCTCGTTTCTTGTTTCTTGACATGTGAACCAATAAGAGATGAGGGTGTGCATGCTTTTAATGACATGAGACTATCAAACATGACATGCAGTGGTTAGTTCATTGCATGCAATACTATTAATTAGCAAATAAACATTAATGTCTCTCGTTTTCCCCTCCTCCTTGGTCATGGTGCACAGCCTAAGATGACTTACTCACCTATGTGAAAGGAGTACTATTAATCTTGTCAATAGTCAAATTGGAAACCATCTCGAGTACAAATCTAGGAGTACGTATTTAATCTAACAATATTGATTGGGCGTTGTTGAATGTTGATACCTTTTTATCATAGTAGAGATACTTTGACTACACATAAAACTTATATGTAAAGTAGAAAGGATAGGAGGGAGTATATTGTACGCTCAAAACGAAACGAACATTGAATACCCTTTATATATGATTTGCGGATGTTATGATCACGGTTCAAAATTTTGAATCCGCCTTAGGTATCACGTGCCCCACTCGTTCCTCTCGATTTCATCTCGGGTCCGGAGATCTATTGAAAGAGGACTAGGGTGGGTACATGCGAATGATACTCGGCGGAATGTTCAAATGAGGCATGCGGGAGGATGGACTCGACTGGAGGGTGACTTGATCGATGGAGAAGAGGGTTGGAGAGGAATGAGAAATAAGCAAACGCCACATGATTACACTTGAACGGCTCAAATAAACAATAAGTTGTCTCGCTTGGCCTACATAGTGAAAGGCCTAATGCGCAACGCGGAGCACTGACGCTCGAATATGGCTGGGAAAACAGGGAAACCGACATGTGGGGCACACCCGTCGGGACGACGTAGCGCAGACTAGTCCAATGGAGGAGTTGGCCCACGACCTCCTCGCCACCGACAACCATTCATGTGGGTCATTGGGGCCAACAACGGGGCGCAGCTCCAGCACCGCCTCTGGACACGGTGACCGCGGTGAGCGACACGCTCATATTGTCGATAGACACAGTCGGTTTCAGTGTGCCAAGGGTGGCGTTAGTGCTGTGGCACGACCAGCGGTATGTTTGGTTTATGCCCAAGGTTTCCCCATCAAAGCATTGGGTAGCCAAAATGTTGGTTGAGGTATTGGTTGCCCATGATTTGGCCGACATTGGCAAGAAAAATGAACTAGAGTAGGCTAGAGTTCATTGGCATGCCAAAGAAATGGCAACCATCCAAACAAAGACCAATCTTTGGGTTATGACCAAAATTTTGGTAAGGTGCACTTTGGCCACAATCCAAACACACCCCAACACCCGGCTCGTCGAGGATGCACGGGGCGCCGCGACGCGTCCGCGGAGTGGTGTAGCGCGGCCAACTGCATCCTCTAGACCTGAGACCATGCCGGGTCGTCTTGCTTTTTCAATGACATGCGGGGATCGCATTTGAGCAAAGGGCATCTCCAATGTTGCCACGACCGTAGCTGACTACCCTGGCACACCAAAGCCCTCGTCCCTTGTGCAGTCGCGCGGTGCGTTCCCAGCCGGCGCCATCTGCCCGCATTCATGTTGTCCGTTCGTATGTCCTCGTTAAGAGGCTCGGTGCCCGAGGAACCAACTCCGGCGACTTAATGACGCACCCGGACGATTGGCCTCACCGGAATGCGCTACTTAAAGCGGCAACGCCCAGCTAACCTCCACACCATAGCGCATCATCCTCCTACCTGGCACCACATCCGCCATGACCGCAAGTGCGAATGCTTTGCGGGAGAGCTTGTCTTCGGGAATGAAGCTCGAGGTTGCCGCCCTCGCTCAAGTCACCTCTCGCGACGCAATAGCGGCGTAGCCGGACGCGGACGCGATCGCACAAGAGGTGGCCACGCTGGCGGCCGACGACGGGAGCACCGTCAGCCACGCGTCCTACTTGCCGCCGTCCAACGTCCGACACCGCCGAGGTCGGGGACTCCTCCAAGGATGAGTAGGGCATGGGAGGAGGCAGGGCATGGTGTGCCAACTGGCCGGTCCGTATCCCGTGTTCTACTCTTCCTCGTTGGAGACCGCACCTTCACTTCACGGGTCTTGAACCCCGCCCCGTACATAGATATCGCAGATGGAGGACGTCGGTCGCCGCCGTAGAATAGGTTTAGGGTCGGGTTTCTTTTATTTTTCTGTCCTATAAAAGTTCGAAATGTAATGAAATTCTTCCGTGTTTGCATTAATCTCGGCCGGTGTATATGAAGTTTCACAATAATAAACATATTGTAGAAGTACTAGCAAGATGCCCGTGCGTTGCACCGAAGATCAAGATCTTGTGGGAGAAAAGGATGAATGAGGGAAAGCCTTATCTGCAAATGTGGAGAGGAGTGCTGGTAAATTGTCATAGTTTCCTTCCTATCTGTTGATATAGATCGGACGGCCTATATAGCAGGATGACAAGCACACCATCATCACCAACTCTGCTTTTTATTGAATCGAGACAAATCTAAAAAACCCAACTAAGCCAACCTCCTAGCATATCGCGCGGGAAAAGACCCGGCTGCGCCGTTTTAGTCGGGATTACCGGATTACTAGTAGTAGTATCGACGGATCGCGCGAAGCAACATTTTTTTTGAGGGGGCGAGGCAACTAGTTTAAAAGGAAAAAAGGCGTACACTCACAACACTCCTGTCGCGGTCGCATTGCACCCCACACACGTTCGTTCCTGCACACGGCTCACGGAAACGGATCGCGCTTCGGCTTGCCTCTTCACTGACACGTGGGACTGCACTTGGAGAAACCGACCATGCGCCAAACTCCCCCCGCCCACCGCGCGAAAATCCTCCCCCCCCCCCCACACACACACACACAAATTCCCCCCAAATTTGATTCAACCGCCCTTCAGCCAAGTATTCCCCAAACCCCCTCCCCCCGTCCCCCCTCCACTCCATTCGATCTGCCTAAGCCGCCCTCCCTTGGCGCCGATATGTCGGCGCCGCAGTTCGTCGAGGGGACGACGGCGATCCTCTCGCCCCACAAGACGCTCTCGAGACTGCCGTCCTCAGCCGCCGCCACCACCTCTCGCTACGTTCTTGTGGAGCGCGACGGCGGTCAGGCGCGCCGCCATCACCGGGCGTTGTTCGTGTGGAGATGCACGGCGGTCAACTTCTCCCACGGTACGCGATTCTAGGCGAGGCCCGCTCATGTCGGTGTAGCGCTGAATGTTAGCCGATAGACGCCGTTAATCTCACTGCTTGTCAAGTAGTTTATTGTCAATATGCTTTGCTTAAGAAGCTTCCTTGCCCTGTTCTGCACTCAATCTGCTTAGTTGAGATGGCATGCCAAGGCCGATTAGTTGCTAAAATATCCTGCCATATATTTATTGTGACGTAGATTGCCATGGTCTAGTAGCCAATCTGTTAGGTGAAATAGCTCTACACCGTTTTATACTCGATCTTTGTTCCTGCGATGGCCTTCGATAGTTTGATGGCTATGTGCTCGGCCTCATTGACTGCTGAAACAGCCTGCCATAATTTAGCACTCAAATCTGTTTGCTGAATTAGCTTTACATATATTTAATTACTTAGATCTGCTCCTCCAAACATCTTGCCATAGCTTTAAACATTGACCTAGGTATTTTTTTCTGGACTTCATAAAAAAAGCATATATGTTTTTCCTGTAATATCTAGTAGAAGAACTAATTTGTATGTCTAACAGATGGACAGGACTTGGATAACTTCTGCTCGAAGATTCTCCGCTGCATATGTCGAGGGGGTTGAAAACTTCATGAACTTTATCAGAGCTGAGTACGGTGGTCCGAAATCAGATGTGCTCTGCCCGTGTAGCAGTTGTATGAATTCAGTTACAAGACCCCAGTCAACTATGCAAAATCATCTACACTTGTATGGGATGTCGTTCACATATACTAGGTGGGTTCATCATGGTGAAGCTGTGAACGTCAATGTTATTGACTACGTGGAAGTAGATGCTCAGGTGGAAGAGGAGGAGGAGGTGGTGGTGGCGGAGCCAGTGAGTTTGACCAACATTGAAACAATGCTACGAAATGCTCGTGCATTCCGTAAACTTTCACCTGCAAAAGAAAAGCGATGGGCCCGCATGTTGGAACAATGCAACGTTGTTGTCACCCCAGGAAATAAGTTGTCAGTATTCTCAGCTATGGTCATCTTTCTTCAGTTGAAGACATCTAAGCGGATGACCAACAAATCATTCAATGCGATGTTGGCTGCTTTCCGCAAATCTTTCCCAGATGCGTCTGAGCTGCCACACACCTACAGTAAAATGAAGAATTTCGTTCGTGCAGTTGGAATTGGATATGATATGATCCATGTTTGTAAGAATAATTGTGTTATGTTTCGGAAGGATTATGCCAACTTAAGTGAATGCCCGAAATGCAAATCATCAAGATGGAAAGATGACGATGCTGTGAAGAGCGTTCCTCATAATGTTCTGAGACATTTTCCAATTACACCAGGAATGTACTGTGGCATTGTAGTAACCAGGAGTACAGAGATCAGAATGTAATGATCCATCCATCTCATGGTAGTGAGTGGAAAAGCTTCAATGATAAACACAAAGAGTCTGCTGCTGACCCGAGAAACATTAGACTTGGCTTAGCTTCAGATGGATTTAACCCATTTGGCCACCAGAGCGCCACATATAGCATGTGGCCAGTGCTTGTTATCCCTTACAACATGCCTCCAAATGTGTGCACCAAATAATCAAACTACATGATGGCCTTGCTCATCCCAGGTCCAAAAAGTCCTGGAAAGGATTTTGATTTGTTCATGGAGCCTCTTGTGGAGGAACTTCAACAGCTATGGAAGGGTGTTCTCACTCGAGACCTATATAGCAGCCCACTAGCTGATTTCTTTCTGCATGCTGTTGTAATTTGGTGCATCCATGATTATCCGGCTTTGGGCACTATGTCAGGGCGAACGACACATGGTTACAATGCATGTGTTCGCTGTGACAGGAATCCGCTATCATACGCAATACTTAGCAAGATCTGTTACATTGACACCGTCGCTTCCTTGCCAAGGACAAGCCGCATCCTAGAAAATACCAAGACATGTGTTCAATGCAAAGCATGAAAACCGTGATGCGCCAAAGAGGCTCACCGCCGATGAGTTGCAAGTGGAATTAGAGAAGGTCCGCATATTACACCGTGAAACCATCCTAGTAATGGTAGCGGAAAAGGAAGCGTGCACGGTAGAAGAGAGATTATTGTTTACCCGCAGTCCACTTTGTGGGACTTGGAGTATTGGAAAGATTTGGATCTACGGCATAATCTTGATGTGATGCACATCGAGGAAAATATATGTGACAGCATTATCGACACACTTCTTAACATTGAAGGCAAGACAAAAGATACCTTAAAATCTAGGATTGATTTGACACACTGGTATCGTAAAGGATTTGCAGGTGCAAGATGAAGGTAAACCACGGATATGGCACCATCTGTGTATGCGCCTTGGACAAGGTAAAAGAAAATAATTCTGCGAGGTCCTATCACGTGTGAGATTCCCACATGGATTTGCTTCCAACCCCGAAAGGAGAGAGTCAGCAGATGGAAACAAGGTACAAGGGTTGAAAACTCATGACTGCCATGTCCTACTTCAAAGGGTTTTACCTGTTATCCTTAGAGGATTGGGCCGCCTAACTTATCTGAGCAGTTGCAAGAGTTGGGACAATTCTTGAGGAACTCTGCAGAGAAATATCGGGATAGATGCTTTGGGCGCCTTAGAGACAAGATACCAACTATCCTATGCGACCTTGAGAAGATATATCCTCCCGCCTTCTTTGATGTGATGGTGCATTTGGCTGTTCATCTACCTGATGAGGCACTACTTAGAGGTCCAGTATAGTATGGCTGGATGTACCCTATTGAAAGGCGGCTAGGCACTTTCAAGGGCTATGTTAGGAACAGAGCTAGACCCGAGGGTTCCATTGCAGAGGCCTACATTGCTACAGAAGCGTTGACATTCTGCTCAAAATACATTGAAACAGCTGATCAACTTAGCAAAGAGGTGGGTGAAGACAATCCCGGGCTCAATGTTTTCGATTATTCTGTTTGAGTTACAGGGAAGAGTCGACAAGAGGACAAACCTAAAGATTTGGACAAAATGGTTTGGTATGTGTTGAATAACTGTCCTGAGATACTACCTTATATCAAGTAAGTGCAGTACTGCAGCTTATACATCGTAATCTACTAAACTTGCAGCACATTCTTATATATTTAGATGTTTGACGCGATCACTATGTTGTGCAGCATCTACAAAGAGGAGTTACTGCCGCAAAATCCAAGAAACATTGACAAACTGGTTATGGCAGGATTTGCGAAATGGTTCAAGAACCATGTAAGCTTTTGAAGTGCTTCGCAGTTTTTAATATATTGAGTACATAAGATGATCAGCTTGTCTATTTTCTAACCATAGGTTAAGAAGATGCGGGAGGATGGGCAGGCAGTTGTTGATGCCCTTTACTCACTAGCAATGGGTCCTGATACTCGGGTAAGACATTATGAATCTTGCGTTGTTGGAGATGTGCGCTACAACACCCTTGCACGAGACGAAGGTAGGAAGACACAAAACAGTGCCATCATGAGCACGGATACGTATGACAAAAGTGAAAACTGAAATGTATGCTAACATAACAGACATTGTTCAGCTTGCAGATATCTCGATTTCGAGGATCATCGGTGTGTGGTTCATTGTCTTTGTCGTTGGTATAACCTGTTTTCCAGATCGCAAAACCCAGAGCTGATGATTATTTCAAATCCATCAATGTCAAGGCGGCGTATCGCACCAACGAGCCTTTTATTTTGGCAAATCAAGCAACACAGATATTTTTCTTGGAAGACACATTTGCACATAGCGATGACTGGAGAGTATTGCAAAGGTTTGAGCAGAGGAATTCGTTTAATGAAGTTGCACAACAAGATGATGCTTACACTGCTCCTGATGTACAAGATAACACAGATGTTCCTAATATCTTTGAGAACCATCACGTCAATGATGCTGGCGAAAAGATTGCATGTCGTGCTGTGGACATACAAGAGTTGATCAAGAAGAAGCCAACGTTCGAGGACGTTGAGGACGAAGAAGAAGATGACACCGTGGGGAACTACAATTCAGACTGATACACATGGCGAAGATGTTGACGCTGCTGCTGCGGATGATGATTACATTGCTTTTGTTGTATTTGCCTGTCAGAAGACGCTTTTTTATCTACTATATGAAATTGTGTTTGCTATGACAACTGAAACCTGATGAACATGTTGTTTAGTATTTTGCTATGAGAACATCACTTGTTATGCCTGCTGATTTGTGTTTGGTGATTGTATGACAACTAAAACATGATGACACTGTTGTTTAGTTGTACTCATATTTGGCTGTGAGACTTGAATTTGATGACATAGTTTACTGTTGGACTGCGATTTGCTCGACGTCTTTGAATGAGAACAAAGCTGAGCCGACAGGGCCTCTGCTATCTATTTATTTATATGAGCAAAAGGGGATACCCCCTAATTTCTGTTAATAGAAATCATTAGATGTTCACAACACTATGCCCAGCCTGCTACACAGGTTTCATTCATTACTAGTTTTAGCAAAGTGCTCATGTCGTAGCCACTGAATACATCACGAGTGCTACATACACTGCAAATAAAGAGACAATCATCCTACAAAGCACATCGATTTTGCCCATTATCTTCACAAGCTCTTTCATCTCCTCATTGCTGTCAAGGCCGTTCAGTAGCTGTTGCTTGGCCATGATCAGAGGAACTGCATCTTTAACCTTCTACTCGTGATCTTCCTCTTCGTTGTTCCTTCGCCATTTGTCCAACACCCCAACCTGCTGGTATTGGGATTCCTCGGCTAACCAAATAATCAGCGTAGTTGCATTCCCCCACATCAGCAACTTCCCAGAAATACAAATCACACGAATCTTCCCTTTTTTGCACGAATCAAATTGTAAGATCATCAACCAAACTATTAAAAAAATCAGCAACTGAAAGCAGCAGAACAACACTTAAACATATTATTACCCCATGATTCGGGCATTTGTAGAAGACTCGGCCAGGGTTGCGGATTGTGGTTGAGACACGACAGATGACTGCAATCGGCTGCGGGTTGCGATGAGCAATCGGCTGCGGTGCGCATGCCGGCGGGGGTGTGATGAGACCCATAGGCGATGGTACGGGTGGCGACTTGGCGCATATCTGGTTGTTGCCTGCTAAAGAGCAGGTGGACGAGCAGCCAGCGGCCATGGTTGCTGCGGCCAGAGCTGCTGATGCTAGGCAGAGTAAGTAGAGAAGAGGAGAAGTGAATGTTGGATATGTCAGTTTCATTACTTGCAGAGTAGCATAGCACCATATATAGTCATAGTTTAGGTTTGGATTCAACCAGCTACGTGAGCACGCCTTTCTTTTTTCTAAAACTCGCAACGTCTCTTTACCGGGTACACTAGCTTGTTCAGACGCCTTCCCAAGTCTTTGATTTTCTTTCCTTTTTTGCGAGGAAGGAAGGAGGACAAAATTGAGAGTTCCTCGACTCGAACCCAAGACCTCTCGGTTGAAAACCAAGGGTGTTAGTCACTTATGTGGCTTAACGTTCCTCGTGAGGAGGACGGCGCATTTAACGCATTTTTCTCACAGTTTTCTTCCTATATATAAAAAAGTATGCTACTTGGTGTCCGCTTAGTCAAAAAATGATTATGCAAAACTTGACCGTTCGATTGACATTCAACGTCTGTCGCGTTTCTTCAGTCTCTTCTTCCTCGAGCCGCCAAAGCCAAACCAGCGCCCGCGGGACCGCCTGCTCCCGCCTCCCATGGGCTGGCTGTGATCTTCCCCGGCTCCTGTTCATTCCCGTTCGAGGCCTCACCATCGTCCTCCGCCTTGGTTCGCTCGCCGCGGCGCCGCCCTCCAGTGTTGTCCACATGGTCAACAACCGAGAGGAATAAGGAGATGACTGTACATGGTGAGGATGACAGTAGGGACCCAGCAGCGCGAGTAGTAATTTTGTTTTTTCGGGACGGAGAAGGATATCAACTGGTTTGTGCGGGACCTGTCGTGGAATTGTCACGGCAGATGTCCTCATGAAAGGACTTAGTCGCAGGGCCATCGTACGGGTTAACCTAGAGGGGTTAATGCGGACACAAGACACGGGAATTATACTGGTTCAGCCCCTTCGATGAAGGTAAAACCTACGCCCGGTTGTGGTGTGATTGATATGGTTCGCGACTAGGAGCAATAGCTTTGCCTTAGCCTCAATCCTTCGTCTTTAACTCGCCGCCGGTCGCCCCTTATATACACGGGTTGACGCCTGCCGCTTCTAGAATCCCAATCCGGCTCATACAAGAGTCCGCTTGGTTTCTCCTTTCTTGTCTTACAATTCAAGTTACAATACTAAGGCGGTTTACATGTATGGACCTTAATTCGCCTTCGGCTCCAGTGCTCCATATGGGCTCGATCACGACGAGGGTAAACCGCCCTCCAGGCGGTTCACACTCCGTAGTTGTATCCCCAACATTAGGCCCCAGATTGACTTGAACCGTTCAGTTAATCTTCTACGCCTTCAAGCAACCCCTTGATCTCCCTTGTAAACCGCCATCTGCTTGAACCGCCGTGACATCGTCCTTCGATCTTCGTGTCGTGGCACCCGACGTCATTTTGAACAAAAGAATCCAAACAGAAGATTCCCTTCATTAAGGCTATCCTGTAAATCGAGGCGCCGCTGCACCTTCCGCCGCTTTTGACTCCTCGATTCTCGCTACCATTGATTACTCCGTCCCTTATAAATAGACCGGTCGGGTCATTCTCTTCTTCTCCTTCCTCTCTTCTTCTCCTCGCGACCACCGACCTGAAGCTCTTGCCGTCGCCTTCAACCTCCGACCGACGCTTCACGCCGGGTCGCTGATCGACCTGATCTTACCAGAGTTTCAGCGCTCCTCCACGGTTCCCGCCGTCCGTAAGGTTTCCTTCAAACCCTAGATCTCATCTCGAGAACTCTGTTCGCCTCATAGCTCGTAAGCGTTCGTGTCGATCCTTCATACTAGCTCCGCCACGGCCGCACGGCTCATCCGCACCGCCATCCTATGCAAGTGGCTGCTCTCGCGTTTACCCGACTCTATGCATCTTCCCTTTCTGCTCAGATCCTTTACTTTAATGGCCTGAACCTCTCCCTGCGCTGTAGGAGGTCTGCATAGGTCGAGAAATTTTCCTTCTTGAACTCCGTAGATCCAAATTATTCTCATTTGCATGGGAAACCTGTTTCAGATACACTTAGCAACTTTTCCAACTCTGCCTCTTCCGGCGGTTTAACTTTTGATAGCTAATCCGCTACTCCATTAGTCCTTAGTTAAACCGAATGGGAAGCCGACTACCGAATTGCCGGTTTAACAATATTCGTAACGCTGACCCGCTCAACAGTGAACCGTTTTTTCCTTTCTTTCGCAGCTTTAATCTTCCGGAATGGCTCTCAATTTTCCGCTTGCAACCGGGTCCGTCCAGAGTCATCAAACGCAGCTCAACGGCTATGTCACCACCGGCGGTTTGGCTCCAAAAGTGTCCTCCATTGGCGTGTTCCGAGGGCGAAGTTTCTCCCGAGCAGCGAGCGGAGAAGTAATCGTGTTTATGCAGCACTTAGACCGGGGTTCTGTCCGCCCGTTCAAAATTTTTCCGGATGTCCTTGCCTACCGCAACTCCATCCTCGTGACATCGGCCCGAATTCGTGTCGAATATATGCAACTTTCAAGTCTTCGTGAAGTCTATCTTCAAGAGGAACCATCTGTGGAGTTGTTCCGGATTTTTCCATTTGAACCGCCGCACGAGTTTTCTCGACGGTCCTAACACGGAGCTGGGCGGCGTTTCAATCCGTAAGAGGAAGGAAGTCGATTTTCCTCACGCCAAGCACCACAGCCATCCAAAGGAATGGAACCAAACCTGGTTCTACCGCCGAACACTGCCTCGCCAACGAAAACCCCTTGCCGGGTTACCGTTTCACCGGCTCAGCAACCAGCATCCGCTGCCTTCCCGCTTAACCGCCATGAACGGAAGAACTTCGCACCGCAAATAATCAAGCTCCGGCTCTAATGGCCAATGGCTTAACGGCGTGGATCTTGTACGTTGTTGGGTCTCTTGGGGTGTTTTGCCACTAAGCCGCCGCCCGGATTGATGCACGAGTACACCGCAGCCTCAAAGATCCTCAAAGGCGCCACGAGCTGCCTATAATCGAACAGGAGGTCACCGAGATCGTCAAGAAGATGATCGATGAGCCAATCTCCGTCTGCAGCCTAACCGGTTGGCTCCATTTTGTGCCACCAACAAACCGCCGCGGTAAGTTCTACTCACTGCCTTTCAAGCTCTTAATACTCCGTTGATACACGTTAATCCTTGTTCCTTCTCAGGCCGACAGCTCCTTCTGGAAACGAACCAAACCGGTTCGGGCGCCGCGTGTAAAGTCCAAGGCCACTAAGAAAACGGGCAAGAAGAAGACCGCCGAGTCCTCTGATCCGCCGGAGGACGAAGAATCAGAAGCTGAGGTAAACCGGCTTTCCGCTTTGTGTTTCTTCCTGCATATGCTTGGCCCTTTTACAATCTTTTTACTGACAATTTTCTTCCCAGGATGATGCTGAAGCCAGCCATGCCGACCCTGTTGAGGTAATCTTACTTTCTTCCGAATCCGATCTTGCACCGGTTAAGAGAATTCGTCGCTACCGTCCGGAAAGTGAAAAATACCATTCCTGTGCTTACTTGAATCCAAATCTTAACTTGAAGACACAACAGTGAAGAGCACCGCATAACCCGCACATGGCCAACAGGTTACCTCAGCGGTTTACAGACACACCTATCCGGAAGGCCGCCGAGGTGACTTGCTCTCCGAAAAGTGTTATCCTTAAAAGGTTTCTTCCGATGTCCTCTCAATCCGTCTGACCCGAATTATCAGGCCTCTTCCAACTCGTCTGGCGGTTCATCCACCACACAACTGCCTCCGCTGAACATCGCCGCAGGGTATGTAATTACTGTTTGTCAATTCGACTCACCGTCACCTTGGTCAATTTGTCTTGATCCGATTCTGAATATTGCAGCACCAAGGCTCGCTTGAGCAAGAAGGCGAAAACTCTTGATCCTACCCCGGATGTTGATCCGGAGAAAACCCCGTAACAACCACACGAAAATCCGAAGCCGCGAAGGAAAGCTCGCGAATTGTACAAAGACGACATCGCTGATCCGCCGGTTGAACCGAGGTCCAAGTGGAAACTTCCCAGCCTGCTCCATCAAACCCGTCCGCCGAGCGGTCGTGGATCGTTGAACCGCCGAGCCGAGCAAAACGACGGCAAGCCCAAACAAGACCGCTGAAAATGACGATGTTATTGTGACAGTAATCGCTACACCGCCCTAGCCAACCGGTCGCTTTAGCAAAGCACAGATCAAAGAAGGTTCCACTATTATGAGCAAGGACAAGGAAGACTGATATGTCGGCTACGACAATTTCTCTGCCCAAGAGCTTCATTCCGGCTTTCTGAACCGGCTTTACACAAGCCGCGACTTTGAAGCCGGTCTAGTAAACCGCATGAAGGACCGCTATGAGGTAATGAGCTGACCTTTCTTTATTTTAACTGCATAGTAGCCCCCAAGGGTCGGTTTAACTTTGTAAAGTTAAACCGACTTAAGGTGTGTCTCTTCATAGTAAATTGAGATCAACTAGCCATTAGCCCTCAAGTGCCAAGCTGAATACTTGTATTAAGCTTGGGACTTGTATAATGAACCCACTAACATGCTTCCTTTGTCATCGAATGAAATACACCAGCAAGCTGTGCAACTAAAGGACCTCCGAAGCAACTGAAACCCAAATAATGAAGCCACCAAAGCCAAGGATGAGCTAAAACTGCCACGACCACCATGGCACACTGAAGGAGTGGTACAACCGAAGGGTCAAGCTGGGACACCAAGAAGGCCGGTTTAGTAAAGCGGCGGAGGAAGCCGAGGCGGCCCTTAAACCGTGATCAAGAACTGACCGACTCAAACGCCAAGTGCATGCCATGACCTCTGCCATCTTTGGTAAGCAAATTTATCTTGAATATGCTGTGTTAATGCTTCCGCCGGTTTAACTTGAGCTGTCTAAACCTGGTGTAGGCAAACGATTGCTCATCCGGCTCGACAGGCGGAAAAAGCTCAAGGCTTCAGACACTCGATTGAGCAGCTATATACCGCGCCCAGCGGGTTATATGCGCCACTTCATATGACAACAAGGCGCCGCCCTCGATCGAGAGACGCTGGACCGGCTGTCCATGATTCCGGGCAGCTTGAAGAGATGAAGCGATCCGCGGCCCGGGCTGGCACGCTACTGGCTCTGACTCGTGCCAAAGCATGGATAGCGGATCTTGATCCGCCGACATAGCTAAAGGTTTTCCCAAGTGCTCAAGAGAATGGTGAAGCCTTTGATAACGATGCTCAAACGGATTACAAAGGAAGTGCGTCCGTTGGCGAGTCAACTGGCCGCTGAAGCCAACCTCGAGGTTCACCGATCTTTTTATGACGCCAATAACAAGCGGGTGAAGCAGCGTAATCCGTCAAGCCGGGTGATATATCCACAGCCTCAAGGCATAACTCCGCGTAAAACGCCGGGCCTCGAAAGGCTTTTGTAATAGGATAGCAAGTGTCTTTCCTTGAACAATGCCGTACAACTTTGGTCAGTAAACTTTTGCTGGCGGTGCTG
The DNA here is from genome assembly GCA_021605205.1 of Aegilops longissima. NCBI lineage: Eukaryota > Viridiplantae > Streptophyta > Magnoliopsida > Poales > Poaceae > Aegilops > Aegilops longissima. The sequence goes on along the minus strand of CM038677.1, from coordinate 535,964,353 downwards.
GATCCGCTGGCTTTTGTAGTGAATCCTGCCACATATTTTGCCCGCCAGATTAGGGCACACAGTTGGCTGTAGCCAATCCCGAAGCGGAGGTCTTATAAACCATCATCGTCAAAGGAGGGCAACCCCGTATAAGACCAATTTACCGTGTAAACCGTGCGGTACATGATAAGCCCTGTTACTCCACAATGGGATGTTTAACAAGAAATCAAACCGAACAAAATCGCCACTTAAAACGACGACAACGTGAACCGGTTTACGAAGGCCGACAAAAACCAAATGATAGGTATCAAAACCACGTGGAAACAAAATCAATGAGAAAAAAAACCGCTTTACGAGACAAGGCTGTATCGAGCGGATCGATGGTGTTACCATGGTCGGACAGACCAAGCCCCTATACTGGCGAAGCGATGGTTCAAGTCAGCCAGTCCCCAATCGAACTCGTGGCATGATGCCGATCAAGTGGCATTGCAATGGTTCGGGTTGAACAAAGCCCCAAGTGATTCTATGGCCTTAGGCCGACCAAGAGGCGTGATCGGTTCAGACGTGACCATGTCCCCAAATGATCTGGTGGCTTCGCTTTGTCAAGAGGCATTGCATTGGTTCGGATACGACCAAGCCCCCAAATGACAAAAGTTTCGAAAACAAGGCTAAGGGTTGAACCGAGGCCGCTTCACAACAACATTCCATGTACCCAAACCGGTCTTTTATACGTAAACAGATACCCGCTTTAGCCGAGGATCCGTTTATTGCTTTTATTCATAATATATACAGTCTTGATATGTACATAAGTGGAGCCAATGGCTCGTATAATAAGGTCAAGATGAGCAATGTTCCACGGCCTGTTGGTCTCCTCCGACGCGTGCGTGAGTCCTTTTCGCTCTCGAACATCAATCGATAGTAGGAACCGTTGTATAGATTCTTGCTGACCACAAAAGGCCCTTCCCAAGGTGGGGATAGCTTGTGCATATCTTTTCGATCTTGAATGAGCCGCAGCACTAAATCTCCTTCTGAAAGGTTCTGGTTTTAACTCGCGGCTGTGATACCGACGAAGATCTTGTCGGTAGACCGCCGAACGGGCTGCTGCCATATCGCGCTCTTCGTCCGGTCGGTCCAAATCATCTTGCCGTGCTGCCTCGCTATCCACCTCAACATAAGCTGCTACTCGAGGCGTAGTCGTGACGGATATCATCTGGAAGGACCGCCCGCCCATAGACCATAAAGAACGGCGTGTATCCAAAGTGGAACGGTTGGGGGTAGTGTTAATACTCCATATCACTGATGGTAGCTCTTCCACCCAACAACCCGGCGTCCTCTCTAAAGGGACCATAAGCCGGGGTTTGATACCCTTCAAAATTTCCTGATTAGCTCGTTCCGCTTGACCATTGGATTGCGGGTGGGCTACTGTAAGAAACATCAAGCGGATGTGCTCTCGCTCACAAAATTCCTTCATAGCTCCTTTGGATAAATTGGTGCCATTGTCCGTGATGATACTGTGGAAACCCAAACCGAAAATCACCCGCTTGATGAACTGAACCGCCGTGGCTGCATCACACTTGCTAATGTGCTCGCCGACCCACTTGGTAAACTTATCCACCGCCACCAACAGGTGGGTCTTCTTATCCTTGACCTTTTGAAAGGTCCAACCATATCCAGCCCCCAAGTCGCAAATGGCCAAGTAATTGGAATCATCCTCAATTCTTGGCTGGCACATGAGCACGCTCGAGAACTTTTGGCAACCGTCACATCGTCGACCAAATCCTCCGTGATCAGCATGGGCGGTCAACCAATAGAAACCATGGCGGAATGCTTTGGCCACGTGGACTTTGAACCGCGTGGTGACCACAATCCCTTCATGAATCTCTCGCAATATCTCACAGCCCTCTTCAGGGACACACAACGCTGAAACGCCTCGACACATCGCGACGGTGCAACTCGCCATTAACAATGGTCATAGACTTAGACCGCCGAACTATCTGCCGGGCCAACGTCTCATCCTCTGGTAACTCGCCCTGGTTCATGTATGCCAAATAAGGGAGCGTCCAATCCGGGATGACATGCAAGGCCGCCACCAAATGAGCTTCCGGATCAGGGATAGCCAAATCAATTTCATCAGGAAGTTTAACTGACGGTTTGTGCAGCACATCAAGGAAAACGTTGGGCGGGACCGGTTTACGCTGGGAACCCAGCCGGCTCAAAGCATCAGCCGCCTCGTTCTTCCGACGATCCACATGGTCCACCTGATACCCTTTAAAATGTCCTGCAACAACATCCACTTCCCGACGATATGCAGCCATGAGCGGATCTTTTGAGTCCCAAGCACGGATACTTGCTGGGCCACCAAGTCCGAGTCACCAAAGCATTTAACCCGGCTGAGATTCATTTCCTTGGCCATCCGGAGACCATGGAGCAAAGCTTCATACTCAGCTGCATTGTTAGTACAAGGGAACATTAGACGGAGAACATAACAGAACTTGTCACCTCGTGGGGAAGTTAATACGACTCCAGCCCCCGAGCCCTCCAACTGCTGGACCCATCAAAATGGATGGTCCAATAGGTGTGATCCGCTTCTCTTCCGGCGCTTGTAACTCCGCCCAATCATTAATGAAATCCACAAGTGCTCGAGACTTGACGGCCGTCGGGGCACATACCTTAAACCGTATGCCCAAGTTCTATAGCCCACTTAGCAATCCGCCATCGCTTCCGGTTCAAGATGATATCGCCCAAGGGAGCCGAATCGACCCTTCGTAATGGGGTGCCCTTGGAAATATTGCTTCACTTCCGCTTGCCATAAAAACTCCATATACCAGCTTCGCCAATGTGGATACCTTTGTTTAGATTCGATGAGAACCTCGCTGATGTAGTAAACCGCCGCTGAACCGGATACTCCTTCCCCGCCTCCTTGCGCTCCACCACAATGGCCACACTCACCGCCTCGGCATTAGCAGCAACATATAACAGAGCGGCTCCTCGTCAATAGGGGCAGCAAGAACAAAGGGTTGGCCAGCTGCCGCTTTAAATCCTCCAATGCCTCATCGGCAGCCGAGCTCCAAACGAATTGATCCGTCTTCTTCAAAGATCTCGTACAAAGGGATAGCCTTCTCCTAGGCGATCGATAAACCGCTTAGCGCAGCAATCCGCCTGCCAAACGTTGGACATCATTGATGCACTTTGGCAGCTAAGGAGGTGATAGCTGTAATCTTCTCCGGATTAGCCTCAATCCCCGGTTGGACACGAAAACCCAACAATTTGCTCGCCGGAACACCAAAGACGACTTGGCCGGGTTGAGCATCATCTTGTACACCCGCAAGTTGTCAAAGGTTTCCTTTAAGTCCTCAATCACTGTTTCCTTCTGCCTTGATTTCACCACGATATCATCCACATAGGCGCGCACATTACGGCCGATCTGTTCATGTAAACAATTTCATGACGCAACGCCGATAAGTTGCTTTGGCGCTCTTGAGCCCAAAGGGCATGGACACATAGCGAAGGCTCCAAAAGGGTGATAAACGCCGCTTTCTCCTGGTCTTTAACCGCCATCTTAATCTGATGATAACCGAATACGCATCCGTAAAGCTCAAACGCCACAACCCGCCGCTGCATCAATGATCTGGTCAATGCGGGAGGGCGAAGGATCCGCTGGACAAGCTTTATTAAGATCTGTGTAATCCACGCATTACGCGCCAAGTGCCATTTTTCTTAAGGACCAACACCGGATTAGCAAGCCACTCGGGTGAAAGACTTCAACGATAAACCCTGCTGCCAAAAGTCTAGCGACTTCTTCTCCGATGGCCTTGCGCCTTTCCTCGTTAAACCGCGAAGAAACTGTTTTACGGTTTGTATTTCGGTCCACATTAAGAGTGTGCTCAGCGAGTTCCCTCGGTACACCTGGCATGTCGGAAGGTTTCCATGCAAAATGTCCCGATTCTCACGGATGAACTCGATGAGCGCTTTCCTATTTAGGATCCAGATTGGCAGCGATGGTGAACTGCTTGGATGACTCGCGGGCACAAAATCAACAAGCTTCGCCTCGGCCACCGATTTGAACTTCAAGTCCGGATCATGCTCAGTAGTTGGCTTCTTCAAAGGGTCATATCCGCCGGATCAACATTATCCTTATAATACTTTAACTCCTCCGTGGCACAAACCGACTCTGCGAAGCCGCATCACCTTCCTCGCACTCCAGAGCGATCCGCGGCTCCCATGAACCGTTATTGTTCCTTTGTGACCCGCATTTTCAGCTGTAAGTAAACATAACAGGCCGTGCCATGAACTTAGCATAAGCCGCCGCCCAAAGAGGCGTGGTAAGGGCTTTGAATTTTCACCACCTCAAATGTCAACGCTTCGCTCGAGTCATGCTCGTCTCCAAAGGTTACCTCGAGTTATTTTACCGACCGGGTATGCCGACTTACTGTGCACCACTCCGTGAAATCTCTGATCGATGGCCCGAGATGCCTATCTGTTAACCCCATCCGTCCGAAAGTCTCGTAGTACGTGATGTTGATGCTGCTTCCTCCATCCATAAGAACCTTGGTAAACTTGTACCGCCACCGGGTGCTACCACCAGGGCTAATCGACCCGGATTGTAAACCCGGGAGGATGGTCCTCTCTGCTCCACACAATCGGCTGCTCGGACCAGCGCAGGTAATGCGGCGCAGCCGGTTCAACAACACTGACCGCCCGCCTCTGAAGTTTTCGGTCTCGTCGGTCCAAGCTGGTGGTAAAGACGTGGTACTGTCCACCATTCAATTGCTTTGGGTTGCTCTGATAACCCGACTGCTGCTGTTGTTGATTGTAGCCCCTTGGTTCTGACTGTTCTGATTACCTTGATTATTCTGATTGCCTTGCCCGCCCGGATTACCACCGAATCCTGGGCCGGTATTTCCTCCACCGTAACCCGGGGCGGACCCTGAACCGCCACTGGGCCCTTGATCATACCGGAAAGAATTGGAATTTTTGAACTCCTGCATAATATAACAATCCTTCCAAAGGTGGTTCGCCGGCACCTCCTTCGTCCCATGCTTCGGACAAGGCTGATTCAATATGAAATTCAAACGATCCGGATTGTGACCACCCCGGTTTGACTGCCTACCCCGGCGCCGCTGACCCTTGTCCTGCGCGTTGGTGTTGGCCACAAAGCCCATGTTGCCGTTCGCTTTACGCTTGTGCCCTCCATTGCCTGCCGACTGATGCTGCTGGCTCCTGGAATTGCCGTTCTGTTTTCCCTTCCCCACTTCATCATTCTCCGATTCAGGATCCTTGGTACTATCAGAATCAGCGTATTTTACCAAAACGCCCATTAGAGTGCCCATGTCATGACAAAAACGCTTCATGCGACCCAGCTTCAGCTTCAATGGCTCAAACCGCAATTGGCTTCCAAGGTCATGATCGCGGAACCAGGGTTGATCCGTCTCAAGAATGCAAAACTTCCGAGACACGGCGCACCCAATGGGTTGTAGACTCTCCGTCCGCTTTGGACGCAAGCCGCCAGATCCACCACGATATGGGCTGTTTACAGGTGTCTTTGAAATTTTGATGAACGGGTTCTCAATCGTGTCCACGAGTTGATAGAGTCGGGCGGCAAGTTTTTCAACCAAGTCCGGCAGTACCTTCCAAAGATCATTGTGAAGTACTTTGCACATGCTGCTTCATCCACGCCTAGCATCTCCATGGCCATCTCGTAGCTTTCTATCCATGCCACCGAGCCAAGTCGGCAGATAATTTGGCACCTTGCGTGGCCCCTTGAAGTCCTTGGGCAAGCGACGCTATGCGTAAAGCGGGACGAGGCAGCACCCCAAAGAGCCGACGTCACCCTGGCTCGAAGATGGTCGGACGAACCGGCGCAGCCGGATGATCTTCCACTTGTGCGGCTAACTCGGCTTCCCTACGTGCCCTGGCGCGGTCCACTACCACTTGAGCATCCTCAAAGCCGCCTGCCGGATTGTTGCCGCGAGGCGGACCACGCTGCGCATTGCTTGATACGGCCGGTTCGTCGACGCGTCGGCTATAACTCCGGCTCGGGCGGGGGGTGGAGTGGATCCGATCCCGACCGTCGAGTAAGCTTCCGCTGAGCTGTGGCCGTCCGAGGAGCTCCTTAACCCGGCGGGTCTCTACCGCCTGTGGTGAATCGCCTTCAATTGGAATCGCCTCCAACCGTGCCGCAGCCGCTACAAGATTATCCATCGGGTTGGAGTAGTGACCCGGAGGTGTCTGCAAGGTCTGGGGCGCACCGGTATGATGGCGAGGCAGATCTACCGGACGGGGCTGAACCGGCGCGGCCGCCCCAGGTGTTTCCGGCCGGTTCACCAACAGCGGCGGATTACTGGTTCCTGCTCCTGGGGTATTGAAAAGCTCCCTACCTCAAAAACTCAAGGCAAACGGGACATGTACTTCCTTTTCATGACTTCGTGATGCACTCGTCCAGCCGAGCCTATAAGCTGCAGATCCAAAGCGGCTCGCTCCATCGCCATCCGCTCGTCCGCGGCCGCCAGTCCGCTTTAGCTTTAGTGATCTGTTCCCTTACCTTTGCAATCTCCGCCAGTATGTCCTGATCCGCGGATTAGCTTCGCTATGAGCACCGCCAATGCGTCAAAAGCTCGATAAAACTTGAGCGGTGGGCGACAGGCCTCCGCCCGGCCGCCATCACTGCTGTTGAACCGGCGACCAGGCGCCGCGTCAAGAGTGAAGCGCCTCCTGCGTATCGCCATGAAGACCCCAACCCGTTGGGTAGATCGAGGTCCGGAATACTCTCACCGTCGGAACAGCCCTCGATCCGCCAGCCTGCAGCTGGTATAAAGACTCGCCCGCCGACGATTCGCCGCCAGAGTAAACGGCGGTTTCGTCGCCAGACACCGATCCGCCCTCAGAATCTCCGTGGACGACTCCCACGAAAACACGCTTGACCGCCGGTTCAGCTAGGGCAGGGCTCTTCTTCGCCCACTGAGCCGTTTCGACGAGGTCGGGTGCGACGTCCGCCCAGCTCGACTCGCCAATCTTGCCGATGAACACGTGTATGCCGCCAAAGGGACCCGTACCCATACTCAACCGAGCCGCCTCGGGCCCCAAATCCGCATCGTCGATGTAGAGTTTGTCGCGACGACTTTTAGTCATCCGCCCATCGCATAGCCTTCGAGTCCTTCGAACTTGCCCTCTAAGATCATCAAACCATCATGCGATAGCCCCACGGTGGGCGCCAACCGTCGTGGAATTGTCACGGCAGATGTCCTCATGAAAGGACTTAGTCGCAGGCCATCGTGACGGGTTAACCTAGAGGGTTAATGCGACACAAGACACGGGAATTATATGGTTCGCCCTTCGATGAAGGTAAAACCCACGCCCGGTTGTGGTGTGATTGATATGGTTCGCGACTAGGAGCAATAGCTTTGCCTTAGCCTCAATCCTCTGTCTTTAACTCGCCGCCGGTCGCCCCTTATATACACGGGTTGACGCCCGACCGCTTATAGAATCCCAATCCGCTCATACAAGAGTCCGGCTTGGTTTCTCCTTTCTTGTCTTACAATTCAAGTTACAATACTAAGGCAGTTTACATGTATGGACCTTAATTCGCCTCGGCTCCTGTGCCTCCATATGGGCTCGGATCACGACTGAGGTAAACCGGCCCCCGGGCGGTTCACACTCCGTAGTTGTATCCCCAACAGACCCGTGGCCTGCCTAGCCAGTGCTTTTATTTCATATGTTTAGCACATGACCAGCCCAGTTTGTATTTTTCCTTTCTGAAAAATGGCTAGCCAGCTATTTTGTTTTTTGCAGAGTAACCAACATAGGCCTACTTGCTTTTCTACGCCCTACTGGGCCGGAAATCTTTCAAGAGGAGGAGGGATGCATTTTGCCCAGAAAATGGGCTATAAGTAATAAGAAATGGGCTATAAGTAATAAGAAATGGGCTATAAGTAATAAGAAATGGGCTGTAAAATGAAAAAAATACAGCAAACAGGCAATCAGTTCCCAAATATTGTTTTCTTTCAGATTTTGATATTTTAAATTTCATTGTTTTTGTGCGGGTAAAATTTCATTGAATTTAAATTAAGGTATATTTAGATTTAAAATTAATTTGAATCTGGCTAGAAATTTCGGGCTGTATGCTGTTTGGGACAGATTTGGAGGCTGACTTGTGGGTCTACTAGGTTGACGTGTAGTTTGGCTTTGTCAACTTAGTCCACAAATGATTCTAGCAGTAGTGACCATTGGATGTTAATCCAAGGGCCGTGCTGCTTCTTCAATATCTGATCTTCTTGCTCCAGCCGCCCAAACCAGCTCCGGTGGGACTGCTTGCTCCCGCCTCCGTGGGGTGGGCTGCCGCCGCACAGCCGCACCGCCCCCTACTTCATTGCTGGTCGTGCCATTCCTCTACTCACCCACACCTCCTGTTATTTTCCGGCGACGGCAGCGGACCAGTAAACCTCGTACTCCCCACCTCGTGGGCAACCATTGCCGAAGTCTTCCCGGCCCGTGTCGTTCCCTTCCTAGGCCTCGCTCGCCGCCCACCGCCATGGTGCTCTCGGCGCCTGGTCAACGTGGTCAATGAACGACATCCATCGGCTGTGGACTGACGCGCAAAATAATGATTCCTCCACCGACACCGGGACCCACCGGAAGGGCCTCTGATTTTGCGAAAAAATGTTCCCCCATCGACATGTCGGACCCACCAGCTATATCTTCGCACGCAAGGAAGTGCCTCCTTATTACGCACAAAAAATGAATACCCACCTGCTAGATGGGACCCACCATAGTGGGAGGATGACTTAGGGCCAACTAAGTTGACGGGACGGAGGGCTTTGTCAACTTAGTCAATATGAACGATTCTAGCTCCAGCGACCGCACGATGTCCATCCAACGGCCATAGTGCTTCTTCAACCTCGGTCTTCTTGCTCCAAATACCAAAGCAGACCGGTCGTGCCGCTGCTCCTGCCTCTCGTGGTCGGCTGTGATGCCCGGAGGCCTCACCGCCTCTACTACTCCCACCGCTGGCCCGGTATCCCTCTACTCACCCACACACCCCTGTTATTCGCGGGCGACGGCAGCCTCATGCCGCAGCCGAACCATCGAACCTCAGACTTCTCTCCGCTGGCCACCATCGCTGCGTCTTCCCGGCTCCGCGTCGTCCCTTCCTAGGCCTCGCTGTCGTCCGCACCACCGCCTGGTGCTCTCGGCCGGGCGTGGTCAATATGGTCAACGACCGACTTCCATCGGAAGAGTATCAGACGTGGAGAGGTCGATACTGGGTCCAGCGGCCGCAAGGAAGTGCCTCCTTATTACGCGCAAAATAATTATTCCTCCACCTAACAGAGGGACCCACCGGACGAGCCACCTTATTTCGCAAAAAAACGCTTCCTCGACCGCTGGGACCCACCGGACGGGCCAGCGATTTCATGAAAAACGCTCCCAGCTGTCGCCTTGGACCCATCGGCGCCTCCTTATTACGCACAAAAAATGAGTACTCCCCTTGTTAGCTAGGACCCACCATGGTGGGAGGCTGACTTAGGGCCTACTAAGTTGACGGGGACGGGGCCTTTGTCAACTTTAGTCAATATGAACGATTCTAGCTCCAAAGGACCGCGATGTCCATCCAACGGACGTAGTGCTTCTTCAACCTCTGGTCTTCTTGCTCCAGCCGCCCAAAGCAGCGCCGGTCGTCAAGCATGCTCCTGCCTCCCCAGAGCGGGTCAGGTTGCCCGGAGGCCTCACCGCCCTACTATTCCCACCGCTGGCCAGGCCCCACGGCGACGGCAGCCTCACACCACACCAACCAAAGGAACCTCAGATTCCTCTCCTCGCGGGCTTCCACCGCCGCGTTTTCCCGGCTCCCGTCGTCCCCTTCCTAGGCCTCACTGTCGCCCACCGCCTGGTGCTCTCGGCACGGCGTGGTCAACGTGGTCAAGGAACGACTTCCATCGGACATGGATCAGACGTGGAGAGGTGACATTTGGGTCCACGGCCGCATCAAGGAAGTGCCTCCTTATTACGCGGAAACTAATGATTCCTCCACCTGACAGCTGGGACCCACCGGACGGGCCACTGTATTTTTTGAAAAAAATGTTTCCCCCTAACTGCTGGGACCCACCAGCTACATCTTCGCACGCAAGGAAGTGCGTCCGGGCAAAAAAACAAAACGATTCGCCCCCCTGACCGCTGGGACCCATCAGCGACACCTTCGCACGCAAGGAAGTGCGTCCGGGCAAAAAAAACGATTCGCCCCCCTGACTGCTGGGACCCACCAGCTACATCTTCGCACGCAAGGAAGTGCGTCCGGGCAAAAAAATCAATTCGCCCCCTGACTGCTGGGACCCACCAGCTACATCTTCGCAGGCAAGGAAGTGCCTGACAGTCGGGAGCCACCTAGTCGAAGCGTACGTAGCGTTGTCATTCTGGTCGCGAACGTGTACGTACATACTGGTCGTTGTAGAGGCGCGCATGTGTTGTAGTAGAGGCGCGCACGTAGCATGTATACGTACGTACAGCGGCGAGGGTGCAAGAAAGAAAATACGGCCACGTACGTACATACGGGTCGGGTCTTGAACGCCTACTCGTGCATATGTACGGCCAGGGCTTGTGTACATGGCTGGGTCAGAACGGAGAAACAGTGTCGTCGTCGTGTTCATGGGGAGGCAACGGAATGCATCGTGTTCACGGGGAGGCAACGGAATGCGTCGTGTTCTTCGGGAGGCAACGGAACGCGTGGGAGCCAACCGCTTGGACGGAACAGCGATGGAACGCGGCTGGCGCGATCGCACAACGGAGGAAACGGGCCTCCACGTCAAACAGGTCCTGTTGATCGGGAGGGTGTGGCGCACCGCAAAACAGAGAAACGGACCTCCTACGATCAAACGGGGTCCTGTTGATCGGGAGGGTGTGGCGATCGCAAAACAGAGAAACGGACCTCCTACGGTCGAAACGGGGTCCCGTTGATCGGGAGGGTGTGGCGCACCGCAAAACAGAGGAAACGGACCTCCCACGGTCAAACGGGGTCCCGATGATCGGGAGGGTGTGGCGCATCGCAAAACGGACGTAAACAGACTTGTGTTGGAGCGCCACGGTCGAAACGGGGTCCTGTTCATCGGGAGGGTGTGGCGCACCACAAAACGGACTCTACGGATACTATTCATCTCCACCGTCGACCTCCTCCAGCCTCCACGGGCTCCCCTGCTCATGCAGCCTCCACCGCGCTACTCCACCGCCATCGCTCAACCACCCTCCACGGGCACCCTCCACCGCTCACCGCTCATCCAGCCCTTCACACCACGGGTCCTGTTCAACCACCCCTCCACGGCCACCCCGCACCGCTCATCGCTCATCCGCACCTCCACACCACGGGTCCTGCTCATCCGAGGCAATGCCACCGATCACCGTTCATCCAACCCCCCGCAACGCCACTGCTCATCCAATCGACCGCTTCAGATTAGCAGCAGAGAGCGGCGAATCGCCCATCGGGTTGATTAACAGCCATCGATCGATCGCCGGGTTCAAGAACGCGTAGCTCGCAAAGGCAATCGCCGGGTTGATTAGAGCCCAACGCCTCACTCGGGTTCGATTAGAGCCAACGCCCGCATGTGTACGAGAGAAATGCGATCGCCGCCCCGACCTCCCATCGTAACCGCAACTCCCCAAATTTTCCTCCCTCGCTTCTACCACGGTTTTTCCGTCAGGGACGGCCCAAAGAATGTCATGCAGCTGCGTCTCCGGCCCGCCCAAGACGAAAAGCCCATTTTCTGTCATGATTTTTTGTCATAGAAGTAGGAGCCCACCACATCTATGATCATACCGGGTTTTTTCACAATTATCGTCATAGAAGTGTCATATGTATGACAGAAAAAAATTCCTTCGGCCCAAAATGTCATGGATGTGTCTTTTTTTTGTAGTGAGAATTCCCACTTAGTATAGGCGAGGGCTAGCAAATAGATTGAGAAGTAGCCAGCTAGAGAGCAACAATGGTCATAAACATGCTTTATGCATAAGTAACATTGGACACAAGCATGAGTAGGATATGAACACCATGAACATAAATATCATAGAGGCTATGTTGGTTTTGATTCAACTACATGCATGAACATGTGCCAAGTCAAGCCACTCGAACATTCAGAGGAGGATACCATATCATCATACTACATCACAATCATTTTAATGCAATGTTGATATCCAAGATAAATCATTATCCACTCCTAGCTACTTATGCATGGCATGAGAAACTATATCTCTAATTGTCATTGCAAACATGTTTAATCATAATGGGCTGAATCATGGATACTAGGTTAAACATATTTACACAAACAGAACAAGTCGAGTTCATACCCCTTTCTATCTGCCAGGACTAGTTCATCGAATATCGTGATTATTGCCTTTCACTTGCACGACCAAACGATATGAAAATAGTAATAGTGCAAGAGTGCCGTGGACTAAGCTGAATCTGCAAAACATTTTATTCAGTAGGATAAGACAAGGTAAAATGGGCTCTTTATTAGATCAACATTTATTCATATGAGAGCCACTCAACATTTTCTCATGGTCTTCTCCTTGGTAAGACTCGAATAAAAAGAAAAGAAATTCAGAGAAACACACTAAAATATTTTTGGAGTTTTTGGTTTTCTTGAACAAGCAAATAAAAGGGAAAAGCAAAAACGAGGAAAACTATTTACACGGGAAAGCTCCCAACAAGCAAAAGAAGAACAAGGAAATCTTTTTGGGATTTCTTTTTAGTGCTACTACTAAGAAATCATAAAAAAGTAAATTACTGCAACTAATTTTTTGGTTTTTCTAAAGCTTTTCGAACACACAAGAAGAAAGAAAGAAAATAAATTTAAGCATTGATGATACAAGGAAAAAGTGTGAGCACTGACAAATGGAATGATATGTGTGAACATGAATGTAGTGTCGGTGAGAAACACGTACTCCCCCAAGCTTAGGCTTTTGGCCTAACTTGGTAAGCAGTCAGTAGCTCGGATAGTAGTCGGCGTGGTAGCTCACGGAGGCTCTCGGTGCGGATGCCTTGGCCTGTCGTGCTGCCTTCACTGCTACGTTGTGAGCTCGGGCCTTGCTCTCAAGAACAAAATATCTTCCTTTGCTGTGATAGTCAAAAAGAGCAGGCGCAGGCAAATATGTGTGCACAAAAGATTTTTGGTTAAACAACAGATTGTAAGTGAAATTATGAATTTTTCCTGTGAGGATCTTATGACTTTTCAGAGCATCAAAGTCTAAATACTGCGTGGGTAGGATAGGTCAAGGAGCAAAGGTGAAACACCAAGCCCTCGTGCTAAACGTGTGGCATATATTCCACCATAGAAACAGCCACTGTTAGCATTATGTTGAAGTCTACGTGCAACAATCTCTCCAAGGTTATAATTCCTTTCACCAGTGAGAACCGTGTGTATGAGGCTCAAGTCTAGAGCACGAAGCGTACTACAGTCTTGCTTGCCTACTATACATTTCCCATTAAATAATGCAAAGTATTGAATTGCAGGAAAATGAATGCTCTTTATTCTACCTTGTATCACTCCCCTTGTCTCACCGTAGCAAAGACTAATCAAGAATGATTGGTACTCAGCCTTTGGCGGTTCATCAGGCGAACCCCAGAATGGGAGTTTGCAGTGGTGAGAAAAACTCTCTAGTGAAATGGTAAATGGATTTTCATAAAGCTTAAATGACACCCTAGACTCACGGGGATGGAATTTAAATCCTTTGACAAATGATTCAGTGAGAGTGTGGTGTTGTTCACACTCACTGCAATGTAGGGACCAAGACCAGCATTATGAACATATTGCTCAAATTCCTCCTTAATGCCCACACACATCACATAATCATCGCAAGGCCATAAGCATGTTTTGGTGGCTTCATCTCGAATGGAACTTTCACTTGGTTCGACATAAGACAGATGAGCGGAGCTGTCACTAGAAGATGCCCCCGAGGATCTCCTCCTTGAAGAACTCCTTCCAAATAGGTTCATCATGTCCGCGTACAATTTGCTAAAAAAATTAGTGACAAAAATTTATCAATAAAACTTTACAAAATCGATAGCAACTACTCATAGGGATACATAGAGGCCATAGCAAGCATTCAAACTACTTAGAACTCTAAGAATTCAAAATGCAAGATCATCTATAGCAGGACCAAAAGTAGATAATTATTCAAAATATAAACCACTAAAACAAAAACTAATTGGACAAAGGTTGGAGTCACATACCAAGCAACAATCCCCCGAAACAGTTTCGGAAATGGAGCTTCGAGCAAAGAGATTGAAATCTGCGGGTTTGAGAGCAAGAACACGGGAGAGAGAGCAATGGAGATTTTATTCTGGAGGTAAATGATGATGTGGTGTGAAGAGATAAGTGAGGGGGCCCATGTGGGGACCACAACCCACCAAGGCGCGCCTGGGGGTCCTAGCGCCCAGAGGGATTGTGCCCACCTGGTGCACCTCCCTCTGATATTATTTGCACCAGAAATTCTTAAATATTCAGAAAAAATCATATTAAATTTTCATAGCATTCTGAGAACTTTTATTTTTGGGTCATTTTTTTATTGCACGAGAAATTCAGAAAATAGGCTAAACATGGCATTTTATTTTATTTAACTAATAAAAACAGAAAACAAAAAGTAGGGACAGAAGGTAGTGCTTTATAAATTCATCAATTTCATACCGCTAAAAAATGATTCATTAATAAGGTTGATCAGGTCTTATTAACAACCACTTCCGATTAGCATGGAACCGTAGAACTTTCGTCAATCACTAAGTTACCTCAATGGGGATATGAATGTCCCCAACAATAAGCATTTCATATTTCTTTTTGACAGTAGGTAGAGGTATTCGAAAACTTCCAATAGTGATTGTCGGAGATTTTTCAATAACAAAGTGCACCGTATGCTCATTACCATTAATATGAAAAGTGACCTTGCTTTTATTGCAAGCAATAACAGCCCCTGCAGTATTCAAGAAGGGTCTACCAAGGATAATCGACATGTTGTCGTCCTCGGACATCTCAAGTATAACAAAGTCAGTCAAAATAGTAACATTAGCAACAACAACAAGCACATCCTCACAGATACCGATAGGTATGGAAGTTAATTTGTCAGCCATTTGCAAAGATATTTCAGTAGGTGTGAGTTTATTCAAGTCAAGTCTTTTATATAAAGAGAAAGGCATAACACTAACACCAGCTCCTAAATCACACAAAGCAGTTTTCACATAATTCTTTTTGATAGAGCAAGGTATAGTTGGTATTCCCGGATCTCCAAGTTTTTTAGGTACTCCATCTTTAAAAGTATAATTAGCAAGCATAGTGGAGATTTCAGCTTCCGGTATTTTTTACTTATTAGTGATGATGTCTTTCATATACTTTGCATAAGGAGGCATTTTCAAGATATCAGTCAAAAGAGTACGCGAAAAGAATGGCCTCAGCATTTTAGCAAAGCGTTCAAATTCTTCATCATATTTCTTTTTAGTTGACTTGGGTGGCAAAGCCATAGGTTTTTGAACCCACGGTTCTCTTTCTTTATAATTACCGTGTTTTCTAGCAATGAAGTCTCTTTTATCATATCTTTTATTCTTAGGTTGTGGGTTATCAAGACCAACAGGTGGTTCTATCTCAACATCATTGTCTGGTTCTTTATTATTCGGTTGAGCATCTTCATGAACCTCATCATTACATTTTTACTTATCAGAAGGTGAGTGTTCATTACCGGACTGAGTTTCAGCATCACAGATAGAAGTTTCATTGTCATTATCAGGAGGTTTTTCTACTTCAGGTTCACTAGAAGCATGCAAAGTCCTATCATTTTTCTTCTTCCTTTTCTTTTTAGAAGGACTAGGTGCATCAGTGTTGACTCTTTGTGAACCTTGTCCAATTCTTTTTGGGTGTCCCTCAGGATAAAGTGGTTCCTAAGTCATTTTACCTCCTCTAGTTGCAACTCTAACAACAAAGTCATGTATATTATTATTCATTTCATCAAGCAATTCTCTTTGAGATTTAGCAACTTGTTCTAACTGTGTTTGAACCATAAAAGCATGCTTTCAAACACCTCTAACATCATTTGAGATTCTAAATAACAAGTCACTCAAGCGTGCAATCATATCTGAATTATATTTCAATTGTTTCATAACATTTGCATTGAAGTGATCTTGTTTTCTAATGTAATTCTCAAACTCATAAAGGCATTGGCTAGGGTGCATATTGTGAGGATTGTCACTATTATTCAATTTCATTAGAGAATTTACCTCTACCACCTTAGGCAGTAGTGGTGTATTAAGCCCATGTATTTCTTCAATAGGAGGTAAATTTTTAACATCCTCAGCTTTAATACCTTTTTCCTTCATAGATTTCTTTGCCTCTTCATATCTTCAGGACTGAGATATAATATACCCCTCTTCTTCGGAGTGGGTTTAGCCTGTGGTTCAGGAAGAGTCCAATCATCATAATTTTTCAATATATTATTCAATAATTCTTCAGTTGCCCAGCAGTTCTTTCCCTGAAAACACAACCAACACAACTATCTAGGAAGTCCCTAGAAGCATCGTTTAGTCCATTATAGAAGATATCAAGTATTTTATTTTTCTTAAGAGAGTGATCAGGCAAAGCATTAAGTAACTGGCAAAGCCTCCCCCAATCTTGTGGGAGACGCTCTTCTTTAGTTTTCACAAAGTTAAATATTTCCTGCAAGGCAGCTTGTTTCTTATCAGCAGGAAAATATTTTCAGAGAAGTAATAAATCATGTCCTGGGGACTACAGACACAACCGGGAGCAAGAGTATTGTACCAAGCTTTAGCATCACCTTTAATGACAAAGGAAATAATTTGAGAATAAAGTAATAGTGAGTTTTCTCATCATGAGTAAAAAGGGTGGCTATGTCATTCAACTTAGTAAGATGTGCCACAACAGTTTCAGTTTCATAACCATGGAAAGGATCAGATTCGACCAAAGTAATTAACTCTGGGTCGACAGAGAATTCATGGTCCTTAACATCAATAAAGATAGGTGAAGTAGCAAACTTAGGATCATATTTCATTCTAGCATTCAGAGATTTTTCTTTATACTTTCATAATAATTTATCTAGATCATCACTATCCCTACAAGCAAGGATATCTCTAGTTGTCTCCTCATTCATAACATAAACTTCCGGTACCTTAGGCAATTCATATCTAGGGAGGCTAGTTCTAGCAGGTGTTTTAGGAGTTTCAGTTTCAATCTCATCATCAGATTCAACAACATCATGTTGTATTACTCTAGCAATTTGTTCATCAAGAAATTCACCAAGTGGCACATCATCATTATCAAGCAAGGTACTAGCATCATCATAAGCATTATCCATAGCAAAAGTAGCATCATCAATAACTTGCAACATATTAGAATTGATAGCATGTGGTGGTGTTGCAAGTTTACTCATAACAGAAGGTGAATCTAAAGCAGAACTGGATGGTAGTTCCTTACCTCCCCCCGTCTTAGAGGGATAAATCTTAGTCTTAGGATCCTTCAGATTCTTCATATTGATAATTTGATAATAATCCCAAGTGACTCAACAAATATAGCTATGCTCCCCAGCAACGGTGCCAGAAAAAGGTCTTGACAACCCACAAGTATAGGGGATCGCAACAGTTTTCGAGGGTAGAGTATTCAACCCAAATTTATAGATTCAACACAAGGGGAGCCAAAGAATATTTGAAGGTATTAGCAGCTGAGTTGTCAATTCAACCACACCTGGAGATTAATTATCTGCAGCAAGTAATCAGTAGCAAAGTAATATGATAGTTTTGATAGTAGTGAAAGCAGCAACAGTAATAGTAACAGTGATACCAATATTTTGTACCAAGTGTAATAGTGATGAAAACTGTAGTAACTTAGCAAGAACAATATACGATAAATTCGTAGGCATTGGATCGGTGACTTGTTGGATGATATTCATCATGAGACAGTTATAACCTAGGGTGATATGGCACTAGCACCAGGTCGTCAATATAACGTAGGCATGTATTCCGTAAATTGTCATACATGCTTATGGAAAGAACTTGCATGACATCATTTGTCCTACCCTCCCGTGGCAGTGGGGTCCATATTGGAAACTCAGGGATATTAAGGTCTCCTTTTAATAGAGAACCGGAACAAAGCATTAACACACAATGAATACATGAACTCCTCAAACTACGATCATCACCGGGAGTGATCCCGACTATTGTAACTCCGGGGTTGCCAGATCATAACGTGTATTAGGTGACTATAACTTGCAAGATCGGATCTAGAACATGGATATGATGACGATAACATAAACGGTTCAGATCTGAGTTCATGGCGCCCAGGCCCAAAGTGACAAGCATTAAGCATGGCAAAGTCATAGCAACATCAATCTTAGAACATAGTGGATACTAGGGATCAAGCCCTAACAAAACTAACTAGATTACATGATGAATCTCATCCAACTCCTCACCGACCAGCGAGCCTATGGAGGAATTACTCACTCCCAGTGGGGAGCATCATGAACTGGCGATGGAGAAGGGTTGGCGATGACGAAGAACGATGATACCCCTCTCCGGAGCCCAAACGGACTCCAGATCTGGCCTCCCGATGAATAATAGGAGGGGCTCCGTCTAGTGGATCATGATAATTCTTTCTCCCTGATTTTTTTGGGAAAAATAGGATTTTATAGCGTCGATTTCAGGGTCTGTGGGGCCACTAGGTGGGGACAACCCACCTGGGCACGCCAGGAGAGGGGGGGCACGCCCTGGTGGGTTGTGCCCACCCTGGTGCCCCTCTCCGGTAGGTCTTGGCTCCAGAAATTCTTGTTTATTGTATAAAAATTCCTCGCAAAGTTTCGTTCCATTCCGAGAACTTTTATTTTTGCACAAAAGCAACACCATGGTAGTTCTGCTGACAGCGTGAGTCAGGGGTTAGTTTGATTCAAGTCATGCAAATTAGAGTCCAAAACAAGAGGAAAAGCGTTAGGAAAAGTAGATACGTTGGAGACGTATCAATGGGTTTTTGGCGCTGTCGAAGAAGGTGTTGTGCTCTCTGAAGCTGGGCACACTGAACGAGCCCTGTGTTGTTGCAGTACTTGGAAGCCTTGGCAGTCTTGGCTTAAGCTTCTGAACCTGAGGCCTCTGCTCCACATGATAATCATATTGCGGCCCGGGAGAAGTGGGTGGAACCATAATAGGGCATTTGACAGTGACAAGCTCGCCACCTCGATTGAATGCATGTTCCATGGTATGAGGCCTTGTGGGAGGAACAACATCATCGGAAGTGATTGGTGGCACAATGGTGTCAGTGGCATCATTGTCTTCAGGCTCCACATTGTCTTCAACCATGATAGTGTCATTGGCTTCAGTAGTGTTGTTTGTGGCAGCCTCATTGTTGTCAACCTCCATCTGTTCAACTACTGGAGGGTCGGGCACGATCACATTCTCATCTTGAGTGACTAGATCGCTGGTAAGGGTGTGGCTTCTCTTTCTTCTCCTTTCTCATCTTCTTTTTCTTCTTCGGTTGATGCAGCCGAAATGTCTTCAACAGTTTTGGCTTTAGACTCAGAGGCAGACGCAGAAGGGTGGCTTCAGGGAACACTTGACGTGTTACTGAGTTGTGGTGTTGCACATCCTCTTCTGGAATGCTTGACATGGAGACCTGAGGCCTAAGGCCTTTGCGAAGCCTGCGGAATGCTGGCGATGCCTTTGGAGAGGGAGTGGTCTGTTCCATGTAGTTGTCATCATCAAGCACCAGAGTGGTGACTTGAGGTGGTGGAGTACATGGGGTCTCGTCTTGCAGAGGGGTGTCTTGTTGTTGCTGCTCAACCCATGAGTCATATTGAGCAATTGGCGTCAATGGACGACCAATGCTAATAAGTTCACTGCTCATGAGAGTAGGCGATGATACCGACTGGGGTTCAAGCTGAGGAATGACTTCATCATCATTCACATTGTCTTCACGACCAATGTCTTCAGCTGCGTTGGGGTCAACAACTAGAATCTCTTCACTTTCTGGAGCCTCTGTGGAAGCAGGCTCATGAATCACCAGGCGACGCTCTTGGTTGGTAGATGCAGGGAGAGAAACAGAGATTGGTTCAACATTGAGGGGCTCTGGGGCAGCGACACGCTCAGTTCTTGAATACTTTGAAGCCTTTGTCTTCAATTTCTTCTAGGAGGGAGTACCATCAGATGTGTCTTTGAGCTTCCTCTTCCTGGCTTCGGCTTCGGCTTGCCTAGTCTTCTTCAGCTCGGAAGCTACTAAGGGGACCTTTGCCTTCGAACCAGTCATACTGGCAGGGAAGACAATGTTGGGTTGTCCCTGCCGTTGAGCTTCGGGTATGGCTTCCGCAGACTTCTTTTTCTTGGCAGCCATCTTGGGGTCGATGCCAGGATGCCCAAGAGCCTTTCTCTTTTCATCTTCATTGTGCACTTGCACACATTTTTGCCCGTAGTACTTCATTCGCTCGCGTGAGCCTTTGGCTTCTTCACGCTTCTTGTGGAACTCTGCCTTGAGATCTTGCATCATCTTTTTGAAGATTTGCACATCAGCCACACTGAGCTTGGCCATGTGCTTCTTGAAGTGTGTCTTCTCATAATCAATCTTGTTCTTGAGCTCAACAATTTTCTAAGCCAGAGCAAGTTCATTTGCAATGGCTCTGTGAAAGCTGACGCTGATGTCCACTGGCAGCTACAGATCATCTATATTGATGCTTTGGTCCTCAAACCATTCATCAATGAAGTTGTTTAGAATGTCAACATCAAAGAGAGGCAGATCTTGGAAGATCTCAGCATCTTGCTTGCTCTTGATCAACATCTGTTGAGCTTCATCACCAAGATCTTCATCACTGGACAGATCAATGGTGTTTTCCTCGTTGCGCAGAAGGCAGCAGGAGTCAGGTCATGCCCTGAGATCTTCTTTGGCTTCTTGGTCTTCTTGGTCTTCTTGGAGACATGAGACAAGTCTTCAGACTGCACACTGGATTTCAGGAGGTGCAGTCTTCAATGGCTTCACAGTCGGAGCTTTTGGTGCAGCAGAGGGCTTTGAAGCTTTTGACTTCTTCTTTTGCTGCTTCGGTGGTGCAGGTGCATCTTCAGAGTCTGCATCCTCAGCAGATTGTTCCACCGTGGCTCTCTGAGCAGCAATATGGGAGAGGATCCCATCGAAGCTATTGAAGGGGCCGATGGCATTAGGATTGGCGTCACGTGTGCCATCCTGCCTTGGAGCAGACGGACCAGGGTTGAGGATGAGTCTGAGATCCTTCCTGTTCTTTGCAGCTGTCTCCTTTGTGAACTGAAAGTTGCGCTTGAAGAGATTGTCATCATGACACCATTGAAGAGATGATGAGTCGGCATTTTCTGGCTGAGGTCCACGGACCATGCAAGGATAGAAGCCTTGGGCAATAGCTTCAGACTTCGACTTGGATTGCAGATTCTTGTAAAGAATAGCGCCCCACGGGCGCTTTATAGCATTCTTCTCAGCATATTCAGGAATGATGAAGTTGTACTTGAACCATTGTTCAGCCCAATATCTTCGGATCCACTGAATTTTGGTCTTGCGCTGATTGTAGTTTTCCTCAGGATCTGTCTTGTGCAATTCAAACAGATCAGGAGGCAGATCCAGAGCAGTGTTTCCATGGTGCTGCCTGCCACCTTTCCTTGCAGATTTTTCTGTAGCCATAATATTCAGACAGAGAAGCTTCAAAACAGTGAAAGGCTTTCGTCTACTTGTCAAACAAGAACTGGCTTCAGGAGAGTCAATATGGTGCTGTAAGAATTCTGCAAATGAATGCAGACTATGAGAACCAAGGGATTATCCCACGGACATGTACCTATGACAGTATTAGAGATGCAAGGGAAGGGGAAGAGGTCATATGCATTCTCAGAAGATTTTGATGATAAATCAGTTCAAAGACATTGACCTCATAGTGCGAAGACATTCACTTATTTGAAGTGAGTTGGTTCCAGATTTGTACCAATCCATGAATAAGTACAAGTGAGGAATCTAACTATTTATGAAGCATAAGTGAACACACTTCACAGAATATGAGATTCAGAAAGAGAAAGATCCAGATTTGGAAATGTAGAAACCACTTTTGGTTGAAGTGGATGGATTTGACAGATCGAAAAATCTGTAAAAAGTGAGATTTATTCACCACAGACGAACTGCTAGACGAGGTAGAATGGATACCGAGCAGTCCAATCTCCCGCGCCCTAACTTGGCGGTGAAAGACACCTACGGCGGCGGCGGAGAAGACGAGGTCTGCGGTCGGCATGAGGACGACATCGAAGAGTTCGCGGCAGCTAAGCGCGTCTCCGGCATCGACGCGAGCTTGCGGTGGAGTTGGGGTTTGAGCGAGATGGTGAGGTGGGAGAGGAGATAATGACCGTGCTGGATGTGTATTTATAAGATAGAGGGCTGCGCAGCGCAATTACGCAGGTGCCCCTGGCGATTCACATCTAATGGACATGTGGCATACATGCAACTCATTGAAAGTTGTCCCATGTTCCCACACGCGCCTGGTTTTTCGGGTGGTCGTTCTGGCTTCTCCGGTATCCAGGCAAAAGAGATATGTCATTGAAAATAGTTTTAAATGTGTGTCTCTGTATCTTCAGCTGACTAGGACGCAGTGAAGACATTCAAGACGTGTCAACAGAATGCGTATGACTGGATAGATAGAATTTGAGGAAGAAGCATAGAAGGGTTTAGGGTCCGATCACATTCACTTAGTTCAGAAAAGTGCAAGTTCGAAGACATAGCTATAAGTGAATGCTGTAGAGGACAGAACACACACACACAAATAAATAAATAAATAAATAAATAAATATATATATATATATATATATATATATCAGAAAATACCAAATCAACATTGCAAAGATAAACCTTGAGGACAAACCAATGTTGAAGACAAACCAAATATGAAGATAATGCAGTCGTGATGCCAAATGAAAAGATTCAGGAAAGTTTGGTGGTGGCATTACCCACCGTATAGGAAGTATTAGACCCAGACATGGCGCACAATTATCGTGGCGCTCCGAAGTCAAATTTCGTGTTAATGTATTCACACTTAGAGTGTAAGTCTTCATTGATTGAAGATATACGTTACTTCGTGTGTTGCACATCTAAGACATCAACATGCACAAGCGTTAGGATGTGTGTCCATTCACAGGACATTCGAGGATTCTAAGATATTTAGCTCACACCGCAACTTGCCAAACCTTTTCTCATCCAAGGGCTTTGTGAAGATATCTGCCAATTGCTCTCCAATGTTGACGTGAATGATATCAATGTCTTCCTTCATGACATGATCTCTGAGAAAGTGATGACGGGTCTGAATGTGCTTTGCCTTCGAGTGTTGAACTGGATTGTTGGCAATCTTGATGGAGCTTTCATTGTCACAGTAGAGTGGCACATGCTTCAGGTGGATGCCATAGTCCTTGAGAGTTTGCTTCATCCATAGAAGCTGAGCGCAGCAAGATCCAACAGCAATGTATTCAGATTCAGCAGTGGAGAGTGATACACAGTTCTGCTTCTTTGAAGACCAACATACAAGAGATCGTCCAAGAAAGTGACATGTGCCTGATGTGGACTTGCGATCAACCATGTCACCAACATAATCAGCATCTGAGAATCCAACTAGATCAAACTCTGAGCCCTTTGGATACCATAATACTAGTGTCGGGGTGTAAGCCAAATATCAAAGAATTTGCTTAACAGCTAAGTGATGTGGTTCCTCTGGTGCCGCTTGGAATCAGGCACACATGCAAATGCTAAGCATTATATCAGGCCTAGATGCACATAAGTAGAGTAAAGAACCAATCGTGGAGCGGTATACCTTTCGATCAAAGTCTTTACCATTGTCGTCGGGGACCAATTGGCCTTTGGTTGGCATTGGCGTTGTGTACCCTTTGTAGTCTTGCATTCCAACCTTCTTCAGGCAATCTTTGAGGTATTTTTCTTGTGATATGAAGATGCCATTTCTCTGCTGACGGATTTGAAGACCAAGGAAGAATTTCAGCTCACCCATCATGGACATCTGATATTGCTCTTGCATCATATGCCCAAATTCATCACTGTATCTCTTGTCAGTGCAGCCAAAGATAATGTCATCCACATAGACTTGGCATACAAACAGTTCACCATCATATGTCTTCGTGAAGAGAGTGGGGTCTAGGGAACGAGGTTTGAAGCCTTTGCTCTTCAGGAAGTCTTTGAGTGTGTCATGCCAAGCGTGAGGGGCTTGTTTGAGGCCATACAGTGCCTTGTTGACCTTGTATACCATACCAGGACGCTTTGGGTCTTCAAAGCCAGGTGGTTGTGCAACATACACTACTTCTTCAATTTTTCCATTGAGAAAGGCACTCTTTACATCCATTTGGTACAGAAGAATGTTGTTGTGGTTGGCATAGGCTAGCAGTATGCGAATGTCTTCAATCCTAGCCACAGGAGCAAAGGTTTCATCGAGGTCAATCCCTTCAACTTGTGTGTAACCTTGAGCAATGAGACGAGCCTTGTTTTTGATAACCTGACCATGCTCATCTTGTTTGTTGCGATAGATCCATTTGGTGCTGATGATATTGTGCTTGCGAGGATCTGGACGCTTTACTAGCTCCCATACATTGTTCAGCTCAAACTGTTGAAGCTCTTCTTGCATAGCTTGAACCCATTCAGGTTCCATGAAGGCTTCATCAACTTTCTTAGGTTCAGATATAGAGACAAATGGAAAGTGCCCACAGAAATTTGTTAGTTGTGTTGCTCTTGAACGAGTGAGTGGACCAGGTGCATTGATGCTATCAATTATCTTCTCAATCTGGACTTCATTTGCAACACGAGGATGAAATCAACGAATATTTTGCCCTTGCTGATCATTGTCTTCGTCTTCAGCATTGGCTTCAGGCTAAGTAGTGTCTTCATGCTGATTAGGTGCAGAAATGATGATTTCTTCTTCAGCCTGTTCCTTGAAGGTATGATTTCTCCAGTACCCATAAGCTTGATAGATTCAATTTGGTGTAGCTTCATCTAGCACATTTGGCAGGTGCTCTCTTTGCGAGCCGTTAGTCTCATCGAACCGCACATCCATAGTTTCAACCACTTTGTAGTGAAAGAGGTTGAAGACTCTGTAGGAGTGTGAATCCTTTCCGTAGCCAAGCATAAAACCTTCATGTGCTTTCGGTGCAAATTTTGAAGTGTGATGCAGATCCTTGATCCAGCACCTAGCACCAAAGACTCTGAAATAGCTGACGTTTGGCTTCTTACCAGTCAGGAGCTCATATGATGCCTTCTTTAGGAACTTGTGAAGATAAACACGGTTGATGATGTGGCATGCAGTATAAATGGCTTCAAGCCAGAATTTCCTTGGAGTCTTGCACTCATCGAGCATCGTTCGTGCCATCTCAATGAGGGTTCTGTTCTTGCGCTCCATGATGCCATTTTGCTAAGTTGTGTATGGATCAGAGAACTAATGTGTGATGCCCAATGTATCAAGATAAGTGTCGAGTGTCGGTGTCAAAACCGGCAGATCTCGGGTAGGGGGTCCCGAACTGTTCATCCAAGGATCGAATGTAACAGGAGGCACGGGACACAATGTTTACCTAGGTTTTGGCCCTCTTGATGGAGGTAATACCCTACTTCCTGCTTGATTGACTTTTAAGAGTATAGGGGTTACAAGAGTTGATCTACCTCGAGATCGTAATGGCTAAACCCTAGATGTCTAGCCTGTATGATTATGATTCCCCCGAGAGACTAAACCCTCCAGTTTATATAGACACCGGAGGGGGCTAGGGTTGTACAGAGTCGGTTTACAGAGAAAGGAATCTTCATATCCGCACGCCAAGCTTGCCTTCCACGCCAAAGAGAGTCCCATCCGGACACAGGGGAAACTCTTTCGTCTTTTATCTTCACGACCCATCAGTCCGGCCCACGTCACATAGTCCGGACGCCCGAGGACCCCGTAATCCAGGACTCCCTCAGTAGCCCCCGAACCAGTTTTCAATGACGACGTGTCCGGCGTGCAAATTGTCTTTGGCATTGCAAGGCGGGTTCCTTTACCGAATACTTCAAAGCATCTGAACCGAAGGGCTATATTCAGCCCTTACATCTTCGGTCTTGGTAAGGTGAATTCTTCGAACAGCTCGGTTTTACATTAAATGTCATACCCTTCGGCTTCTGTGCTTCCGTCGCCTCAGCTTCCATGTGGCAAACGAATACGAAGGGTCCAAGCGCTTTTACAGATAACCCCTCGACAGTGTACGGAAGGTGTCTATTTAAGGAGATTAGACAGATGTCATTTCACACCAGGCGAAAATCCTTCGAACTTGCCTCAAGAAACCACACAATCATGGCCAATGCTCCTAGTTCTTCCTCCCGCTCCCACGGCCCTCAAAAAGGCGATTGGGAGAGCTGCTCTGTATCCCATGCCCAGCTGACCAAACTCCAGGTGCTGGGCTATCTCCCCCATGCGGATCTAGTCCCCGTTCGGGCGGGATTAACTTCTTTTACGGGTGAAGCGCTGGCAGAAAACTTCCCGAATCCTTCAGAAGGGGAGCGAGTGTGCTTTGTTTCCTTTCTCTTAAGAGGTGTTGGATTCCCAATCCATCCTTTCCTATGAGGTCTCCTGGAGTACTATGGCCTCCAATTGCACAATCTCATCCCAGGCTCCATTCTGCACATCGCGGGCTTCGTCGCTCTCTACGAGCTGTTCCTAGGTTGCGAGGCCCATTTCGAGCTATGGAGGAAGCTTTTCTGCCTCGTCCCTTGCTCCCAAAAGGGATCCATATTTGAGATGGGCGGTGCCGAAGTATGGCACATAGCCGAGATAGGATACCTATCAGACACTCCGAAGAAGGCATCCGAAGAGTGGCCCTCAGAATGGTTTTATATTGAAGACGTCGTTCTCTTGGACCCAATCCGATGAGGCTTTCCAGAATTTTCCAATGCTCCACTAAAAAAGTGCCACAGCTGGCGCCCCCGGAGCCTCGAGGAGGCAGACAGTGCAGAGGTTAAGATGTTAATGGACAAGATAAAAATACTCGCCCAATCTGGACTGTCCATAATTGAGGTCATGGCGATTTCCATAACGTGAGGTGTTCAGCCACTCCAATCCCCCATGTGGAACTACAATGGGGAGGATGATACATCTCGCTACGGGTGCAAGGGTCCGGACAACTTCGCTGCCCTGGCCGCCATGTTGGTTGATCTTTATAAAGGGGAGAAAGAGGAATTCACTCGCCTTAAGTGCCGAGAGGGCTTTTCCATGTACAACCTCCCTAGTTGGGTAAGCTTTTAATCCAGAACCTCACTCAATCCTCTTCCTAAGTGGCAACTAGTTGAACTTAACCCGACCACTTTTAACAGGAATGGAGGAAGGCCACTCCGGGGATCTATAGCCCTCCTCCGCAGCCGGACGACCGCATTCGGGACGTAGATCCCGGATTTGAGGAGGATCCGGATATATCCGTGGAGCTCAAGGAGGGGGTCTTCTATCAGGCGAGCTACGACGACACAGAAGTGTAGCAATCCGACCTCAGACGGTCAAATCTCTGTGTATACGTGTCATCCCTGGATCAGTAATGCTGACACACGCAGTACTTGAAGGATTTATAACAGAGTTCAATCACACACTTATTACATCGAATATCTCAAAAGAGAACTTATTACAATAAATATGGCTTAAGGCCATCTAAATAAGATAACAGCGGAAGGCTTGGAAGATAAAGTGAGTCCATCAACTCCAATGGCATAGCTGAGTGCACGACAACGACCTAGCACACCTTACTCTTTGTCTGAAAAGTCTGCAACATGATATGTTGCAGCCCGAAGCGGGTCAGCACATGGAATATGCTAGCAAGATAACACAGTAGAGCAATGAATATATAAATGCTATCACTACATGCATATATGGCTGGTGGAGGCTCTATTGTTATAATGTTTTGCAAAAAGCCAATTTTTCCTACAACAAAGGAATCTATATTTTGTTTAACTATCATGGTAGTTGTTAAACATTGAGAAGGTTCCTCCAACTCAACCCAATTAAACAAGTAATTAACAACCCAACAAAATTAAATTTAGAGTGACGAGATCAACATGATAATCCAAGAACCAGATACTCAAGATGTCCATAATCGGGGACACGGCTAACCATGATTAGACTGTACACTCTGCAGAGGTTTGCGCACTTTTCCCCACAAGACTCGATCTCCTCCGTTGGATTTCTTGCACTACATGGTGTTTGAGAAACGGATGACCGAGACACAGTCTTTCAGAAACATTAGCTCTAACCCTGGGTAGACAGTACCAACCTACATCCCCTACATCTGCTAGCCTTCCACGGGAAGAGGTCATGCAACATACTCGACTATGCTAGAGCCCATAATAGCTTGTGGCTACACACGGAAGTTTCTAGCATGAATAATCTTATGATCCCTTTGATCCTGGGTGGAGAACCATAGGATGATCACACGGGTACTCCGGGATATCCTAGGACAACACTGGATTCTCCAGGTGCCCGCAACCAATCCACCTAGATGTGTATTTAAGTAGCCACCTTAAGTTAACCATTAATTAACAATCTCACATCTGTCATGGATACACTCAAACCCAATCCACGTCTATGAGCATAGCATGGCATTATAAGCATAACGTAGAAGTAACTCCCAAGTGTTTGATAATAAAGGGGCAATAGGTTCTACCTCATCATCTACTTCCCGATACCCACATGTAAATCACATCCTAATCATGCAGTGTTTGAGGGGTTGAAACTAATGCATAAAAACTGGGTTTGAAAAGAGTATGATCAATGTGTTACTTGCCTTGCTGACGATCTGCAAACCCTAGAGACTCGTAGTAGCACGCTTCACACTTCGGGAATTCTATCGCAAACAAACAATAGCATACATAAGAACTCAAGCAAAGATGCACAGGTAAAACTTCAATAAGAAGATCCAATGAAATTCAACTTAAGAGCTTTGATTTGCAAAAAGAATCAATCGAATCGGAGCTACGGAACTGAAACTATGGTCAAAAGAACTTCAAAATCAAATCTGCTTGAAACCCAATTTTAAATTGCCAAAACCATGTTCAAGTTGATTAAACAGAAAGAGGGGCTCGAGACGAAGATTTTGGCGTTGGTTTCACTGGATTTGGACAAACGGTAAAGAAACGTCAAGGGTTTTAATATCAGGGGCTAATCTACGTTAAAAATAATCGTGGATAGGTCCCAGGCCGAAAATAAACAGAAAAAGAAAAATCTATCGGACGAACGTCCCTAACACAGGCTAAAGAACGAATTCGTTCGTTAAAACGAACGAACGTTTACTAAATAACTAAACCGAAGAAAAACCGAACCGGTCTAGAGAAAAAAACACATCTAGGGTTTTCTAGGAAAACGATCTGTTTACCTAAACCGAAAAAAAACGGCGACGGATCCGGCGGCTCGATTCCGGCGGACAGGGCAGCGTGAGGCGGCGGTTCAATGGGCTAGGCGACGGCATGCAGCAGCGGATGCGGCGGCGGCGGTGCTAAGCGGTAGCAACGGCGGCTAGCGGCAACGGCGGCGAGGAGCGCAGGAGGCGGGGTTGGCGGCGCGCCTCGAGGTGGTGGCGAGGGGCAACGACGACGGGTATTTAAAGGCCGGGGGGCACGTTATGCTTGGGGGAGGGGGCGACGGCGGCGTGTCTGGGGCAGACACGTCCATGGCGGCGCCGGCGGCGCTCGGGAGTCCTCTCCCGAGTCGGAGCGGGAGGCGCGCGGCTGGGCCTCGGCTCAGTTCGGACCGGCAGAATTCTTTTTTAAAAAAATAAATTCCGCTGAGAAAATTATAAATAAATAAAAATAAATATCTAAAAATGTCAAAAACAATTTTCACCGTCTAAATAAAATATTTAGAACAAAGTGAACATTTTCTTGGCCTAAAAATGCAATTTTGAAAAATGCATATTTTTTTCTAATTCAAATATAATAGCAATAAAATCCAAATAAAATTATTTATTTGATTTTAACATTTTTCCTCCAATATTTCATTTATTTTGGAGAATTCATATTATCTCCTCTCATATATTTTAATTTGAAATATTTTTGGAGAGAAAAATAATTAAAACCAAAATGATCCCCTTTTCAATATTTGAGAAAATTCAAATATTAAAAAATTAAAATCCCCAACTCTCTCCGTGGGTCCTTGAGTTGCTTAGGATTTTTAGGATCATGCCAAAAATGCAAATAAAATATGATATGCATATGATGACCTATGTATAACATTCCAAATTGAAATTTTGGGATGTTACAAACCTACCCCCCTTAAGATGAATCTCGTCCTCGAGATTCGGGTTGGCTAGAAAATAGGTGTGAGTGGTCTTTCCGTAGATCTACCTCTCGTTCCCAGGTGGCTTCATCCTCGGTATGGTGGCTCCACTGAACTTTGCAAAACTTGATAACCTTGTTGCGTGTAACTCGGCTGGCAAACTCGAGAATCTTGACAGGTTTCTCCTCAGAGGTCAAATCACTATCCAACTGAATTGCTTCCAGGGGCACTGTATCTCTCAGAGGTATATCGGTCATCTTTGCATGGCATTTCTTCAACTGGGAAACGTGAAACACATCGTGAACTCCTGACAGTCCTTCGCGTAATTCCAACTTGTAGGCCACCTCTCCGATACGCTCCAAGACTCGGTATGGTCCTACAAATCTCGGGGCTAACTTTCCCTTGACTCCAAAACGTTTAACTCCTCGCAGAGGTGACACACGAAGATAGGCTCTGTCTCCGATTTCATAGAGTACCTCCTTGCGTTTCGAGTCTGCATAACTCTTCTGCCTGGACTGAGCTACCTTCAGTCTATCTCGCATTAGCTTAACCTTCTCTTCGGACTCTTTGATCAAATCTGGTCCAAACAACTGACGGTATCCAACTTCATCCCACGTCAACGGTGTTCTGCATCTTCTTCCATACAAAGCTTCGAAAGGTGCCATCTTCAAACTGGCTTGATAGTTGTTGTTGTATGAGAACTCCGCGTAGGGCAAATTATCATCCCAACTAGATCCATAATCTAGCGCACAAGCTCTCAACATGTCCTCCAGAATCTGATTGACTCTCTCGGTCTGTCCATCTGTCTGCGGATGAAAGGCTGTACTAAACTCTAGCCTGGTCCCCAAAGTCTGGTGCAGCTGATGCCAAAACTTTGAAGTGAACTGCGTTCCTCTATCTGATCTGATGGTCCTCGGAACCCCATGCAGACATACGACCCTGGTCATATATATCTTGGCCAACTTCACACTCGTATAGGTGGTTTTCACAGGGATAAAGTGAGCCATTTGGTCAAACGATCCACTACTACCCAGATAGAATCATATCCCGATGGGGTCCTAGGCAATCTGGTGATGAAATCCATGCCAAGCTTGTCCCACTTCCATTCAGGTATCAGCATAGGTTGCAGTAATCCTGCTAGCTTCTGATGTTCTGCCTTCACTCTCTGGCATACATCACATACGGCTACATACTCGGCAATATCCTTCTTCATACCAGTCCAACAGAAACGCTCCATTAAATCTAAATACATATTGGTGTTTCCGGGGTGTATCGAGTATGGCGAGTCATGAGCTTCCTGTAGTATCAACTTCCTCATCTCGGCATTATTTTGCACATAAACACGGTCCTCAAACCACAAGGTATCATGCTCATCCTCACAAAAACCTTTGGCTTTTCCTTTGCTCATTCTCTCCTTTATCTCGGCAATTTCCTTGTCATCCTTCTGAGCTTCTCAATCTTTCCCAATAATGTTGACTGAACCTCCAATGCTGTAACAAAACCTCTAGGGACTATCTCTAAACGAAGCTCCCTGAGATCTTTGGCTAACTCCTTCGTTAATCCTCCACTTACGAGGGCATTGGCGTAACTCTTCCGGCTCAAAGTGTCTGCTACAACATTGGCCTTGCCTGGATGATTGTGCAGCTTCATGTCATAATCATTTATAAGCTCCAACCATCTCCTCTGCCTAAGATTCAACTCCATCTGTGTGAAAATGTACTTCAAACTCTTATGATCCGTGTACACATCACAACAATTCCCAATAAGAAAATGTCTCCAGGTCTTAAGTGCATGCACTACGGCTGCTAACTCAAAATCATGTGTGGCGTAATTCAAATCATGCGGTCGAAGCTATCGTGAGGCATATGAAACAACTCTTACATCTTGCATAAGTACACCTCTAAGTCCTAAGCGAGATGCGTCGCAATACACTTGGAAATCCTTGCGTATATCTGGCAGAATCAGCACTGGGGCTGTAACCAAACGTTTCTTCAGCCCCTGAAAACTTGCCTCACATTCATCTGTCCATTTGAACTTGGTGTCCTTCTTCAACAACTCCGTCATGGGCTTCGTAATCTTAGAGAAATTCTTGATGAATCTCCGATAATATCCTGCGAGTCCAAGAAAACTGCGGATCTCTCCAACTGAGGTGGGTGATAGCCAGTCAGTGACTGACTAAACCTTGGTAGGGTCTACTGCTGTACCTTCTCCTGATATAACATGTCCAAGAAACCCTGCTTCCTTCAACCAAAACTCACATTTGCGGAACTTGCCATATAGCTGATGTTCCCTGAGCTTCTCGAGAACTAGACGCAAATGCTCCTTGTGTTCCTCTTCATTCTTCGAGTATACTAAAATATCATCAATGAACACCACAACAAACTTATCCAAGAACTCCATGAACACCTTATCCATCATAGTCATGAAATAGGCAGGGGCATTAGTCAATCCGAATGACATAACCGTGTACTCGTATAGCCCATACCTTGTGGTGAAGGCTGTCTTAGGTATATTCTGTTCTCGGATCTTCAGCTGGTGATATCCTGATCGCAGGTCGATATTTGAAAACACTTTTGCTCCTTGCAGCTGGTCAAACAAATCATTGATCATCGGCAGTGGGTACTTGTTCTTGATCGTCACTTCATTCAATGCCCGATAATCAACAACCATTCTCAAGGATTCCATCCTTCTTCTCAACCAAGAGCACTGGGGCTCCCCACGATGACGAACTTCGTCGAATGTAACCTTTCACCAATAATTCCTTAATCTGCTTTTTTATCTCCTCCAGGTCATTCTTGGGCATCTGGTATGGTCTCTTTGATATTGGTCCGGTGCCTGGCAACAACTCTATCAAAAACTCAATGTCTCGATCTGGCGGCATGCCTAGTAACTCCTCTGGAAATACATCCGGGTAAAATCCTTCACTACAGGCACTTCCTCCTGAACAACTCCTGAGAGGGAATTTATTTGGGTCCTCCTTGGTGCATGACTAGATACATACTTAATACTTTTTCCCTCCGGGGTGGTGAGCAGAATTGACCTACTAGCACAATCAATGTTTCCTCCATACTTCGATAGCCAGAACATTCATAGTATCACATCCAATCCTTGTGACTCCAAGATTTTTAGGTTTGAGGGGAAAACATGGCTACCAATGGTTAAGGGTAACCGATCGCACCATCGGCTGGCCATATACTCCGCACCTGGTGAGCTTACTAACAAGGGTGTCCTAAGGTCTAAGGTGGGTAACTTAAACTTGTCCACAAATCCCCTTGAAATGTATGAATGCGATGCACCAGTATAAAAAAGAACAAGAGCGGTAAATGACTTAACCAAAAACTACCTATAATTGCATCTGGCTGCTCTTCTGCTTCCTCCACGTTCACGTGGTTCACTTGTCCCCTCTTGAAAGGGTTGGGCTTCTTCCCAGAGCTTCCATTGCCATTTCCATTCTTTGGCTCAGGGAACTCAGTGGCGTAGTGTCCAGTCTTCCCGCACTTGAAACAAGTAATGTGACTTAGATCCTTCTTGGCGGGTGTTACGGGGTTAGAGCGGTTCTGATTGCTACTTGCTCCATTCCCGTTTCCATTCTTGGGGCCACTATGGTTATGCGAACTTCCTCCATTGTGGGTATGGCCTCCATGGTTATGGGTATATCCTCCCGAGTTCGGGGTAAAACGAGGCTTCTGCTGAGCTCCTGAATTGTACTTCCCTTGTCCATACTTCCTCTTGCGACTCTCAATCTGCTCCTGCTTCCCTTCAATCATAAGAGCCTTGTCTACCAACTCCTGGTAGTTATTTAATGTTGCCACCATTAACTGCATGCTCATCTCATCATTCAGCCCTTCCATAAACTTCTCCTGCTTTGCGGCATCTGTGGCCACATCATCCGGGGCATAGCGAGCTAACTTGCTGAACTCATCCACGTACTGCCCCATAGTACGGTTTCCTTGGCGCAAGTTGCGAAACTCACGCTTCTTCATGCTCGTAGCTCCAGTTGAGACATGGGCAGTGCGGAATGTTTGCTGGAACTGCTCCCAAGTGACATTGGCTATAGGAAAAGTGGTTGTGTAATTCTTCCACCATGAGGTTGCGGGTCCATCCAATTGATGTGCGGCAAAACACACCTTCTCAGCATCTGTGCAACCTGCAGTGGTCAACTCCCTTCCAATCCTGTGTAGCCAGTCATCAGCAACTATTGGCTCGGTGCTACTGGAAAACACCGGTGGCTGTAACCTCAGAAAACGGGCTAAGTTGTCGACTGGAGGTGGTGGCGGTGGGTTGTTGTTGTTGTTGTTGTTGTTGTTGTTGTTGTTGTTGTTGTTGTTGTTGTTGTTGTTGTTGTTGCCTTGGTTCTGGACTAGTAGCTGCATCAAGGCATTCTGCTATTGGATCAACTAGGTGAGCTCCGGTGGGAAGACAAATCCGGGGTCACGTCTCGGAGGCATCTGATGGGTTTAGAGGGGAGAGATTAGAAAAGAAAGAGGTTTAACGAGAAAGCACTACCCATAAGCACATGAGACAAACACATTCATATCACTCCAAATCAATTCAAACAAGGGAATAAAATCGATCTAACTATCGTTACAGTCCTCGGACTACTACTATATACATGGGAGAATACTACTGATCATATGGTGGTCATGTAGAAATTTTGATCGGTGGAAGACTCCATGATATCCGCTCCAGCTTCGTCTTCATATCAACATCACTACTGTCGGGGTCGGAGTCGGTGTCGTCGATGATGAAGTAGTCCTCAGAACGGATGTCGTCGCGATGGTCATCATCTCCTCCTGGCGCGGGGTCACCCATGAATACGCCTAGCTTCCTCGTCAGGTCATCATTCTTCTCCACTAGTATTGCGATTTCCTCCTCGTACCCGTCGCGTGTAGACTTGAGTTCCTCTTCTAGCTCCATGTTCCTGGTCATCACCTTCTTCAGGTCTATCATGCTTGCACACATCTGATTCTCCTGTCGACAAATATGTTGGTTTAGCTCCTGGATGAAAGCTGCAATGGACCTGTCCCTCCTGGTGCTGATCATCTCCCATTGCTCATCTCGGCGCCCACATATATATCTGGTAGATGGTGTCCTTAAGATCCTGGTGATAAACTTCGCCGATGTGTCCCATGGCGATGTGGGCTGCCATGCTCTTACCTAGACTTGAGGTTGGTGCATCAAAGGAAAACTCTATGGGCTCAGTGACTGGCATGAATGTCCTTCATGGAACTTGAACTCGAATCATCCATCGCTCCTCTTCTGGTAAAGTGGCAGTGCAGGTCCCGGTGAAACTTGGTATTCCTATGTTCAGGTACCTAGTGACTTCCTTCAAGTGTCTCCCAAAAGGGGTGTCTTCATCCGGTTGTGCAAACTTGCTCCTTGAGTCTGCCATCCTATAGAGTAGAAAATGGAGAGGAGTCGGAAATAAGTAGAGGAGAGTGACCTAAGGCTCTCATACCATCTTGTAGCGATCCGACCTCAGATGATCAAATCTCTGTGTATACGTGTCATCCCTGGATCGGTAATGCTGACACACACAGTACTTGAAGGATTTATAACAGAGTTGAATCACACACTTAATACATCGAATATCTCAAAAGAGAACTTATTACAATAAATATGGCTTAAGGCCATCTAAATAAGATAACAGCGGAAGGCTTGGAAGATAAAGTGAGTCCATCAACTCCAACGGCATAGCTGAGTGCACGAAAACGACCTTGCGCACCTTACTCTTTGTCTGGAAAGTCTGCAACATGATATGTTGCAGCCCGAAACGGGTCAACACATGGAATATGCTGGCAAGATAACACAGTAGAGCAATGAACAGGTAAATGCTATCACTACATGCATATATGGCTGGTGGAGGCTCTACTGTTATAATGTTTTGTAAAAGGCCAATTTTTTCCTACAACAAAGGAATATATATTTTTTTAACTATCATGGTAGTTGTTAAACATTGAGAAGGTTCCTCCAAGTCAATCCCAATTAAACAAGTAATTAACAACCCAACAAAATTAAATTTAGAGTGATGAGATCAACATGATAATCCAAGAACTAGATACTCAAGATGTCAATAACCGGGGACACGGCTAACCATGATTAGATTGTACACTCTGCAGAGGTTTGCACACTTTTCCCCACAAGACTCGATCTCTTCCGTTGGATTTCTCGCAGTACATGGTGTTTGATAAATGGATGACCGAGACACAGTCTTTTAGAAACATTAGCTCTAACACTGGGTAGATAGTACCAACCTACATCCTCTACATTTGCTAGCCTACCACTGGAAGAGGTCATGCAACATACTCGACTATGCTAGAGCCCATAATAGCTTGAGGCTGCACATGGAAGTTTCTAGCATGAATAATCTTATGATCCCTTTGAGCCTGGGTGGCGAACCATAGGATTATCACACGGGTACTCCGGGATATCCTAGGACAACACTGTATTCTCCAGGTGCCCGCAGCCAATCCACCCAGATGTGTATTTAAGTAGCCACCTTAAGTTAACCATTAATTAACAATCTCACATATGTCATGGATACACTCAAACCCAATCCACGTCTACGAGCATAGCATGGCATTATAAGCATAACGTAGAAGTAACTCCCAAGGGTTTCATAATAAAGGGCAATAGGTTCTACCTCATCATCTACTTCCCGATATCCACATGTTAATCACATCCTAATCATGCAGTGTTTGAGGGGTTGAAACTAATGCATAAAAACTGGGTATGAAAATAGTATGATCAATGTGTTACTTGCCTTGCTGACGATCTGCAAACCCTAGAGACTCGTAGTAGCACGCTTCGCACTCCGGGAATTCTATCGCAAACAAACAGTAGCATACATAAGCACTCAAGCAAAGATGCATGGGTAAAACTTCAATAAGAAGATCCAATCTAAAAATTCAACTAAAGAGCTTTGATTTGCAAAAAGGATAAATCGAGTCGGAGCTACGGAACTGAACCTACGGTCAGAAGAACTTCGAAATAAAATCTGCTTGAAACCCAATTTTAAATTGTCAAAACCATGTTCAAGTTGATTAAATAGAAAGATGGGCTCGAGACGTAGATTTTGGCGTTGGTTTAACTGGATTTGGACAAACGGTTAAGAAACGGTGAGGGTTTGAAGATCAGGGGCTAATCTACGATAAAAATAATCGCGGATAGGTCCCTGGCCGAAAATAAACTGAAAAAGAAAAATCTATTGGACCAACGTCGTACAGGCTAAATAAGGAATTCGTTCGTTAAAATGAACGAAAGAACATTTACTAAATAACTAAACCGAAGAAAAACCGAACTGATCTAGAGAAAAAATGCATCTAGGATTTTCTAAAAAAACCTATCTGTTTACCTAAACCGAAAAAAAACGGCGACAGATCTGGCGGCTCTTGCGGCTTGATTCCGGCGGATGGGGCGGCGTGAGGCGGCTGCTCATGGGCTAGGCGATGGCGCGGCGCAGCGGATGCGATGGCGGCGGCGTTAGGGCGGCAGCGGCGGCGGTTAGCAGCAACGGTGGCGGCGGCGCAAGGCGGCAACGGCAACATGCGGCGCGGCGGCGAGGAGGCGTGGCTCACGGCTCGGTGGTGGCGAGGGGCGGCGGCGGCGGTAATTTAAAGGCCGGGGGGCGCGGGGTGCTTGGGGGAGGGGGCGACGACGGCGTGTTCGGGACGGACACGTCCATGGCGGTGACGGCGGCGCTCGGGAGTCCTCTCCCGAGTCGGAGCGGGAGGCGCGCGGCTGGGCCGGCTGGTCCTTGGCCCAGTTCGGTCCGCAAGAATTTTTTTAAATAAATTCCACCGAGAAAATCCTAAATAAATAAAAATAAAAATCTAAAAATGCCAAAAACAATTTTCTCTGTCTAGTAAAATATTTAGAACAAAGTAAACACTTTCTTGGCCTAAAAATGCAATTTTGAAAAATGCATATTTTTTTCTAATTCAAATATAATAGCAATAAAATCCAAATAAAATTATTTATTTGATTTTAACATTTTTCCTCCAATATTTCATTTATTTTGGAGAAGTCATATTATCTCCTCTCATATATTTTAATTTGAAATATTTTTGGAGAGGAAAATAATTAAAACCAAAATGATCCCCTTTTCAATATTTGAGAAAATTCAAATATGAAAAAAAAATCCCCAACTCTCTCCGTGTGTCCTTGAGCTGCTTAGGATTTTTAGGATCGTGCCAAAAATGCAAATAAAATATGATATGCATATGATGACCTATGTATAACATTCCAAATTGAAAATTTGGGATGTTACAAGAAGTGGCCATTATAGCCGATTACCCCGGCCTTCTCCCTTCTTCCCATGTAAGTGCCCAGGGAGCGTCTCCTCCAAAAGAGTTTTCCCATCACGCCTCATCCACTGCACTAACTCGTGCTTCAAAGAGGCGGCGCTCGTCTCACCACGCCGCATCGGGATCATCCCTTAAGAAGGGGACGCTGACACAAGGCGGGTCTTCGAAAAGAAAGGCGGATGGCGATACTTCCAAGCCCCTACCTTCATAAAAAAAGTATGGTTTTCAATACGTCCTGCAGCAAACATACCAAATTGTGACGTTTCCTGTTGTGCCATATTTCAGGAAGAGCATTTACCAGACTGTATCCGGAGACCTTGCCGGACATATGTCCACCAATCCGACCCCGGACCCGCCTCAAGGGCTAGAGTTGATACAGGTGCAATGCCGGATCGTCCTCTCTCCGATGATTCAGATAATGTATCCGTCACCAACTCCGATGTGGAGAGTGCAATGAACCATCGGCACCGGAGGGCAGCTATGCGCGATCCTAACTTTACAGAAGAGGCATTCAATGCCTTCAGCTCGACGGATGCATATATCCGAGCTGCTCGGGATGGGCTTGCTGGAGCCACTTACCAGCTTTCAATGGATATGCGGCTAAGATCATTGTGTGTAGATTTAATAGCCATATACCAGTAGCCCCCGAGACTTGAAAACAGTTGAAGCAACTGATTTTAAGGATCGATGTATAATCAGGTACTCACGGAGAAGAAAAACATGCTGTCTCGGGAGCTAGAACAGTGTCGGACCCAGCTGACTGCTGTTAACGCCAAACTAGAGAATTCCCAGGAGGCACCGACTGGTAGTGTCCCCTACTGTCCAGAAAATATAATCATGTGTCGGTAATATTTATGCGAATAAACACTGTTGTATTTTACGATGGCAGGATCGTCGGAGCAGCTGGAAGAGAAACTAAAGGCCGCACAGGTGGATAAAGAACATGCCGAAAGGCAAGAGGCCGCTGGTCAACGTGTACTGACATGGACCAGGGACAAGAAGAACAAGTTGAAGGATGCCCACACCCAGCTCGGCGAAGAGCTGAAAGACGTGCGAGCTCAACTGGCGGACGCCCTAAAGGAGAACAGAAAGCTAAGAGGCGCCATATTCAGTATGCCTTTTATCTTACTATCATACAGTTCCCTAATGTGAATCCTAACAAGTTTATTTCTATAGGTGTGTTGACTGGGTGACCCGAAGAGGAGATGTCCGGATTTCAAGGCGGCCTACTACAAGAGTTGTCCAAGGTGCATGAGCAAGCGCGGAAGGCAATGAGAAACATCGCTAAGGCTTTATGGCCAACCGATTCTCCTCCAGGAAGTATGGAGGAACTCGTGAATTTATTCAAGGGAGCTCGGTGCCGCTTTGGGCTATGGAAGATATCGACATGCCGAGAAGGTGCTCGGGAAGCCTGGGCCATGGTAAAAACACGGTACACCGGACTTGATCCAAAACATATGGCGCAGGTCGGACCTCGAGGATCTGATGGACAAGAAATTCCGGTCAGCCTGGTGTACGACCAGGTGAAGGTGGCTGCCAAGTTTTCACAACAAGATTGTAAACTAGACAACCAGTTAGAGGGTCTAGAGGAAGAATAATTTTTTGAGTCCAAGTAGCAATGTACTTTGATCGAAAAACTTGTCTCCAGCTGAATTTGTAATACGATTGTCATGGCAGACTTTCTGATTCGACCTCCAAAAACCCTAGGTTTGGAGTGTTCCGAATACTATACCATAGGTAAACACCAAAGTATGTTCGGAAACCAGGAAGTCCGGTCATAGTTGCTTGAACAGACAAGTTGTATTCGGGGAGTTATGTTATATTACATTTGATTGTAAGAAACATCTTCCAGAGAGAATAGTTCCGTTAAGGGTTCCTCTCCGGGCAAGTATGCGGTTTTTTTGTGCATACCAAAGCTGTGATGCTAAAAAATCAGTACATGTTATAGTCTGGGGTCTTGTATTGCAACGAGGGCAGTTCATCTTTTGCTCACCGACCAATCATTCCCTTAAGAACGCTAGCTTCCGGCTTCACCCGTCTGAGGTACACGTCCGGATAACCCGGCTGTAACAATCGTAGAGGTGCTCCCTTTATGTCCTAGACGAACAAGCGGGAACGTAGGGCATAAGGACAGGAGCCAGGCAACCCAGCTTGGCAAAAACTTAAGTCATAAAGGTGCATATAATGGCAAAGAAAAGACATATATGAGTAAATGACATATATATAGGGTGAGCTTGATGCTCGAAAAATAATAATAAGGTTCTTGTGAAAAGAAGCCCCCAGGTATTGTGGGGTATGTACATTTAAGGATGTATACCCTCAGGTGTGCGGTTTATCCGAACACGAGCTAAAAGTCGTATATAAATGAGAAAAAATAAAACAGTGACAGGGAGAAAAGAAGGAACGAGGAAAAAACGATAGATGTGCGTACTTTAGGCGTAGAATCTTTGGAGCCTTGCAGCGTTCCATGGGTTTGGCTCCAAGCGATTATCCGAAGCATTGCGAAGGCGATAGGCTCCTCCAGTGAGAACTTCATCTATAATGAAGGGACCCTCCCATTTGGGCTTGATCTTGTCCTTTTTCTTCTCTGGTAGGCGTAGAACGAGTTCACCGACATTGTAAGTCTTTGCCCGTACTTATCTGCTTTGATATCGCCGAGCCTGCTGTTGATAGAATGCGGAACGGGCCTTCGCGACATCACGCTCCTCTTCGAGGCCGTCCAAGTCGTCCTGCCGATCGAGCTCGGCTTTTCTCTCTTCGTACATGCGCACTCGAGGTGAGTCGTGAATAATGTCGCAAGGCAAGACCGCCTTTGCGCCGCACACCATGAAAAAAGGGGTATATCCGGTCGTGCAATTGGGCGTGGTGCGCAACCCACAGAGTATGCAATCGAGTTCCTCAACCCAGTGATTGTCTGATTCTTGTGGAGATCACACTAGTCTGGGTTTGATGCAGCTCATTATCATACTGTTAGCCCGTTTGACCTGACTGTTTGTCTGAGGGTGATCTAAGGAGGCGTAATCGAGCTTGATGCCCAAATTAGCGCACCAAGTTTTCACCTCATCGTATGGAAAGTTAGAGCCGTTATCAGT
Organism: Aegilops longissima; assembly: GCA_021605205.1. Lineage (NCBI taxonomy): Eukaryota > Viridiplantae > Streptophyta > Magnoliopsida > Poales > Poaceae > Aegilops > Aegilops longissima. The sequence goes on along the minus strand of CM038677.1, from coordinate 535,922,712 downwards.
AATAATACTGTGCGTGACACCATAACGGTGTACGACGTCGGATATAAAGTCTATCATCGGTCTGGCTTCAGTCGTTTTAACTGGTTTGGCTTCGATCCACTTAGTGAACTTGTTGACCATAACCAATAAGTATTTCTTCTTATGGCTTCCCCCTTTAAGAGGTACGACCATGTTGAGCCCCCAGACCGCAAAGGGCCAGGTGATGGGGATTGTTCGTAGGGCAGTGGGCGGCATATGGCTTTGATTAGCAAAAAGCTAGCATCCAACGCAGCACTGTACGAGGTCCTGTGCATCTGCTCAGGCCGTGGGCCAAAAGAAACCCGTACGGAAGGCCTTGTTTACAAGGGCTCGAGCTGCGGCGTGATGGCCGCCAAGACCAGCGTGTATTTCAGCCAAGAGCTGCTGTACCTCTTCTTCGGAGATGCATCTTTGAAGGACTTCGGTATTACTTTTCTTGTACAGTTCTCCTTCGTGAACTTTGTAGGCCTTCGAGCGTCAAACGATACGACGGGCCTCAATCTGATCCTCGGGGAGCTCATTCCTAGTCAGGTAGGCAAGGAAAGGCTCGGTCCATGGGGCAATTACAGCCATGATTTCATGGGCCGATGGTGTTATTTCGGTGCCCGAGCCCCCGATGATATCAGAACTGTGTTCGTAATCTGGTGGTATGATTGGCTCTGGACTAGTGTTGCCGCTCTCGTCCTACCACACCACGGATGGCTTGAAGAGCCTTTCCACAAAGGTGTTGGATGTGACGGGGTCGCATTTAGCGCCCATGCGAGCAAGGATGTCCGTGGCTTGATTACTCTCTCGAGCCACGTGATGAAACTCGAGCCCCTCAAACCGAGCTGATATTTTGAGTACGGCGTTGCGGTAAGCCGCCATCTTCGGGTCTTTTGCGTCAAATTCTCTGTTTATTTGGGATATTGCAAGGTTTGAATCCCCGCGCACCTCAAGGCGTTGTATACCCATGGAGACAGCCATCCGGAGACCATGCAATAGGGCCTCGTATTCGGCTGCGTTGTTAGAGTCTGTATACAGTATTTGGAGCACATAACGGACTATGTCTCTTGTGGGGGATGTCAAAATGACACCAGCCCCAAGTCTGGCTAGCATTTTAGAGCCATCGAAGTGCATCACCCAGTTGGAATACGTGTCATACTTTTTAGGGAGTTCGGCATCTGTCCATTCGGCGACAAAGTCAGCCAACACCTAAGATTTAATGGCTCGCCGTGGTTTCTACGTTATTTCAAATGGTAAGAGCTCAGTGGCCCATTTGGCAATCCGGCCGGTGGCGTCCCGATTGTTTATAATATCATTGAGTGGTACTTCTGAGGCCACCGTGATTGAGCATTCTTGAAAGTAGTGCCGCAGTTTGTGGGATGCCATAAAGACCGCATATGCTATGTTCTGATAATGTGAGTATCGGGATTTGCATGGTGTAAGGACCGTCGATACGTAGTATACTGGTTTTTGGACTGGATACTTATGCCCCTCTTCCTCTTGTTCAACGACGAGCACCGCACTCACAACCTGGTGAGTTGCAATTATGTAGAGCAACATTGGTTTGCTGACGTTTGGTGTAGCCAGGATGGGGTTGCTTGCTAGCAAAGTTTTTATTTCCTCCAGTTCGGCTGTTGCAACGTCCGTCCACGCAAAGTGGTCGGTGCGTCGGAGCGAGCGATACAATGGCAATGCTTTTTCTCCTAATCTGGAGATAAAGAGGCTCAAAGCTACCACACACCCGGCTAGTTTTTGGACTTTCATGAGGTCAGTTGGTGTTGCCAATTGTGACAGGGCTCGGATTTTGGCTTGGTTTGCTTCAATTCCTCTATTGGAGATAATAAACTCGTTTGTCGATGGGAACGCCGAAAACGCACTTTTCCGGATTGAGCCTTATGTCATATGTTAGGAGGTTGTCGAATGTAAGTCGTAAGTCGTCCACCAATGATTCAACATGCTTGGTTTTGATGACTATGTCATCTACATATGCCTCCACAGTCTTGCCGATTTGCTTTTCCAGGCACATTTGAATCATGCGTTGGTAAGTGGCGTCGGTGTTCTTGAGCCCGAAAGGCATAGTGTTGAAGCAGAAAGGCCCATACGGGGTGATGAATGCCGTTGCGGCTTGGTCGGATTCCTTCATCTTAATTTGATGGTATCCGGAGTATGCATCGAGGAAACACAGTGAATCGTGTCCTGCGGTTGCATCGATAATCTGGTCGATGCAAGGTAGTGGGAAGGGGTCCTTAGGGTAGGCCTTGTTAAGGTCTTTGAAATCGACACACAGGCGCCAGGATTTATCCTTCTTTGGTACCATGACCAGGTTTGCTAGCAACTCCGGATGTTTGATCTCTCTGATAAAGCCGGCTTCGACTAGCTTGGCTAGCTCCTCCCCCATAGCCTGTCGTTTGGGTTCAAAAAATCGCCAGAGCATTCGCTTGACCGGCTTGTATCCCTTCAGTATATTGAGACTATAATCGGCCAGCGCGCGTGGGATTCCTGGCGTATCCGAGGGGTGCCAGGCGAAGATTTCCCAGTTCTTGCCCAAGAACGCACGTAATGTAGCGTCGACCGTCGGGTCCAGCTGTGCCCCAATGGAAGTTGTTTTCTTGGGATCCGTCGGGTGGACTTGAAATTTGACAATTTCGTTAGGTGGCTTGAAAGAGGTGGATTTAGGCCTTTTATCAAGAATTACATCGTCCCTATCCACTGTGGAACGCAGAGCGGTGAGTTCTTCGGCCGCTAGGGCTTCGGACAATGCCTCAAGGGCCAGGGATGCGGTTTTATTTTCGGCACGGAGTGCTATGTCCGGATCACTAGAGATAGTGATAACACCATTGGGCCTGGGCATTTTGAGCTTCATATACCCGTAATGAGGTATAGCTTGAAAGCATGTGAATGTGTCTCGCCCTTACAGGGCATGATATCCGCTGTTGAAAGGAGCCACCTGGAAGATTATCTCTTCGGACCTATAGTTTTCTGGTGTGCCGAATACCACATCCTGTTTAATTTTCCCTGAGAATCTTGCTTCCCCGCCGGGATGATTCTCAAGGATGTATTGCTCGCTCAATGCGACTCTCGCCCATTTGCATTTTATTGAGCGTGTCCTCATAGATGAGGTTCAGTCCGCTGCCACCGTCCATTAGCACATTAGTGAGCCGAAAACCGTCCACGATTGGGTTTAGTGCCAGAGCGGCTAGTGCCCGGACTGAGCGGGATCTTGGTTCGTCATGGCCGTTGAAAGTAATCGCCGTATCGTTCCAAGGGTTTATTGCTGCTACTTGGAAGACTGCAGCGAGGTCGTGGAGCACCCGTTTGTGCCGATTATTTAATGAGAAGGTTTCAAAGACCGTGAATACTTCGATATCGTCGTCCTCCGAAGAGTAATTTTCTAGGGTAGTGTTGGTGAGGATACCCTCGCCGCTCTTGGCCACTTGCCGGAGTATCCAGCATGCCCGTAGGCTGTGTGTTGGTTCGGAATTCAGCGTCATGTATATTTTACATGGCCGATCGAGCCATTCCTCGAAGACAGTTCTATGTCCCGTAAAGGGCTTAATTTTCTTGTCTACGGGGTGACGATCAGGTGACCCATGAGGGGGCATCCTTTTTGCTCGTCCGGGATATGGCTTAAAGGCCTGCGGTTCCCAGCGAGCCGTTTGAGTTTTCCAGGTGCTTTCCATTGCGCAGTACTTTTGTACTATGTGTACCAAATCTGCAAAGGGCAGTATGCGACAGCGGTTGAGGGCATTAAGGATTCCCTCATATGTACAGTTGTTTTCAAATACTGAAATTGCATCATCGTCGCAGCAGTCTTTCATCTTGTTTTTAACAAGGAGGAATCTGGCCAAAAGTGATGGACTGTCTCTCGAGGCTGTTGCCGCACATACATTATGTCACATATGTCTGGAGGGCCGGAATTGCTTGGCGAATATTGCTTGTGGTGGGTGGGCGGGCTTAAATTCGCACCTTCACCCACTGTGGAATCCGGAGTTTGAAGAATTTCCGGGGTTACCGGCCCGGGCTCCGGAGTGTCCGGCGAATTGTCCGGCTTCACGTCCAATTTTGTGTTCGGAGGATAGGGAGTGTCTTCCCGAAGATGGGTATTCGGCTCTCCAGACTCGGAAATCCGAACATAATTTGTCCTCAACGTAGGAGAAGAGTTATTGTCGGCTTGTTCCTCCACAACTGCTACCTGATGGATGATCGGTGGAGATTTGATTTCTCTCTGGTCGGGTTTAAGCCCGATCCGATCATAGTTAGTTGAGACTGAGGGAGTCCTGGATTAAGGGGTCCTCGGGCATCCGGGCTATGTGACGTGGGCTGGACTAATGGGCCATGAAGATACAAGACAAAAGACTTCCTCCCGTGTCCGGATGGGACTCTCCTTTGCGTGGATGGCAAGCTTGGCGTTTGGATGTGAAGATTCCTTTGTATGTAAACTGACTCTGTATAACCCTAGGTCCCTCCAGTGTCTATATAAACCGGAGGGTTTAGTCCGTAGAGGCAATCATAATCATACAGGCTAGACATCTAGGGTTTAGCCATTACGATCTCAAGGTAGATCAACTCTTGTAAACCCCATATTCATCCAAGATAATCAAGCAGGAAGTAGGGTATTACCTCCATCAAGAGGGCCCGAACCTGGGTAAACATCGTGTCCCTGTCTCCTGTTACCTTCGATCCTCAGATGCACAGTTCGGGACTCCCTACCCGAGATCTGCCGGTTTTGACACCGACATTGGTGCTTTCATTGAGAGTTCCTCTGTGGCATCGATAACAAGATTGATGGCTCGCCTTGTTATCAAGGACAATTTCACTTCCAGAGAAGCCCTGGCCTCAGGCCAAACTCTCCGACTGGGCAGCTTTACCATGGCTGCCCGTTCGGCCTTTAAGCCGATGATGACTTCCCATGTCATCGAAAATCATCTCCGTGTTGACCCCAAATACTCCAAACGGATGGATCCGGTGGATTTGTCATCTTTAAATGAACTCCTGGATCGCATCGCCGCCCTGGAGGTCGCTTCATACTATGATCGGATTGGGCTTAAACCCGATCAGATAGAAATCAAATCTCCGTCGGTCACCCATCAGATAGCGGTCGTAGAGGAGCAAAACAACAACTATTCCCCTATGCTGAAAACAAGCTACGTTCGGATTTCCGAGGTCGGAGATCCGGATACCCGTCTGCGGGTGACACTCCCAGTCCTCCGAACTTAGAATCGGACGTCGAGCCTAAAGAATCATTGGACACCCCGGAGCCCGAACTAATAAACTCGGAAGTTTTTCAAACTCCGGACTCCACATTGGGTCAGGGTTTGGATTTAACGCCACCCACCCACCACAAGCAATATTCGCCACGCAATTCCAGTTCCCCGGATATATGCGACCTCATGTACGTACGGCAGCAGCATCAGGAAACAGTCCATCACTTTTGGGCCAGATTCCTCCTTGTCAAGGACAAGATTAAAGATTGCCGCGACGAGGACGCGATTTCAGTATTCTGCAATAATTGCACAGACGAAGGAATCCTCAACGCCCTCAACCGCCGTCGCGTACTACACTTCTCTGACTTGGCAACCATAGTACAGAAGTACTCCACAATGGAAAACGCCTGGAAAACTCAGACAACTCGCTGGGAACCACCGGCCTTCACGCCACCTCCCTGGCGGGCAAAAAGGATGCACCCTCGCGGGGAACCCGACCCTGTAGGCAAGAAAATCAAAACCATTACGGAACGTGAAACCGTCCTTGAGGGATGGCTCGATAAGCCATGCAAAATACACATGACACCGGATACCGATCCAACCCACAGCCTCAGAGCATGTTGGATACTCCGGCAGGTGGCCAAGAGCGGCGAGGATATCCTCACTAAAAACACCTCAGAGCAGTACTCTCCGGAAGACAACGACCTCAGAGTATTGATGGTCTTTGAGACTTTCGCTTAAAACAATCGGTGCAAGAGGGCACTCCGTAACCTCGCCGAAGTCTGCCAACTCGCAGCAATAAATCCCGGGAATGACACGGCCATAACTTTTAATGCCAAGGACGAACCAAAATTCCGGTCAGTCTCGGCACCAGCCGCCTTGGTTCTCAATCCAATTGTGGATGGCTTTCGGCTCACTAAAGTGCTCATGGACGGCAGCAGCGGACTGAACCTCATCTACGAGGACACGCTCAATAAAATGCAAATGGACAGGAGCCGCATCGAGCAAAGTAATACGACCTTTTGAGGAATCATTCCCAGTCGGGAAGCAAAATGCGCGGGAAAAATTAAACTCGACGTGGTATTCGGCGCGCTAGAGAACTATCGGTCCAAAGAGATAACCTTCCAAGTGGCCCCTTTCAATAGTGGATATCACGCCCTGTTGGGGCGAGATGCATTCACGTGCTTTCAAGCCATACCTCACTACAGGTATATGAATCTCAAGATGCCCGGGCCCAACGGTATTATCACTCTCGCCAGTGATCCGGACATGGCGCTCTGCGCCAAAAACAAAACCGCATCCCTGGCCCTCGAGGCACTATCCGAGGCCCTTGCGGCTGAAGAATTAACCGCACTACGCTCCACGGTGGATAGGGAAGATGTAATCCTCGATAAGAGGCCCAAATCCACCTCCTTCAAACCAACAGATGAAATAGTCAAATTTCAAGTTCACCCGACGGGCCCTAAGAAGATAGCTCCCATCGGGGCGCAGCTAGACCCGACGATAAATGCCGCATTACGCGCGTTCCTGCGTGAGAACTGGGACATATTCTCCTGGCACCCTTCTGATATGCCAGGAATCCCACGCAGATTGGCCGAACACAGCCTCAATATATTGAAGGGATACAAGCCGGTCAAGCAAACACTGCGGTGCTTTTCCGAACCCAAACGGCAAGCTATGGGGGAGGAGCTAGCCAAGTTAATTGAGGCCGGGTTCATCAGAGAAATAAAACACCCGGACTGGCTAGCAAACCTGGTGATGGTACCAAAGAAGGATAAATCCTGGCGCCTGTGCGTCGATTTCAAAGACCTCAACAAGGCCTGCCCTAAGGATACCTTCCCCCTCCCCCGCATGGATCAGATCATTGATGCTACTACAGGACACGACTCACAGTGTTTCCTCGACGCATACTCCAGATACCATCAGATCAAAATGAAGGAGTCTGATCAAGGTGCAACGGCATTCATTACCCCATACGGGCCTTTCTGCTTCAACACTATGCCCATCGGGCTGAAAAACGCCGGCGCCACCTACCAACGCATGATTCAAACATGCCTGGAAAAACAAATCGGCAAGACGGTCGAAGCATATGTGGATGACGTCGTCATCAAAACTAAACACGTAGAGTCACTAGTAGACGACCTGCGTCTCACATTCGACAACCTCCGTACATATGACATCAAGCTCAATCCGAAAAAGTGTGTCTTCGGCATCCCCGCCGGAAAACTGCTGGGCTTCATAGTTTCCAATAGAGGAATTGAGGCAAACCCAGCCAAAATCCGAGCTTTGTCACAATTGGCTACACCAACAAACCTCAAAGAGGTCCAAAACTAGCCGGATGCATGGCAGCTTTATGCCGCTTTAGGTCCAGATTAGGAGAAAAGGCATTGCCACTATATCGCCTGCTCTGACGCACCGACCACTTCGAGTGGACGGACGCGGCAATGGCTGGACTGGAAGAAATAAAAGCTCTATTAGCGAGCAACCCAATCCTGGCCGCGTCGAACGTCGGCGAAACCATGTTATTATACATCTCTGCAACACACCAGGTGGTGAGTGCGGTGCTTGTCGTCGAACGAGAGGAGGATGGACATAAATTCCCACTTCAGAAACCGGTGTACTATGTATCCACTGTCCTGACACCATGCAAATCCCGGTACCCTCATTAACAAAAAATAGCATGTGTGGTCTTCATGGCATCCCGGAAGCTACGGCACTACTTCCATGAGTGCTTGATCACGGTGCCTTCCAAAGTACCACTCAATGACATAATAAACAACCGCGACGCAACAGGCCGGATTGCCAAGTGGGTCGTTGAGCTCTTGCCATTTGATATAACATACAAACCACACTGAGCCATTAAATCCCAAGTATTGGCTGACTTCGTCACCAAATGGACAGAGGCCGAACTCCCTAAAGAGTACTGCACATATTCCAACTGGGTCATGCACTTCGATGGCTCTAAAATATTGGCCGGTTTAGGAGTGGGCGTTGTCTTAACGTCCCCCACAGGAGACACAGTCCAGTACGTACTCCAAATATTATACACAGACTCCAATAACACAGCCGAATACGAGGCCTTATTGCATGGTCTTCGGATGGCTGTCTCCATGGGCATACAACGCCTAGTGGTGGGTGGGGATTCAAATCTCGCAATGTCCCAAATAAACGGAGACTTCGACGCCAAAGATCTGAAGATGACAGCCTATCGTGACACCGTACTCAAAATATCAGCTCGGTTCGAGGGACTCGAGTTTCATCATGTGGCTCAAGAAAGTAATCAAGCGGCGGATGTCCTTGCTCGCATGGGCGCTGTCGGGTGTTCTGGGAACGGGGGTCCCCAGACTTGCCTGCCTGCGCCCGACCGCGTGGCCAAGCCAGCGGGCCGTACGGCCCATCTTCATCAACAAGGCATCCAAGACCCTCGCCAGGGTCCAAGACTCGCGAGGCGGACGACACAAGACCTCCTCTGGAGTGGCCCAGCCGGGCAGGCTCACGAGGAGCGGAGATATCAAGGCGGGGCAAACCTCATGAGACTCTCGTGACGTGAGCCATGACGAACAGTACCAGGAGGGCGCCAGTGCACGCAGCGTCCCCATTTCCTCTTTGGTGCTAAGGAGGCAAGCGCAGGCGAAGAGTACCGAGGCATCAGGCAAAGGTTGCCATATTGGTGCAACAAGACCAAGACCAGGAGGACGGCAAGGCGGAGGTCATCGTGGAGCCCAAGACGGCGTCACCCGAGGGCTTTTCGCAGGCGAAGACAGCTTTTGTCAGGATATCTTGTACTATGTGTCCCCCTTCAAATTTGCCCGCCGTTGTTGGCTCCCTTCCCGCTCAAAATTTGGGAAGAGGACCAGGGCCTCTATAAATAGGACTAGCCACCACAGAAGGAGGGGACGGATCGAGAGCTGGTTAGATCTTCTTCAGTAACACAAACACAAGAACACCTCAACCTCAGGAGGCTGTTCTTCCCTTGTACTATTCATCATAAGCCCTAGAGGCAATCCACCACCACCACATTGGAGTAGGGTATTACACCACAACGGTGGCCCGAACCAGTATAGACCCCGTGTCTCTTTCAGAGTTGTGAGTTCGTCGAGTTCGTCCGCAAGATCCTAGCGAGCCAGAGCGTAGATCGGTAGGAGGGAAAGACTTCGCGCGCACCCCAGTGTTCCAACCTTAAGGGTTTGCCGGAACCCCACATCCGACATTTGGCACGCCAGGTAGGGGTGCGCCGGAGCTCCCCTCCACCAAACCTGCGCTCCGCGCCACCGCGCCTCGCCTCCATGGCAGGTGCGCTGCCGCCTGCCTCTTCAACCGACACTAGCAGCAAGGAGTCGGGGTACTGGGCCCTAGCCCCTGCCCTCCGACGGGTGCAGTGGCCAACCAAGTTTAGGCCGGAGATGCCGCCCCGTTACGAAGGCGCGGCAGATCCGGCGCCTTTCCTGCTGGCATACGAGGAGGCCGTCCTTGAAGCCGGAGGCGACGACAAGATCATGGCCAACTGGTTCCCCATGGCCCTCGCCGGCGAGCCGCGCGCCTGGCTGCTCAACCTCCCAGGGTCCACGGTGGCGTCCTGGGAGGAACACCACAACCTCTTCACCGCACGCTACGCGGTGCCGGTGCACCACGCGGTCGCGGCACTGCTGGGCGGCTCCCAAGCATCGCCTTCCGACCGCCACGTCAAGCCTTTCTTCCATCAGATTGGGGCAGCCTCCAAGCCCCCGAGTGCTCCGCCGGTTGGGCTACACCGGAGGCCGACCTCACCTTCGGTCCGGAAGACCACCCCGACTCCGTCACCGGCTCTGGCATGCTTCCAATGCTCTGCACGCCCACCATATGCAACATGGCCGTCACCAAGACCCTCACCGACGGCGGTGCCGGCCTCAACTTGCTCTCCGTAGAAGCCTTCAGCCTCCTCCAAGTGCCACCCGAGACGCTCAGCCTCAGCAAGCCCTTTTCGGCAGTGGGTGGTGGAGCTGCCCATTCCTTGGGGCAGATCCGCCTCCCTGTCACCTTCGGCACATGCAACAACTACCGCACAGAGCTGGTGGACTTCGATATCCCCCGCATCGGTCTCCCATACAATGCCATACTCGGGTACCCGGCTCTGGCTCAGTTCATAGCGGCGACTCACCCGGCCTACAACCTCATGAAGATGTCAGGGAGCAAGGGCGTCCTCACCATCAAGGGGGACACTAGGGAGGCGGTGACGGCGCTTAGGCTCGCCTTCAAGGCCGCGGCAGCAGCACGGCTAGCCGGCGCCAGTACACCCGAGGCCAAGGAGACCGCGCCCGCCAAGAAGAAGCAGTTGTTCACCCAAGACAAGGCCAAGACCAAGCAGGTGCCGGTTGACGAGGACGGGTATTCAGGAGCCACCTTCACCATAGGAACCAGCCTTGACCTAGGACAAGAATTAGATTTGGTGAGGTTTTTGCGCGCAAACAAGGAGATATTCGCGTGGGAGCCCAATCAGCTGGTAGGGGTCCCGAGAGAGGTGATCCGGCATCATATAAGGGTGTGCCCCAACATGCGCCCCGTGAAGCAGCGGGCAAGACGGCAGTCCACTAAGAAGCAAGCCTTCATCGTCCAAGAGACACGCAAGCTGGAGGCGGCATGGACCATCCGTGAGGTTCGATACCACGAATGGCTGGCGAACCCTGTCGTGGTGCCGAAGAAAGGTGGGAAGGAGCGGGTGTGCGTCGACTTCACCGCCGAGTGCGACTTGTTATGTTTCCTGGATGCGTTCTCTCGGTACCACCAAATCAAGATGGCGGTGGAGGATGTGGAGAAGACGGCTTTCCTGACACCGTGTGGGGTGTACTGCTACACTTGCATGCCCTTCGTCCTGTGCAACGCGGGCGCAACCTTTCAGCGGCTGATGTAAATCGCCTTGGGGCGGCAGCTCGGCAGGAACACAAAGGTTTACGTTGATGACATAGTGGTGAAATCTCGCGAGGCGAAGACGTTGATTCAAGACTTGGAAGAGACCTTTGAGAGCTTGCGTCGGGTGAACTTAAGGCTTAACTTGGAGAAGTGCGTGTTTGGCATCCCCTCCGGTAAGCCACTGGGGTTCCTTGTATCCCACAGAGGGATCGAGGCGAACCAGGAGAAGATCAAGGCCATCGAAGACATGAGCCCACCGCAGACCCTCAAGGAGATGCAAAAGCTGGCAGGACGGGTGACCGCGTTGGGGCGTTTCATATCCAAGCTTGGCGAGCGCGCCTTACCCTTCTTTAAGCTCATGAAGAAGAAGGGCCCCTTCAAGTGGACCTCGGAGGCCGACCGGGCCTTCCAAGACCTCAAGAAATACCTCACCAGCCCCCCGGTGATGGTGGCACCACGGCCTCTCGAGCCTCTGGTACTTTACCTTGCCGCCACCTCGTACTCTGCCAGTGCGGCACTGGTGGCGGTTCGGGAGGAGCGTCAAAACAAGGTTGTGTCGCGCCAGGCCAAAGCTGATGCAGCGCAAGGAGAGGAAGGCGCGGCAGACCCGCCGGCGGCGAAAGACCGAGCTCGGCAGGGCGACATCACAAAAGCTCCCGAGGACGGCCCGATCTCAGGAGGCTTTCCACCTCAGGATACGCCAATCTCCGCAGGACCCGAGCCCAAACAGTGTGCCAGCCCTTGTCGAACATCCGGTGTACTTCGTCTGCACCGTACTGCGGGACGCGCGGGCGCGCTACCCAATGCCGCAAAAGCTCCTGCTCGCACTATTGGTGGCCTCACGCAAGTTGCGACACTACTTCCAGGGCCATCCCATCAAGGTTGTCTCATCTTACCCATTGGAAAGGGTACTCAGGAGCCCGAACTCGGCCGGGAGGGTCGCTGAATGGAACATCGAGCTGCAAGCATTCTAGCTGGAGTTCACACTACCAGGGTCATCAAGGGAGCCGCGCTCGCCGATTTTGTGGTGGAATGGACCGATGCCCCGGCTCTCGAGGAAGGAGAAGACCAGTCCACCTCCCCAGGAAGCGAGGCACCAGACGGCTGGGTCATGCATTTCGATGGCGCCTTCGCGCATCAGGGCGCGGGGGCTGGAGCATGCTCATCTCGCCCACGCAAGACAAGCTCTACTACGCCGTGCAACTCTGCTTCCAGCACGGCTAGAAGGTCTCCAACAATATTGCAGAATACGAAGGCCTCATAGCTGGCCTGAAAGCTGCGGCGGCTCTAGGAGTGAAGCGCCTCACTGTCAAGGGCGACTCGCAACTCCTCGTCAACTTCTCCAACAAAGTATATGAGCCGAAGGACGAGCACATGGAGGCCTACCTTCATGGAGGTGCGCAAGATGGAAAAGCAGTTCTCAGGCCTAGAGCTGCAGCACGTGCCCCGGGGCACCAACAAGGAAGCCGACGACATCGCCAAGAGAGCATCCAAGAGGCAGCTGCAAGAGCCTGGCGTCTTCGAAGAGCGGCTCTTCAAGCCATTGGCTGCGCCACCTCTATCAAGCACGGCCCAGCCTTGGGAGGAGCTCCCACAGCCCCCGGCCACGGGAGCCCCAGCTTGCGGCCCAACCTCAGGAGCCCGGCTGCTTTTGGCGCTCGAGCCCCAGGAGGAGTGCTGGAACAAGGAATTCAAGGAGTATCTGATGCACGGGACGCTGCCGGAGAAGGAAGAAGACGCGGAGCGCGTGGCCCGACAGGCCACGGCATATTGCATTCAAGATGGTGAGTTGTACATGAAAGGTCGAATGGTGTTACGCTGCGCTGCATCTCCGGCGATCAAGGAAAGGAGTTGCTGGCTGACATACATGGCGGTGACTGTGGACACCACTCGTCGTTGCGGACCCTCGTTGGTAAGGTGTTCTGCAGTGGGTTCTATTGGCCTACAGCACTCAACGATGCGGCCGAGCTGGTGAAGTCTTGCGAAGCCTGCCAATTCCATGCCAAGCAGATCCATCAGCCTGCACAGGGCCTCCAAACCATTCCGCTCATGTGGCTGTTCGTGGTCTGGGGGCTGGACATCCTGGGCCCGTTCCCACGAGCGCCAGGGGGCTACCGCTATCTCTACGTCGCCATCGACAAATTCACCAAGTGGGCAGAGCTGGAAGCCGTCCACACCATTCCAGCCGGCTCTGCTGTCAAGTTCATCAAGGGCCTCATGAGCCGCTTCGGGGTCCCCAACCGCATCATCACAGATAACGGCTCGCAGTTCACTAGTAACCTCTTCAAAACCTACTATGCTAACCTTGGAACGCAGATCTGCTACGCTTCGGTGGCCCACCCTAGGAGCAATGGTCAGGCTGAACGCGCCAACGCTGAGGTCCTGAGGGGCCTCAAGACCAGGACCTTCAAGAAGATGCTGGAGGCCTGCGGCAAGGGTTGGCACGACGAACTCCAGTCTGTGATGTGGTCCATTCGCACCACTGCCACCAAGCCAACGGGCGAGACTCCGTTCTTCCTCTTCTATGGAGCTGAGGCAGTCCTCCCCCACGAGGTCAAGCATCGCTCCGCGCGGGTCCTGGCGTTCGACGAAGAGCAGCAGGACGCCACGTGGAGGATGGATCTCGTGCTGGGGGAGGAGCGCCGTCGCGAGGCTGCATTAAGAGCGGCAAGGTACCAGCAAGCATTGCGGCGGTACCATTGCCGCAACATCCGCTCCAGGACGCTCGAGGTAGGCAACCTCGTCCTAAGGCGGGTCCTCTCCAGGGAAGGGCTGCACAAGCTTTCGCCCATGTGGGAGGCCCCATTCAGGGTCGTTCACGTCTCCAGGCCGGGCGCAGCGCGCCTGGAGACGCAGAATGGGACACCGATCCAGAATGCCTGGAACATCCAGCATCTCCGGAAGTTCTATCCATGAAGCAAAGCCCGGAGCCTGAGAAGAAAGGCCCAGAGCCTGTGAAGAAGGCCCGGTGCCTGTGAAGAATCCCAGCCCGTGACACTCTCACGTAATAATGAGTTGGGGTTGTACACGCCCCGGAGTCTCAGGAGCGCCAGCCTCAGGCCCTGGGGCTCCCTCCCACGCCCAGTGGACAGCACTTAGCTCCGCGCTAGTGAGAAGACTTGAAGACTAGGTTAGGTGCCGGACGCGGCTTTTCATTTGCTTTTCGTAGTTGGCTCGTTTTTCTCCTTAATCCAAGTTGCTCTTGGCATTCGTTGTTGTTTCGGTTCCCCAACCTTTTTGCCGTTTTTCTTCGGCTCCAATTTGCTCTTGTTCTCTCTCTCGCATGCCTCGCGAGGGGGCTAGGCAGGTGCCCTCGCGAGCTTTTCTCTTCTCTTTGCCTTTTCGAGAGCCCTCGCGAGCATTTCCCCTTGCCTTTTCGAGAGCCCTCGCGAGCATTTCCCCTTGCCTTTTCGCGAGCCACCCTCGTTCGAGCCTGGAAGTTGGCACACCCCTCCTCAATTTGTGCCCCTCGGGTACTGCGATACAAGGCGCCAAGTCAAGGCTTTGGTGGATGGCAAATCTTTTGGTACACCCCCTAATGAATTTTTGCAGCTTTCGAGCAACGCGAACACCGCACGAGGGAAAGGATTCCCAGAACACGTCAGGTTAAGTTATCTTCGCGCAAAATAACAGCACGACATGGGAACGACTTGCACAATGCATTAACCAAAGAACCACGGTTCGATACACGCCCCTCTGGGCCCATACTGGTTTCATTTTTCGATGCAGGAAAGAAAGAAAAAGCTAAGCAAAGCGGCGTTGCAGCAATCCGCGGAGGCGGACCCTTGGCGACGCCCCAAGCCTAGCCAGACTCCTCCTCGCGCTTCACGGGGGTGCGACGACGAGATGACCCGCTGCCTCCTTCGAAGCGGGCGCGGCGACACGGCGGCTGGTCGTAGCCACCACTGCTGGAGCCGTCACCGGAGGAAGAACCGCCGTAGCTGGAGGAGACGCGGTCGCCGCCAAGGACAGGCTCGCCCTCGTCCTCATCGCGACCTTCACCAAGGCCAAGCACCTCCTCGCCGTCGCTCGCCTCGGGGCAGCACCCGGCGCGGCGACCATCCTCTCCAAACACCCTCACATAGAGGGTCGACTCACCATCATACCTGAAGTGGAGAGTACAACGCCTGCCCAGGCCGCGTGCTCGGGCGAACGTTTGCCAGCCGCGGGCCAGGGCTACGTTGCCCACAATGGAGGTCTCGACTGCGACCCAAGAGGCCCTACTGCAGCAGCCGTCCGCCTGCAGCCAGAGCCCACCCAAAACAAAGGCCGGCAGTTCACCGGCGAAGAAGCGTGGAAGTTGGAGCCAGTTGCCGGCCGGGCTCTCCGACCAGACAACGAACTCCGGCGACACCTCAGCAGAATGGAAGCGCGGGCGGGGAGGCCGCGCCACCATCGCGCGCCTCCCCTCGTCGGCTAGAGCGCCATGGATGGGACGATCCCCTCCGTGTGCCGTGGTGGCTCCATGACGGTGGGCCACGGTGGGGGTCGCAGCATGCTTGCGCGGCCGGCCATGGCCGCGCTTGGGCGTCGGGGAACCAGGGCCCTCGCGAGGGGCCTTTCCTTTCTCGGCGGTGAATAACTTCTTCCGTGGCACCATCGGTGGCATAAGAAGCAATGGACCAGAGAAGCAAGCAAGCGAGGAAGGATGGAAAACGGGGGCTCCGCCCCCCTCCCCATTTATAGCGAGAGAAGGCCAACCGGCGTCTCCCACGATCACAGGTAATGATGGTTTTCCTTGCATGTCGCAGGGACTTGTCATATCATGCAGTTACCGAGGCAGCATGGAGAAGCGGAGACGCCCACGTCCAATCAACCGCCACACGTCGACCGAGGCTACAGGCTTTTGGGGCCCGCGGCGCTCCGAACTTGACCCTTGGCTTCGCCACGAAGCCAAGCCCGATTGCACCTTGGGCCCGGGGGCTACTGTCGGCGTTCTAGGAACGGGGGTCCCCAGACTTGCTCTGCTCATGCCCATCAGCAGTAGCCAAGCGATGGGCTATACTGGCGATCTTCATCAACAAGGCATCCAAGACCCTCGCGAGGGTCCAATCCTCGCGAGGCGGGCGACACAAGACCTCCTCTGGAGTGGTCCAGCCGGGCAGGCTCACGAGGAGCGGAGATATCAAGGCGGAGCAAACCTCACAAGACTCTCGTGACGTGAGCCATGACTTCGTCACTACTAAATTACAAATCATTGCTAATTAAAATTGGCTTTGATATACCTTGGGATCCGGGTGGATCCACTACTTGAGCACTATATGCCTAGCTTAATGGCTTTAAAGAAAGCGCTGCCAGGGAGACAACCCGGAAGTTTTAGAGAGCCATTTATTTATGTTGAGTGCTTTCATATAGTTTAAAAAAATAAAGAGGGGAACCCAAAACTTTTTAAAAAAAGGAAAGTGAAAGTGAGAAAGACAAGCATTGTTGAAGTGGGAGAGCTCCTTGAACTTTGTTCATGCTCACGACAACTTTGTGAATCTTGATTACAGAAACTTTTCAACAAAAATAATTATCCCCTTGTACAATTCCATTGTATTATAAAAATAATGTGCCAAGGTTTGCCTTTAGGATGTTTACAATACTTGTTGGTTTGTACGGTGCAGGACAGAAACTTTGGTTGTAGTGCACGATTTTTAATTTTTACTGGAACGTCAAATGGTTCTGATTATTTTTGCACTGTCTTTATATATAAATATTTTTTTCCTAATTTTGGCAGAATTTTTCAAGTATCAGAAGTATGGTGAATGTTCAGATTATTACAGACTATTCTGTTTTAGACAGATTCTGTCTTTCATGCATAGTTTGCTTGTTTTGATGAAACTATCAATTTATATCAGTGGATTAAGCCATGAGAAAGCTATATTATAGTATACACAATGCAAAAAACAAAATACGAATTGGTTTGCAACAGTACCTAGAGTAGTGTTTTGCTTTATTATACTAACGGATCTTACCGAGTTTTCTGTTGAAGTTTTGTGTGGATGAAGTGTTCGATGATCGAGAAGGTATTGATGTGAGAAGAAGGAAGAGAGGCAAGAGCTCAAGCTTGGGGATGCCCGAGTCACCCCAAGTAAATATTCAAGGAGACTCAAGCGTCTAAGCTTGGGGATGCCCCGGAAGGCATCCCCTCTTTCTTCAACAAATATCGGTATGTTTTCGGATTCGTTTCATTCATGTGATATGTGCCAATCTTGGAGCGTCTTTGGCATTTAGTTTTCACTTTCTTTCATGCACCATGCTGGTATGAGATAGTCCTTGGTTGTTTTCTAGAATGCTCTTTGCACTTCACTTATATCTTTTGAGTATGGCTTTATAGAATGCTTCATGTGCTTCACTTATATCATTTGAAGTTTGGATTGCCTGTTTCTCTTCACTTAGACAACCGCCATTTGTAGAATGCTCTTTTGCTTCACTTATATTTGTTATAGCGTGGGCATACCTTTTGTAGAAAGAATTAAAACTCTCTTGCTTCACTTATATCTATTAGAGAGATGACAGGAACTGGTCATTCACATGGTTAGTCATAAAATCCTACATAAACTTGTAGATCACTGAATATGATATGTTTGATTCCTTGCAATAGTTTTGCGATATAAAGATGGTGATATTAGAGTCATGCTAGTGGGTAGTTTTGGATTGTAGAAATACTTGTGTTGAAGGTTGTGATTCCCGTAGCATGCACGTATGGTGAACCGTTATGTGATGAAGTCGGAGCATGATTTATTTATTGATTGACTTCCTTATGAGTGGCGGTCGGGGACGAGCGATGGTCTTTTCCTAACAATCTATCCCCCTAGGAGCATGCGCGTAGTACTTTGTTTCAATAACTAATAGATTTTTGCAATAAGTATGTGAGTTCTTTATGATTAATATTGAGTACATGGATTATACACACTCTCACCCTTCCACCATTGCTAGCCTCTCTAGTACTGCACAACTTTCGCCGGTACCATAAACCCACCATATACCTTCCTCAAAACAGCCACCATACCTACCTATTATGGCATTTCCATAGCCATTCCGAGATATATTGCCATGCAACTTCCATCATCATCATATACATGACTTGAGCATTTATTGTCATATTGCTTTGCATGATCGTAAGATAGCTAGCATGATCTTTTCATGGCTTGTCCGTTTTTTGATGTCATTGCTACGCTAGATCATTGCACATCACGGTACACCACCGGAGGCATTCATATAGAGTCATATCTTTGTTCTAGTATCAAGTTGTAATATTGAGTTGTAAGTAAATAAAAGTGTGATGATCATCATTATTAGAGCATTGCCCCAGTGAGGAAAGGATGATGGAGACTATGATTCCCCCACAAGTTGGGATGAGACTCCGGGCTTTACAAAAAAAAGAGGCCAAAGAAGCCCAAATAAAAAAAAGGAGGCCAAAGAAGCCCACAAAAAAATAAAAAATAAAAAAATAAAAAAATAAAAAAATGAGAGAAAACGAGAGAAGGGGCAATGTTACTATCTTTTACCACACTTGTGCTTCAGAGTAGCACCATGTTCTTCATAGAGAGAGTATCCTATGATTTCACTTTCATATACTAGTGGGAATTTTCATTATAGAACTTGGCTTGTATATTCCGATGATGGGCTTCCTCAAGCGCCCGAGGTCTTCATGAGAAAGAAAGTTGGATGCACACCCACTTAGTTTCCAGTTTGAGCTTTCATACACTTATAGCTCTTAGTGCATCCGTTGCATGGCAATCCCTACTCACTCACATTGATATCTATTGATGGGCATCTCCATAGCCCGTTGATACGCCTAGTTGATGTGAGACTATCTTCTCCTTTTTGTCTTCTCCACACAACCTCCACCATCATATTATATTCCACCTATAGTGCTATGTCCATGGCTCACGCTCATGTATTGCGTGAAAGTTGAAAAGGTTTGAGAACATCAAAAGTATGAAACAATTGCTTGGCTTGTCATCGGGGTTGTGCATGATTTAAATATTTTGTGTGGTGAAGATGGAGCATAGCCAGACTATATGATTTTGTAGGGATAACTTTCTTTAGCCATGCTATTTTCAAAAGACATGATTGCTTTATTAGTATGCTTGAAGTATTATTGTCTTAATGTCAAATGATAGACTATTGCTTCGAATCACTCATATCTTAATATTCATGCCATGATTAGACATATGATCAAGATTATGCTAGGTAGCATTCCACATCAAAAATTATCTTTTTTATCATTTACCTACTCGAGGACGAGCAGGAATTAAGCTTGGGGATGCTGATACATCTCCGTCGTATCTAAATTGTTTGATTGTTCAATGCCAATATTCTACAACTTTCATATACTTTTGGCAACTTTTTATATTATTTTTGGGACTAACATATTGATCCAGTGCCCAGTGTCAGTTCCTGTCTGCTGCATGTTTTTGTTTCATAGAATATCCATATCAAACGGAATCCAAACGGGATAAAAACGGACAGAGATCATTTTTGGAATATTTGGAAAATTCCGGAAGAAAAATCCACGCGAGACGGTGCCCGAGGTGGCCACGAGGTAGGGGAACGCGCCTGCCCCCTGGGCGCACCCCTGACCCTCGTGGGCCACCCGAAGGCGGTTGATGCCCTTCTTCGGCCGCAAGAAAGCTATTTTTTGGTAAAAAAACCACGGCAAAGGTTTCAGCCCAATCGGAGTTACGGATCTCCATACATACCCGAAACGGTGAAAGGGTAGCAGGAGGAGAACACATAAACAGAGAGAAACAGAGAGAAACAGAGAGATAGATCCAATCTCGGAGGGGCTCTCGCCCCTCCCACGCCATGGAGGCAAAGGACCAGAGGGGAAACCCTTCTCCCATCTAGGGAGGAGGTCAAGGAAGAAGAAGACGAAGGGGCCCCCTCTCCCCTTCTCTCCCGATGGCGCCGGAACGCTGCCATGGCCATCATCATCACCGCAATCTTCACCAACAACTTCACCGCCATCATCACCAACTCTTCCCACCTCTATGCAGCGGTGTAACCTCTCTCTTACCCGCTGTAATTTCTACTTAAACATGGTGCTCAACGCTATATATTATTTCCCAATGATGTATGGCTATCCTATGATGTTTGAGTAGATCCGTTTTGTCCTATGGGCTATTTGATGATCAAGATTGGTTTGAGTTGCATGTTTTTATTATTCGTGCTGTCCTTTGGTGCTCTCCGTGTCGCGCAAGCGTGAGGGATCCTCGCTGTAGGGTGTTGCAATATGTTTATGATTTGCTTATAGTGGGTGGCGAGGAATGTAGAATGCTGAGACCGAGTAAGTAGGTTGTTTGCGTATGGGATAAAGAGGACTTGATACTTTAATGCTATGGTTGGGTTTTACCTTAATGATCTTTAGTAGTTGTGGATGCTTGCTAGAGATCCAATCATAAGTGCATATGATCCAAGTAGAGAAAGTATGTTAGCTTATGCCTCTCCCTCAAATAAAATTGCAATAATGATTACCGGTCTAGTTATCGATTGCCTAGGGACAAATAACTTTCTCATGACAAAAAGCTCTTTACTAAAACTAATTTAGTTGTGTCTTTATCTAAGCAGCCCCTAGTTTTTATTTACACGCTCTTTATATTCTTCCAAACCTTTCCAAAAACACCTACAAAGTACTTCTAGTTTCATACTTGTTTCCGGTAAAGCTAACGTCAAGCGTAGGTAGATTTGTATCGGTTGTCGATAGAACTTGAGGGAATGTTTGTTCTACCTTTAGCTCCTCGTTGGGTTCAACACTCTTACTTATCGAAAACTGTTGCGATCCCCTATACTTGTGGGTTATCATGACATTGTCCGTTGTGTTTTATCAGGAAGAGCGTTCGCCGGACTATGTCCGGGGATCCTGCCGGTCGCACCTCCACCAATCAGGTTCCAGACCCTGCCTCTAGGGTGGGGGCTGACACGGGAGTTACACCGGATTGTCCTCCTTCAGAGGATTCAAATAATGTATCCGCCATGAACTCTGAAGTAGAGAGCGCCATGAATCATGGGCGACGGAGGGCTGCTCTTCACGACCCCAGCTTTACTAAAGAGGCGTTCAATGCCTTCAGCTCGGCTGATGCGTACATCCGAGCTGCGCGGGATGGGCTTGCCAGAGCCAGTGACCAGCATTTCAAAGATATGCGGTAAGTACGCATTGTACAGATCTGGTAATCATATACCAGTATCCCCCGAGACTTGAAGCGGTTGAAACAACTGATTTAAGGATCATTGTATAATCAGGCACTCACGGAGAAGGACAACATGCTGTCTCATGAGCTGGAAAAGTGTCGGACCCAGCTAGCTGTTATTACCGCTGAACTAGAGAAATCCAAGGAGGAACCGCCTGGTAATGTTCTCCTCCATCCAGAAAAATATAATCATATACCAGTAATGTTAACACTGTTGTATTTCCCATGGCAGGATCGTTAGATCAACAGAAAGAGGAACTGAATTTCGTGCAGGCGGGTAAACATCAGTCCGAAAAGCTACCGATATTTGGCGTAACGTGTCGATACGCACCAGGATGATAAGAACAAGCTGCAGGATTCCAACACCCTGCTGGGCGAAGAGCTAAAAGACGTGCGAGCCTAGCTAGCGGACGCTGTAAAAGAGAACAGGAGGCTACGGGGCAGCATATTCAGTATGCTTCTGAACTTACCTTTGTGTAGTGCGGTAAAGAAATGAGTTTAACAGATTTATGTCTTTAGATATGCTGACTGGCTGGCCTGAAGAGGAAATGTCCGGAGCTCAAGGCGATCTGCTGCAAGAGCTGTCGCAAGTGCACGATTGAGCTCGGAAAGCGATGCGGGGTGTTGCCAAGGCTTTATGGCCATCCGCATCCCCTCCAGGAAGTATGGAGGAGCTTGAGAAGCTATTCAAGGGAGCTCAGCGCCGCTTTAGATTATGGAAGATATCGGCTTGCCGGGAAGGCGCACGAGAGGCCTGGGCCATGGTGAAAACACGGTACACCAGACTTGATCCGAATCATATGGCCCGGGTCGGACCTCGGGGGTCAGATGGACAAGAGATTCCAGTGAGCTTGGTATATGACCAAGTAAAGATAGCCGCCAAGTTTTCACAACAGGATTGTAAGCTAGACAGCCTGTTAGATGGTATAGAGGAAGAAGAAGCTTTTGAGTCCAAGTGACTATGTACTTCAATTGACAAATTTGTCCCTAGCCAAATTGTAAAACGATTGTCTTGGCAGACCTTTTCGCTTTGACCTCCGGACCCGAAGGTGCAGAGTGTTTCCGAATACCGGACCAACGATAAATACCGGGGCATGCGTGGAAACCAGGCGTAGGGTTCATAGTTGCTTGAACAGACAAGTTGTATTCGGCTAGCTATGTTATATTACTTATTGATTGTAAGAAACATCTTCTAGAGAGAATAGTTCTGTTAAGGGTTCCTTTCCCTGGGTGAACATGCGTTAGTATGCATGCCCAAACTGTGATTCGAAAAATTGCAGTATACATAAATCTGGGGGTTCATGGTGCAATGAGGGTAAAACGTCTTTAGTCCGCCGACTGATTATTCCCTTAAGAATTCTAGCTTCCGGCTTCACCCAGTCTGAGGTACAAGTCCGGATGACCCAGCTGTAACAATCGCAGAGGTGCTCCCTTTATGCCCTAGCCGAACAAACCGGAACGTAGGGCATAAGCACAGGAGCCAGGCAACCCAGCTTGGCAAAAACATAAGTCATAAAGGTGCATATAATGGTGAAGAAAAGGTATGTATGAGAAAAGGACAGATATGTGGTGAGCTTGATGCTCGGAAAATGATAATAAGCTTATGTAAAAGAAGCCCCCAGGTATTATGGGTGTATACATTTAAGGATGTGTACCTCATAAGTGTGCGGTCTAGCCGCACAAGAGCTATAAATCTAAAGAAAAAATATAAAGAGAGAGAAAATGGAAAAAGGTGAAAAAGAAAACGAACAATGAGTCCGGCTCTAGGCGTAGAATCTTCGGAGTCTAGCGGCATTCCACGGGTTCGGCTCTAAGCGATTATCCGATGCATCACACAGACGGTACGCACCTCCAGTGAGAACTTCATCTATAATGAAGGGACCTTCCCACTTGGGCTTGACTTTGTCCTTTTTCTTTTCTGGCAAGCGTAGAACGAGTTCACCAACATTATAAGTCTTGGCCCGCACATCTCTGCTTTGGTTTCTGCGAGCTTGTTGTTGATAGAATGCAGAACGGGCTTTTGCAATGTCACACTCCTCCTCCAGGGCATCTAGACTGTCCTGCCGATCAAGCTCGGCTTCTCTCTCTTCGTACATGTGCACTCAAGGTGAGTCATGAATGATGTCGCAGGGCAAAGCAGCCTCCGCATCGTACACCATGAAGAATGGTGTGTAAGCGGTAGTGCGATTGGGCGTGGTCCGCAAACCCTAGAGTAGGGAGTCGAGCTGCTCGACCCAGTGTTTGTCTGACTCTTTTAAAGACCGTACTAGTCTAGGATTAATTCTGCTCATGATAAGACCATTAGCTCGTTTGACTTGACCATTTGTTTGGGGGTGATAAACGGAGGCATAATCGAGCTTGATGCCCAGGTTAGCACACTAGGTTTTCACTTCGTAGGTTGTTAAGTTGGAGCCGTTATCGGTGATGATGCTGTGTGTGACACCATAACGGTGTATGACACCGGATATAAAGTCTATCACTGGTCCGGCTTCGGCCGTTTTAACTGGTTTGGCCGCTATCCACTTAGTGAATTTATCTACCATGACCAGCAGATATTTTTTTCTTATGGCTTCCCCCTTTAAGGGGTCCGACCATATCAAGCCCCCAGACCGCGAAAGGCCAAGTAATGGGGATTGTTTGTAGGGTGGTAGGTGGCATATGGCTTTGATTGGCGAAAAGCTAGCATCCCACATAACGTTGGACAAGGTCCTGTGCATCTGCTCGGGCCGTCGGCCAGAAGAAACCGGTACGAAAGGCTTTACTTACAAGAGCCCTAGCCACGGCATGGTGACCGCCGAGACCAGCATGGATTTCCACCAGGAGCTGCCGTCCTTCTTCTTCGGAGATACATCTTTGAAGTATTCCGGTAGAGCTTTTCTTGTAGAGCTCTCCTTCATGAACCTTGTAGGATTTCGAACGCTGAATGATGCATCGAGCCTCATTCTGATCCTCGGGGAGCTCTCGCCTATTAGGCCAAGATGGATTCGGTCCATGGGGCAATTACTGCCATTATTAGATGGGCCGATGGTGTTATTTTGGTGGCTGAGCCCCCGATAATATCGCTATTGTCTTCGGAATCTGGGGGTATAATCGGATCCGGACTAGTGTTGCCGCTCTCATCCTGCCACACCACTGATGGCTTGAAGAGCATTTCCAAAAAGATGTTAGGCGGGACGGGGTCACGCTTGGCGCCTGTCGGATGTGGGGTTCCGGCAAACCCTTAAGGTTCGAACACTGGGGTGCGCGCGAAGTCTTTCCGTCCTACCGATCTACGCTCTGGCTCGCTAGGATCTTGCAGACGAACTCGATGAACTCACAACTCGTAAAGAAACACGGGTTTATACTGGTTCGGGCCACCGTTGTGGTGTAATACCCTACTCCAGTGTGGTCGTGGTGGATTGCCTCTAGGGCTGATGATGAACAGTACAAGGGAAGATCAGCCTCCTGAGGTTGAGGTGTTCTTGTGTTTGTGTTGCCAAAGAAGATCTAACCAGCTCTCAATCCGTCCCCTCCTACTGTGGTGGCTAGTCCTATTTATAGAGGCCCTGGTCCTCTTCCCAAATGTTGAGCGGGAAGGGAGCCAACAATGGCGGGCAAATTTGAAGAGCGACAGGTAGCACAAGCTATCCTGACAAAAGCGGTCTTTGCCTGCGAAAAGCCCTGGGGTGACGCCGTCTTGGGCTCCACGATGACCTCCGTCTTGCCGTCCTCCTGGTCTTGGTCTTGTAGCACCAATATGGCAACCTTTGCCTGATGCCTTGGTACTCTTCGCCTGTGCTTGCCTCCTTAGCACCAAAGAGGAAATGGGGACGCTGCGCGCACTGGCGCCCGCCTGGTACCGTTCACTAACTCTCTTCCTATGCATCGGCATGTCATAAAAGAACAATTCATGCACACAAAGTAAAGGCCAATGCATAGTATAAACAGTTTCTTGCAATTTTATCATGTTGGAAACATAGAGAGGTGGAGATATAGTTCCTCTCTCATAATAATTGCAAGTAGTAGCAGCAAGCACATGCATATTATATTTATCAAAATCATCATGTGCAACGGTAAAAGGCAGCCCATCAATATAATGCTTAATAAGTGCAAACTTCTCCGATATACTATAATCAGGAGAATTCAAAAAGATAATAGGACTATCATGCGTGGGTGCAATAGCAACAATTTCATGTTTAACATAAGGAACTATAGCAAGTTCATCTCCATAAGCATAATTCATATTGGCATCTTGGCCACAAGCATACAAGCATCATCAAAAAGGGATATTTCAAAAGAATCAAAGGGATCATGACAGTCATCATAGCAATCATCCTTTGGTAAGCACGAAGGGGAATTAAACAATGTATGAGTTGAAGAGTTACTCTCATTAGAAGGTGGGCACGGGTGATCAATCCGCTCTTCCTCCTTTTGTTCTTCGCTCTCCTCCTTATCTTTTCAGATTTGTAAAGAGTAGCATCATACTTTTCAATCAACGAAGCAATTTCGTAACCACCCTTAAAAGCAACAAATTCTTCAATTTGTTGAACATCATAGTAATTATAAACACCCTTAGCATATGAAGATACGATTCCATTATCACCAAACTCACATTGGTACTGAAGGTGTTTCTTAGGGTTTTCAGAACAACAAGTAAAATCATAAATTTCACATAAATTCCAAGCATAGCATTGCATAGTATTAATTTGATGCTGTAAAAGTTTCCCTTTTTTAGATAAGCGGTGTCGCACATAACAAGCATGCTCATCTAAAGATTTGCCCTCACCTAAGCTAGTTGGGGTTTCAGCACGAGCACTAAGGGATCGAAGATGATCCAAGTAAAAAGCTTCAGGAGTGTGATAGATTTGGAGTGGTTCTTCAACCATTGGTTCAGTAGGTACAACTAATTTTTTTGGTATTTTGCGTTTCCTACCCATAACTAAAGATAGAAAATTACTTAGTGATAAAGCAAACAAGCACACACGAGAATATTCACCCCACGCTATTGCTCCCAGGCAACGGCGCCAGAAAAAGGTCTTGATAACCCACAAGTATAGGGGATCGCAACAGTTTTTGATAAGTAAGAGTGTCGAACCCAACAAGGAGCTAAAGGTAGAACAAATATGCCCTCAAGTTCTATCGACCACAGATACAACTCTACGCACGCTTGACGTTCGCTTTACCGGAAACAAGTATGAAACTAGAAGTACTGTATAGGTGTTTTTGGAAAGGTTTGCAAGAATATAAAGAGCGCGTAAATGAAAACTAGGGGCTGCTTAGATAAAGACACAACTAAATTAGTTTTAATAAAGAGGTTTTTGTCACGAGAAAGTTATTTGTCCCTAGGCAATCGATAACTAGACCGGTAATCCTTATTGCAATTTTATTTGAGGGAGAGGCATAAGCTAACATACTTTCTCTACTTGGATCATATGCACTTATGATTGGAACTCTAGCAAGCATACGCAACTGCTAAAGATCATTAAGGTAAAACCCAACCATAGCATTAAAGTATCAAGTCCTCTTCATTCCATACGCAAACAACCTACTTACTCGGGTCTGTGCTTCTGTTCAGTCACGCCACCCACTATAAGCAAATCATACACATATTGCAACACCCTACAGCGAGGATCCCTCACGCTTGCGCGACACGGAGAGCACCATAGGACAGCACCAATAATAAAACATGCAACTCAAACCAATCTTGATCATCAAATAGCCCATAGGATAAAACGGATCTACTCAAACATCATAGGATAGCCATACATCATCGGGAAATAATATATAGCGTAGAGCACCATGTTTAAGTAGAGATTACAGTGGGTAAGAGAGAGGTTACACCGCTACATGGAGGTGGGAAGAATTGGTGATGATGGTGGTGAAGTTGTTGGTGAAGATTGCGGTGATGATGATGGCCACGGCAGCGTTCCGGCGCCACCGGAAGAGAAGGGGAGAGGGGGCCCTTCGTCTTCTTCTTCCTTGACCTCCTCCCTAGATGGGAGAAGGTTTTCCCCTCTAGTCCTTGGCCTCCATGGCGTGGGAGGGGCGAGAGCCCCTCCGAGATTGGATCTATCTCTCTGTTTCTCTATGTTTCTGCGTTCTCCTCCTGCTGCCCTTTTACCGTTTCGGGTATATATGGAGATCCATAACTCCGATTGGACTGAAACCTTCGCCGTGATTTTTTTTACCAAAATTCAGCTTTCTTGCGGCCGAAGAAGGGCATCAACTGCCTTACAGGTGGCCCACGAGGGTCAGGGGTGCACCCGGGGGGCAGGCGCGCCCCCTGCCTCGTGGCCACCTCGGGCACCGTCTTGTGTGGATTTTTCTTCCGGAAATTTTTCAAATATTTCAAAAATAATCTCCATCCGTTTTTATCCCATTTGGATTCCGTTTGATAATGATATTCCGCGAAACAAAAACATGCAACAGACAGGAACTGGCACTGGGCACTGGATCAATATGTTAGTCCCAAAAATAATATAAAAAGTTGCCAAAAGTATATGAAAGTTGTAGAATATTGGCATGGAACAATCAAAAACTATAGATACAACGGAGACGTATGATGTCACAGTTCGATGTGACTGACAGGGGCATATTTAAAGCCATACCTCTTTGATGAAGGCTCGGCCATGTTGTCATTTTCCTTCCTCTTCGAAGACCCGCCCGGTGCAGGCGCCGCTCTCTTAGGAGACGCCTCTGGTGCAGCATGGCGCGCCGAGCACCTCCCCTTTGGAGCACGAGACAGTGCGGTGGGTGAGGCATAATGAGGAAGCTCTTTCGGAGGAGATGTCTCCTGACTACTTACACATGAGGCGGGAAGGAGGCCCGAATAATCGGCCATGATGGCCACTTCTGTGCCATCATAGCTCGCCTGGTAGAAGACTCCCTCCTTGAGCTCTACAAATATGTCTGGATCCTCTTCGAATCAGGGATCAAGGTCCCGATTATGGTCCTCCAGCTGTGGAGTGGGGCTATGGATCCCCGCGATAACCTTCCGCCATTCCTATTAAAAATGGACGGGTTAATGTCAATTAAACATGACTCAGGGAGAGGATTGAGTAAGGTGGCGGGATTAAAACTCACCCAGTTAGGGGGGTTGTACGTGGAAAATCCCTCTCCACGCTTAAGACGAGTGAACTTCTCTTTCTCCCCTTTATACAGATCGGCCAATATTGTGGCCAGGGCGGCAGGGGTGTCCGGACCCTTTCGTCCGCAGCGTGAGGCGTCATCTTCCCCATTGTAGTGCCACATAGGGAGCCCTCTGAATTGGAGTAGCTGAACACCTCACGCTATGGAAGTCTCCATTACCTCGATTATTGATAATCCGGACTAGGCAAGTGTCCTTATCTTGCCCATTAATTGTTGAACTTCCGCGCTATCTTCCTCCTCAAGGCTTCGAGGGTGCCAGCTGTGGCGTTTCCTCAACGGAGCGCTGGAAAATTCAGGAAGGCCCATTCGGACTAGGTCGGGGAGAGTGACATCTTCAATATAAAACCACTCCGAGGGCCACTCTTCGGACGCCTTCTTCGGCGTGCCGGACAGGTATCCGGTCCCGGCTATGCTCCATATCTCGGTGCCGCCCACCTCGAATACAGATCCCTCTTGGGTGCAAGAGACGAGGCAGAAAAGCTTCCTCCATAACTCAAAATGGGCCTCGCAGCCCAGGAATAGCTCACAAAGAACGACAAAACCCGCGATGTGCAGGATAGAGGCCGTGATAACCCACAAGTATAGGGGATCGCAACAGTTTTTGAGGGTAGAGTATTCAACCCAAATTTATTGATTCGACACAAGGGGAGCCAAAGAATATTCTCAAGTATTAGCAGTTGAATTGTAAATTCAACCACACCTGGATAACTTAGTATCTGCAGCAAAGTATTTAGTAGCAAAGTAGTATGATAGTAATGGTAACAGTAGGAAAGTAATATTTTTGGGTTTTGTAGTGATTGTAACAGTAGCAACGGAAAAGTAAATAAGTTGAGAACAATATGTGAAAAGCTCGTAGGCATTGGATCGGTGATGGAGAATTATGCCGGATGCGGTTCATCATGTAACAGTCATAACATAGGGTGACACAGAACTAGCTCTAATTCATCATTGTAATGTAGGCATGTATTTGGAATATAGTCATATATGCTTATTGAAAAGAACTTGCATGCCATCTTTTGTCCTACCCTCCTGTGGCAGCGGGGTCCTAATGGAAACTAAGGGATATTAAGGCCTCCTTTTAATAGAGTACTGGACCAAAGCATTAACACATAGTGAATACATGAACTCCTCAAACTACGGTCATCACCGGGAGTGGTCCCGATTATTGTCACTTCGTGGTTGCCGGATCATAACACATAGTAGGTGACTATAGACTTGCAAGATAGGATTAAGAAATCACATATATTCATGAAAACATAATAGGTTCAGATCTGAAATCATGGCACTAGGGCCCTAGTGACAAGCATTAAGCATAGCAAAGTCATAGCAACATCAATCTCAGAACATAGTGGATACTAGGGATCAAACCCTAACAAATATAAATCGATTACATGATAAATCTCATCCAACCCATCACCGTCCATCAAGCCTACGATGGAATTACTCACGCACGGCGGTGAGCATCATGAAATTGGTGATGGAGGAAGGTTGATGATGATGATGGCGACGGATTCCCCTCTCCGGAGCCTCGAACGGACTCCAGATCAGCCCTCCCGAGAGAGTTTAGGGCTTGGCAGCGGCTCCATATCGTAAAACGCGATGAATCTTTCTCTCTAATTTTTTTCTCCCCGAACACCAATATATGGAGTTGGATTTGAGGTCGGTGGAGCTCCGGGGGGCCCACGAGGCAGGGGGCGTGCCCAGGTGGGCAGGCGCGCCTCCCACTCT
Source organism: Aegilops longissima (assembly GCA_021605205.1). Classification (NCBI taxonomy): domain Eukaryota; kingdom Viridiplantae; phylum Streptophyta; class Magnoliopsida; order Poales; family Poaceae; genus Aegilops; species Aegilops longissima. Next base: position 535,892,585 of record CM038677.1, on the reverse strand, counting down.
CGTGGCAAGGGTGTGGGCCCCTGGCCTTGATTCTTTCGCCAGTATTTTTTATATTTTCCAAAAATAATCTCTGTGAAGTTTCAGGTCATTACGAGAACTTTTGTTTTTGCACATAAATAACACCATGGTAATTTTGCTGAAAACAACGTCAATCTGGGTTAGTTCCATTCAAATCATGCAAGTTAGAATCCAAAACAAGGGCAAAAGTGTTTGGAAAAGTAGATACGACGGAGACGTATCAACTCCCCCAAGCTTAAACCTTTGCTTTTCCTCAAGCAATTCAGTTGACAAACTGAAAGTGATAAAGAAAAACTTTTACAAACTCTGTTTGCTCTTGTTGTTGTAAATATGTAAAGCCAACATTCAAGTTTTCAGCAAAGATTATGAACTAACCATATTCACAATAACATTTAGGTCTCATGTTTACTCATATCAATGGCATAATCAACTAGCGAGCAATAATAATAAATCTCGGATGACAACACTTTCTCAAAACAATCATGATATGATATAACAAGATGGTATCTCGCTAGCCCTTTCTGAGACCGCAAAACATAAATGCAAAGCACCTTTAAAGATCAAGGGCTGACTAGACATTGTAATTCATGGTAAAAGAGATCCAATCATAGTCATACCCAATATAAACTAACTGTAATGAATGCAAATGACAACGGTGCTCTCCAGCTGGTGCTTTTTAATAAGAGGGTGATGACTCAACATAAAAGTAAATAGATAGGCCCTTCGCAGAGGGAAGCAGGGATTTGTAGAGGTGCCAGAGCTCGATTTTGAAATAGAGATAAATAATATTTTGAGCGGCATACTTTCATTGTCAACATAACAACCAAGAGATGGCGATATCTTCCATGCTACACACATAATAGGCGGTTCCCAAACAGAATGGTAAAGTTTATACTCCCCTCCACCAACAAGCATCAATCGATGGCTTTCTCGAAACAACGAGTGCCTCCAACTAACAATAGTCTCGGGGGAGTTTTGTTTGCAATTATTTTGATTTGATTTGCTTAAAGCATGGGACTGGGTATCCCGGTGACCAGCCATTTTTCTCATGAGTGAGGAGCGGAGTCCACTCCTCTTGAGAATAACCCGCCTAACATGGAAGATACGGATAGCCCTAGTTGATATATGAGCTATTCGAGCATACAGAACAGAATTTCATTTGAAGGTTTAGAGTTTGGCACATACAAAATTTACTTGGAACGGCAGGTAGATACCGCATATAGGAAGGTATGGTGAACTCATCTGGAATAACTTTGGAAGGGATTGGATGCACAAGCAGTATTCCCGCTTAGTACAAGCGAAGGCTAGCAAAAGACTGGGAAGCGACCAACTAGACAGCGACAACAGTCATGAACATGCATTAAAATTAATAAACCTTGGGTGCAAGCATGAGTAGGATATAATCCACGATGAACATAAATATCGTGGAGGCTATGTTGATTTCGTTTCAACTACATGTGTGAACATGTGCCAAGTCCAGCCACTTGAATCATTCAAAGGAGGATACCACCCTATCATACCACATCACAACCATTATAATAGCATGTTGGCACGCAAGGTAAACCATTATAAACTCATAGCTAATCAAGCATGGCACGAGCAACTATGATCTCTAATTGTCATTGCAAACATGTTTATTCATAATAGGCTGAATCAGGAATGATGAACTAATCATATTTACAAAAACAAGAGAGGTCGAGTTCATACCAGCTTCTCTCATCTCAGTCAGTCCATCATATATCGTCATAATTGCCTTTCACTTGCACGACCGAATGGTGTGAATAATAATAATAGTGCACGTGTGTTGGACTAAGCTGGAATCTACGAGCATTCAATAAACAGGAGAAGACAAGGCAATATGGGCTCTTGGTTAAATCAATAATAATGCATATAAGAGCCACTTTAACAATTTCATCATGGTATTCTCCTATCGACCCCCAAAGAAAAGGAAAGAAATAAAACTATTTACACTGGAAAGCTCCCAACAAGCAAAAGAAGAACAGGAAATCTTTTTGGGTTTTCCTTTTGATTACTACTACAAGCATGCAAAGTAAACAAGGTAAAAGCTACAACTAATTTTTTTAGTTTTTCATAAAGTTTTTCAAACACACAATAAGAAAGCAGGAAAAAGGAAAATAAACTAGCATGGATAGTACAATGAGAAAGAGTATGAACACTGACAACTAGCATGAGTGTGTGAACATAAATGTAATGTCGGTGAGATATACGTACTCCCCCAAGCTTAGGCTTTTGGTTGTCCTTGAATTTTACCTTAGGGTGCCTTGAGCATCCCCAAGCTTAGACTCTTGCCACTCCTTATTCCAACATCCATCAAATCTTTACCCAAGGACTTGAAAATTTCACAACACAAAACTTTAACAGAAAATCTTATGACCTCCGTTAGTATAAGAAAATAAATCACCACTTTTGGTACTGTTGTGAACTCATTCTAAATTCATATTGGTGTAATATCTAATGTATTCCAACTTCTCTATGGTTCACACCCTACGATACTACTCATAGATTCGTCAAAATAAGCAAACAACACATAGAAAACAGAATCTGTCAAAAACAGGACAGTCTGTAGTAATCTGTATCATTCGAATACTTCTGTAACTCCAAAAATTATGAAAAACGAGGACAACCTGGATAATCTGTTTATTGATCTACTGCAATTGGAATCAGTATTTTATCACTTCCTGGTGATTTTTAACAATTGTTTTCGTGAGAAGAAAGTTTCTATCTTTTTTAGCAAGGTCAAATAATTATCACCAAGAAGATCCTATAGGTCTTACTTGGCACAAACACTAATTAAAACATAAACCACATCTAACCAGAGGCTAGAAGAATTATTTATTACTAAGCAGTAACAAAAAGCAAGGAACAAAAATAAAATTGGGTTGCCTCCCAATAAGCGCTATCGTTTAACGCCCCTAGGTAGGCATATTTTCGGGGTATTTTTTTATTTCAAGGCTAATTCAGAAAACAGACAGAAAATACTAATTTTACTTTATTTAAACTAAATAACAGAAAATAAAAGGAGGGTACAGAGATTTGTGCTTTCTAACTTCATCCATCTCATGCTCATCAAAAGGAATCCACTAACAAGGTTGATCAGGTCTTGTTAACAAACTCATTCCGAATAACATGGAACTGGAGAAATTTCGAATAACACTAAGTTACCTCAACGGGGATATGCACATCCCCAATAATAAGAATATCATATATCTTTTTGATGGAAGGAAAAGGAAATTCAAAGCCTCCAATAATAATCAATGGAATTTTCCAATAGAGTTTATACTATGAACTTGAGGTTGTTTCCTCGGAAAGTGTACCGTATGCTCATTGCCATTAACATGAAAAGTGACATTGCCTTTGTTGCAATCAATAACATCCCCTGCAGTATTCAAAAAGGGTCTTCCAAGAATAATAGACATACTATCGTCCTCGGGAATATCAAGTATAACAAAGTTTGTTAAAATACTAACATTTGCAACCACAACAGGCACTTCCAGACAAATACCGACAGGTATAGCAGTTGATTTATCAGCCATTTGCAAAGATATTTCAGTAGGTGTCAACTTATTCAAATCGAGTCTACGATATAAAGAGAGAGGCATAACACTAACACCAACTCCAAGATCACATAAAGAAGTTCTAACATAATTTCTTTTAATGGAGCATGGTATAGTGGGTACTCCTGGATCTCCTAGTTTCTTAGGTATTCCACCCTTAAAAGTGTAATTAGCAAGCATGGTGGAAATTTTAGCTTCCGGTATCTTTCTTTTATTTGTGATAATATCCTTCATATACTTAGCATAAGGATTCGTTTTGAGCATATCAGTTAATCGCATACGCAAAAAGATAGGTCTAATCATTTCAGCAAAGCGCTCAGAATCCTCATCATCCTTTTTCTTGGATGGTTTGGGAGGAAAAGGCATGGGTTTCTGAACCCATGGCTCTCTTTCCTTACCGTGCTTCCTAGCAACAAAGTCTCTCTTATCATAACGTTGATTCTTTGATTGTATGTTATCAAGATCAACAGCAGGTTCAATTTCTACATCATTATCATTGCTAGGTTGAGCATCAACATGAACATCATTATTAATATTATCACTAGGTTCATGTTCATTACCAGATTGTGTTTCAGCATTAGAAGTAGAAATATCATTTGGGTTCTCAGGTGTTTCAGCAATTGGTTCACTAGAAGCATGCAAAGTCCTATCACTTTTCTTTTTCTTCTTTTTAGAAGAACTAGGTGCATCTACATTATTTCTTTGAGAATCCTGCTCAATTATCTTAGGATGGCCTTCAGGATACAAAGGTTCCTGAGTCATTTTACCAGTTCTAGTAGCCACTCTAACAGCAAAATCATTATTCTTACTATTTAATTCATTGAGGAAATCATTCTGAGCTTTAAGTACTTGTTCAACTTGAGTGGTAACCATAGAAGCATGTTTACTAATGAGTTTAAGTTCACCTTTAACTCTAGACATATAGTCACTCAAGTGTTCAATCATATAAGAATTGCGTTTTAATTCTTGTAGCGACCCGACCTCAGACGGTCAAGCCTCGTGTTGTTGTGCCATCCTCGGATCAAGATGTCGGCACACACAAGACATCAATGTATATATCAAAGTGCAATCACATGTATAATTAACGCAAAACTGATATATACCTCATAAGTCACAATGAAACAAATAGTCGGTGTGGAGTCCCATCAACGCCATCGGCAGGTTGAGTGTAGACCGTAACCTCAGATCGTAACTCTTACTCGTCGAGTAAATATCGCAACATGATACGTTGCAGCCGTGTAGGTCAAGACATTGAATGTACCGCAAGATCACAACATGAGAAAACAGATGATAACACTATACTATATGCAATATGGCTTTGTGGCTCGTGGTTCGAGTTTTGTTTATGTAAAAGCTGATTTTATTTTCCCTACATCAAAGGAATAAATGAAGTCTGTACTATAGAGTTTTCTATCATGACATGGTTCCGCCAACCGATGTCTCATAGCCCAAATTCATCATAAGTTGCCCACAATTAAGTTATTAGTCCGTGTTGAGAGTTCCGAGATAGATCCAGTCCAGATACTCAAATTGTCCGAATCGGGACACGGCTAATCGATTAGGTTTTAACCTCCGCAGAGGTTTGTACACTTTACCCGCAAGATTCGATCCTCTTTTACGCTCTCGCACTTCAGTGGTGTTTGAGAACAAGATGACCAAACATGGTCTTCCAAGAGTTCCCCGACCACCGTCCGGTGCTCATTCAATCCTACCGTAGTTCTACATCTGCTAGCACCGCCCCAGCCAGAGTCACAACTAGGGTCAACCAAGCCGAGCCCATAGTGACTTGCGGTTGCACAGGTAAGCTTCCGGCATGAAGTATTCTTCCGCCTCTTTGAGTCTGGGTGAAGCTTTCGCAAGATGTCATGGCGCTTCTCCATGCATCCCGCCAACCATCGGATTCTCCAGGTGCCCGCCAACCATCCTTCACCCAAGAGTGTGTATTGAATTCTTGTCTCGAGTCTTGAAGTCTTGAGGCCTTGAAGATGCAGTCCTTGCAGATTCCATCATGGAGTTGTCGCCATTGACGAGATCCTCCATTCTCACACCACTCCCGAAAGCACTCATACCAAACCCCGCCTACTATAGCGTAGCATTAAAATAAAATATCGCCCCGGCTTGGTAACAGGTGATGGGTTCCTACCTCATGCATACTACTCAACTACAAGAATTCAATATCACTATGGAGGGTTTGTTGCGAAGATGACACTAGATGCAATAAAACACATAGGTATGAAAAACATGGTCAAAGTGAACTTGCTCGGTATTACTTGATGAAGATAATAACGCCTCGTAATAAAGACTTGGTAGAACTATTCGTCACTCCTTTGAAAACCTATATCACACATGACAATCATATAAGCAATCATCCTAGCAATCAATTCTATCAATCATAACAATACTCAATCAAAATAAAAGCAACAAGAAAACCAAGTCGAAAACCAAAGGAAAAACTTCAAAGAAAAATTCAAGGAAAAACTAGTGGTGACCAACTCACACAAATCTTAACATAACATTACTAAATTATTCTAATATTTTTTTCTACAGCAAAGAAAATATAAATCTAATAAAATAACAGAAAATAAATTACTAAGTTACTAACTAACAAAAAGAACTAATATAAAACTACTATAACCATCTAGTGAATACTAGAACAAATATAGCAACTAGCAAAACACTAAGACAACTATAACATCAAATCATTTATTAAAACATTAATAAACTATACTAAATAAATATAACAACTAATGTGTTCACAAATAACAGAAACAAAACAATATAACTTGAAGTGGAAAAGAATTACTTTTAAAACTAATAAAACTATTTTTATCCACTATCACTATGAACTAAACAAACAATTACAAAAACAGTAGCTAAACACTAATAAATAACTACAAAAATTTATCTACTGTAGCTAAACATAAACATATAACAACAAGTGAAAATCTACAAAAGGAATGAACTAAAATAATTAAAACAATAATTACATAACTAAAACAACTATATAAGCAAAACAGTACTGTTTTTACTAAAATCTAATTTAAAATACTCCAAAATTACCAAACTAAATCCTACAGCTAAAAATATATCACAAATGACCAGGAGCAAAAAGAATTAATTAAAAACCTATTTTTAAACTCAAGTTATGGCCAAAATACTAATCTGAACAAAATTTATCAAATTCAAATTTAAACTACTCAAATTTGAAATCCAGAGAAACTTCCACAAATTTGTGACACATAGCAATTGGAATCACTCAAAATACTAAAAACTCTAAAAGATATGAATTTTCTAAGATTGCTATTTTCGAAAAAAATGAATTACGGGATTTTGTGGATCTCACCGAGTAGTCGCTTGAGTTGGGGAAGAAGATCGGATCCGATGTTGCGGTTGATCCTAGAGGAAAGGACATCACGGGACGGTGGAGAGGAGATCATATAAACCTCAGGAGAGGTCGAGGAATGGCGGGGCACTTGGCGGCGGCGGTGGCCGCGCACTGCCTGCCATGGAGAGGAGAGGAGAGGAGAGCTGTTGGTTTGATGTGTTCGAGGGGGGGTGCTTGGGTATTTATAGTGGGGAGGGAGGGTTTTGCTTGGGGTAGGGGGCAAGAAATAGACTAGGATTAGGAATCCTAGGAATAAAAACGAATAACGAACGGGATCAAATCCTACTAGGATTTGTAAAAGAATACGAAACCTTGGCTCCTCGGCTCCCTAGGTGCGTGCGTGGCGATGGCCTTGGCCTTGGCCGTCGGGTTAGTTACGGCTTGGGCCTTTGGCCCAAGGCGCCATGTAATATTTTTTTAACAAACAGAGAGAAAAACAAAATGATAAAACAAAATAAAATGAAAATATTATATAGGCATATAATATATCAAAATTTTCAGAAAAAGATTTCCTACATGACTAACATTATTCTAGCATTAAATAAAATACACACAAATTTAAATAAAGCAAAGAGTGCTTCGGTCCAAGAAAATCCAACAAAAATTATTTTTAAAATACCAAAATGACTTCAAATTAATTTCTCTCCAATTTTCTCGATGTAGGGAATCATGTCACCCTATTTTCCATATATTTTGTTTTTGGAGAAAAATATTTTGAATAAATCTCAAATAACTCCAAATTGGAAATAAATTCAAAAGAACTTTGGATTTAATTCTTTTAAAACTCCCAACTCATATTTCATTTAATTTGAAGAAGTCATTTTGTCTTCTCTCGTGAAAATCATTGAGTTACATAAAGTTTCAGAATTGGAAATATTTTCCAAATGAAATTCAAATATTTTCAACACCCCTTGTCATTTAAATAAATGGAAGAAGTCATGTCATCTTCTCTCCAGGGTTTTGTCATGGAAAGAATTTGAATTCATGGAGATCATAAATGCAAGGTGGAAGTTTGGGAAAGTCATTTCATTCCCTCTCATTCAACTTTCAGAAAGTTTCAAACTTCACTCAATTTCACACAAGCAACCACACCACTATCAAACAAACAAGCATAAATATTTATTTAATATAACATTCCAAAATTTAGAATTTTGGGATGTTACAATTCTCTACCAAAATAAGCATTGAAGTTTTCTTGCTTAACCATAAAGTCATCATCAAACTCATCTAAGCATTGGCTAGCAAATTTAGTAGGAGGGATTTCAGCTTTATCATATCTATAGAGAGAATTTACCTTTACTACCTGTGTCGGGTTATCAAGACCATGTGTTTCTTCAGTAGGTAACGAATTAAGATCACATATTTCTTCAACAGGCGGTAAATTAAGACCATGTATTTCTTCAATAGGAGGTAAATTCTTAACATCTTCAGCTTTAATACCTTTTTCCTTCATAGATTTCTTTGCCTCTTGCATATCTTCGGGACTGAGAAATAGAACACCCCTCTTCTTCGGAGTTGGCTTAGGAGTTGGTTCAGGAAGTTTCCAATTATTTTCATTAGTCAACATATTATTCAATAGAATTTCAGCTTCATCTGGTGTTCTTTCCTCAAAATGTAACCAGCACAACTATCCTGTGGTCTCTGGAAGCATCGGTTAGTCCATTACAAAAGATATCAAGTGTTTCATTTTTCTTGAGAGGATGATCAGGCAAAGCATTAGTAATTGGAGAAGCCTCCCGAGCTTGTGGGAGACTCTCTTCTTCAATTTGCATTAAAAGTATATATTTCCTTAAAGCGGCTTGTTTCTTATGAGCAGGAAATATTTAGCGAGAAGTAATAAATCATATCCTGGGGACTATGCACACAACCAGGATCAAGAGAGTTAAACCATATCTTAGCATCACCCTTTAATGAGAACGGAAATATTTTAAAGATATAAAAGTAGTGATTTCTCTCATCATTAGTGAACAGGGTGGCAACATCATTTAATTTAGTAAGATGTGCCACAACAGTTTCAGATTCATAACCATAGAAAGGATCAGACTCAACCAAAGTAATTATATCAGGATCAATAGAGAATTCATAATCCTTATCAGTAACAAAGATAGGTGAAGTAGCATAAGCAGGATCATATTTCATTCTAGCAATCCGAGTTTTTTGTTTAAGCTTAGATAATAATTTCTTAAGATCACTTCTATCATTGAAAGCAAGAAAGTCTCTAGCAATTTCTTCATCCATAACATAGCCCTCAGGCACAATAGGTAATTCATATTTATTGGGAGAACCTTCATCATCACTTCCATCAATATTATCAGTTTCAATAATTTCATTCTCTCTAGCCCTAGCAAGTTGTTCATCAAGAAATTCACCAGTGGCACAAAGAGTATCGTGCATAGAAGTAGTTTCATCATAAGTATCATGCATAGCATAAGTGGCATCATCAATAACATGCATATATCGAATTGATAGCGTAAGCAGGTTTAGGTGTCGCAAGCTTACTCAAAACAGAAGGTGAATCAAGTGCAAAGCTAGATGGCAGTTCCTTACCTCCCCTCGTAGTTGAGGGATAAATTTTTGTTTTCTTGTCTTTCAAGTTATTCACAGTGACCAGCAGATATAAATCCCAAGTGACTCAAAGAATAGAGCTATGCTCTCCGGCAACGGCGCCAGAAAATAGTCTTGATAACCCATAAGTATAGGGGATCGCAACAGTTTTTGAGGGTAGAGTATTCAACCCAAATTTATTGATTCGACACAAGGGGAGCCAAAGAATATTCTCAAGTATTAGCAGTTGAATTTTCAATTCAACCACACCTGGATAACTTAGTATCTGCAGCAAAGTATATAGTAGAAAAGTAGTATGATAGTAATGGTAACAATAGCAAAGTAATATTTTGGGTTTTGTAGTGATTGTAACAGTAGCAACGGAAAAGTAAATAAGCGGAGAACAATATGTGAAAAGCTCGTAGGTTGGATCGGTGATGGAGAATTATGTCGGATGCGGTTCATCATGTAATAGTCATAACATAGGGTGACACAGAACTAGCTCCAATTCATCAATGTAATGTAGGCATGTATTCCGAATATAGTCATACATGCTTATGGAAAAGAAATTGCATGACATCTTTTGTCCTACCCTCCCATGGCAGCGGGGTCCTAATGGAAACTAAGGGATATTAAGGCCTCCTTTTAATAGAGTACCGGACCAAAGCATTAACACATAGTGAATACATGAACTCCTCAAACTACGGTCATCACCGGGAGTGGTCCCGATTATTGTCACTTTGGGGTTGCCAGATCATAACACATAGTAGGTGACTATAGAATTGCAAGATAGGATCAAGAACTCACATATATTCATGAAAACATAATAGGTTCAGATCTGAAATCATGGCAGTCGGGCCCTAGTGACAAGAATTAAGCATAGCAAAGTCATAGCAACATCAATCTCAGAACATAGTGGATACTAGGGATCAAACCCTAACAAATCTAACTCGGTTACATGATAAATCTCATCCAACCCATCACCGTCCAGCAAGCCTACGATGGAATTACTCACGCACGGCGGTGAGCATCATGAAATTGGTGATGTAGGAAGGTTGATGATGACGATGGCGACGGATTCCCCTCTCCGGAGCCCCGAACGGACTCCAGATCAGCCCTCCCGAGAGAGTTTAGGGCTTGGCGACGGCTCCATATCGTAAAACGCGATGAATCTTTCTCTCTGATTTTTTTCTCCTCGAACACGAATATATGGAGTTGGAGTTGAGGTCGGTGGAGCTCCAGGGGGCCCACGAGGCAGGGGTGCGCCTAGGGGGCAGGCGCGCCCCCACCCTCGTGGCAAGGGTGTGGGCCCCCTAGCCTTGATTCTTTCGCCAGTATTTTTTAAATTTTCCAAAAACAATCTCCTTGAAGTTTCAGGTCATTCCGAGAACTTTTGTTTCTGCACATAAATAACACCATGGCAATTCTGCTGAAAATAGCATCAGTCCGGGTTAGTTCCATTCAAATCATGCAAGTTAGAGTCCAAACAAGGGCAAAAGTGTTTGGAAAAGTAGATACGACGGACACGTATCAGGCCGGCGTAAGATCGTGCAGTTGGAGGCCGTAGTACTCCAAGAGACCTCGGAGGAAAGGGTGGATTGGAAATCCAATGCCTCTTAATAAAAAGGAGACGAAGCACACTCGTTCCACCCTCGTTGGATTGGGGAAATTTTCCGCCGGGGCTTCTCCAGTGAAAGAGGTTAATCCTACCCGAACATGGACTAGATCTGCGGGGGGAAGGAATCCCTGCGTTTGAAGCTTGACCAGCTGGTCATGGGATACCAAACATCTCTCCCAATCGCCTTTTTCGGAGCCATGAGGGCGGGAGGAAGAACTGGGAGCGCTAGCCATGTTTGAGTGGTTTCTCCTAGCGAGCTCTAAGGATTTTCCGCCTGGTGTGGAATGGCATCTAAGATCCAATCCCTTTAAATAGACACCTTTTTTACATGGCCAGGGTGTTATGTGCAAAAAATACTCTGACCTTTTGTATTCGCTCGACACGTAGAAGCAGAAGCAACGGAGGCGCAGAAGCCGAAGGGTATGACATTAAATGAAAAGCCGAGTATAACTCTTTTGGGTCAGATACTTTGAAGTACTCGGAGGAGGAACCCGCCTTGCAATGCCGAAGACAATCTGCGCGCCGGACATATCGTCATTTAAGACTGGTTCAGGGGCTACTGAGGGAGTTCTGGATTAAGGGGTCCCCGGGCATCCGGGCTATGTGACATGGGCCGGACTAATGGGCCGTGAAGATACAAGACAGAAGACTTCCTCACATGTACGGATGGGAATCTCCTTTGCGGGGATGGCAAGCTTGGCATTCAGATGTGAAGATTCCTTTCTCTGTAAACCAACTCTGTATAACCCTAGGTCCCTCCGGTGTCTATATAAACCGGAGGGTTTAGTCTGTAGAGGCAATCATAATCATACAGGGTAGACATCTAGGGTTTAGCCATTACTATCTCGAGGTAGATCAAATCTTGTAAACCCCATATTCATCCAAGATAATCAAGCAGGAAGTAGGGTATTACCTCCATCAAGAGGGCCCGAACCTGGGTAAACATCGTGTCCCTGTCTCCTATTACCTTCGATCCTCAGACACACAGTTCGGGACCCCCTACCCGAGATCTGCCGGTTTTGACACTGACAGAGACCCCCAGGGCAGCAATGCGATCTAGCAGCTCGTTCAAAGATGATAGGTCTGCTGGATCCATCTTGTCGGAGTATTTGGGGCCGACACGGAGTTGGTTTTCGGCGACTTGGGGGGTTGCCTTTGGCTTAACGGCCGAACGGGCACCCAAGGTGAAGCTGCCGAGCCGGAGGGTTTGCCCTAAAACTAGGGCTCCTCCGGAAGTGATATTGTCCTTGATGACAAGGCGAGTCATCGATCCCTGCTATCGATGCCATAGAGGAACTCTCAATGGAAGCACCAATGTCGGTGTCAAAACTGGTAGATCTCGGGTAGGGGGTCCCGAACTGTGCGTCCAAGGATCAAAGGTAACAGGAGGCAGGGGACACAATGTTTACCCAGGTTCGGGCCCTCTTGATGGAGGTAATACCCTAATTTCTGCTTGATTGACTTTTATGAGTATAGGGGTTACAAGAGTTGATCTACCTCGAGATCGTAATGGCTAAACCCTAGATGTCTAGCCTGTATGATTATGATTCCCCCTACGTACTAAACCCTCTGGTTTATATAGACACCGGAGGGGGCTAGGGTTGTACAGAGTCGGTTTACAAAGAAAGAAATCTTCATATCCGCATGCCAAGCTTGCCTTCCATGCCAAGGAGAGTCCCATCCGGACACGGGGAAAGTCTTCTGTCTTGTATCTTCACGGCCCATCAGTCCGGCCCACGTCACATAGCCCGGACGCCCGAGGACCCTGTAGTCCAAGACTCCCTCATCGAGGCCAGTGTTCTTGAATTCTGTGCTGTTGTCACTTCTGATGTGCTTGATCTTGATGCCATAATTGGTCATGACATGATTGGCGAAACGTCTAAAGACATCCTGCACTTCAGTCTTGTAGAGAATTATGTGCACCCGTGTATATCTTGAGTAATCATCAACAATGACAAAAACATATAGGCATGCAGTGGTAGTAAGGGTAGAGTAGTGAGTAGGGCCAAATAAGTCCATGTGAAGCAGCTCGAAGGGATATGTCGTCGTCATGATTGTCTTCGAGGGATGCTTGGCCCTAGTCATCTTTCCGGCTTCACAGGCACCACATAGATGATCCTACTTGAACTTGACGCCCTCGATGCCTATGACATGCTTCTTCTTCGTGAGAGTGTGCAAGTTCCTCATGCCCGCATGCCCTAGCCTCCAATGCCAGAGCCAGCACTCTGAAGCTTTTGCTAGAAGACATATGGCCAGTTGTGGTCCTGCGGAGAAATCCACCATATACAGATCGTCTTTTGATACCCTTCGAAGACTAGAGATTTTTTAGATTCCATAAGCACAAGGCAATGATTTTTTCCAAATATTACAATCATGTTTAGGTCACAAAGCATTGAGACAGACATTAAGTTGAAACCAAGGGATTCAACAAGCATCACTTTATCCATGTGCTAATCCTTTGAGATTGCAACTCTACCTAGGCCCAATACCTTGCTTTTACCAGTATCAGCAAATGTGATGTGACTTTTGTCAGATGGACGAAGGGTTGAATCCATCAAAAGACTTTGATCACCAGTCATGTGGTTAGTGCATCCACTTTCCATAATCCACTCTGGGCTGTTTTCAAGGCCGCACCTACAAAGGCAGTTTGGGGATAGGCTTCACAAAGAGAAGTGTGAAGCATAAACATTTGATGAACAAGCATATTATCAAAGTTCAGATCATTGTTAGTGTAGATAGGATGATTGTCAAGAAATCTTGGGACGAAATACATAGTAAGACCACTTTGGCATTTTATCTTGCGTCCCACAAGATGTTTTAGGTCCCCAGCATAAGCGTCAGAAGCTTTTGATTTCCGGCTGGAGACCATTCCCTGCAAAAGAGAGTTAATTCTTCTTAGCCACCCACATCTTTAGGGGTGGCTTAGAAGCAATGAGTCTAAGTTTAGCATCTGAGAACTTTGCCTTTGGAGCCCTAGCAAATAGCCTTGCAGGAGGTGAATAATACTCATAAGAATAAGTAGGAAAGTTCTTGGTCTTATGAACATAGTGGTTTGATGAAACATGCTCATATTCATAAGTCTGGGTATGGTTTTCCTGCAAAACATTGGCGTTAGGGTGACCCTGGTGGGTCCTCTGTCTGTATGAAGCCTTTGGTCTGGAGTTTGTCTCCGTCCCTGGTGGTATCATGATGACATTCACACGAAGCTTCTCAAGACAACTTTTGGGCACCCAGATCTTCTTCAAAGGTGGTCCATTCCTGCAGTTAGTACCAATATACCCAGCAAACACTTCACCATTCTGATTCTTAAACAATTTGTAATTTGCATCAAAGGATTCATCAATGATAATAGGGTTAGCACAAGTGAAGCCAGATAAGGTAGATGGATCCACTGAAGGTCCCTTTGCAGCAACCCATGTGGTTTTGGGGTACTGCTCAAGCTTCCAGTATGAACCATCGACATTCATTTTCCTCTCAAACCCAACACCCTCTTTCCTAGTGTTTCAGTTCAGAATCTGTTTCTTGAGGACATCACATAGTGTCTGATGCCCTTTGAGGCTTTTGTACATCCATGTTTCAAGAAATATCTTCAACCTGGCATTCTCATCAGCAATAGTAGTGGTATCCTCAAAAGAGGGGTTAGTTACCACATTAGCAGCAGTAGAACATTCAGCAACAGAGACAACATTATCACGCTCAAGACATTTTAAACATGGTACCTCAAAGTCTTCCTGAGTGGAACTGATTTGTTGAGCGCGAATTGAATCGTTCTCCTTTTGAAGATCTTCATGAGACACTCTCAGATTCTCAAGTTCTTGCTTCCTTTGAAGATAATCATAGGAAAGCTTCTCATGAGCAGCTGAGAGAGTTTCATGATGACTTTCAAGTTCGTCGTGCTTAACGTGAAGATTTTTAGTGTCTTCAATTAAGGACTGAGTTCGATTCATTTCCGCGTCCAACAGGTCATCGCTTTTGTCTAGCAACTTTTGAATATGTTCCATAGCAGTTTGTTGTTCAGTTGCAATTTTAGCAAGTGTTTTGTAGCTAGGTTTGGATTCACATTTAGAGTCATCTTCATTGGATGTTCGAAAGTAAGCATCGCGTGAGTTTACCTTGGGACCACCTTCCATGAAGCAGTAGGTCGGAGAAGATGGCTCGGGTTCGGGAGTCATCGTTTTGATCGACTCTTTGAATTCGAGGAACCAGGGGTCCTGACATGTTCGATGACCTTCATAAACATCAGAGATCCGATCCCATATAAGCTTTGCATTGCAGAGATACATGATGCGCCTGAACTCGTCTCTGGACATGGAGGAGCATATAATAGCCTTCACCTTGATATCCAGTAGAGTGTATTTCTGAATATGGTCAGCATGCGCCATCTTGCATAAATCGGTGGGACCAATCTCCATGACGGTCCAAAGCTCATTGTTCATAGCAAGGAGGCGCTTCCTCATCATAGCCTTCCATTTGGGATAATCATGACCATAAAAAATGGGGCACACAACGGAGACCTTGATTATCCCTGTAGTCGACATAGCTAAAACTCTAGGTGGTAAAATGAATCACACAGAACAAGGGAGCACCTTGCTCTGGTACCAATTGAAAGTGCTAGTTATCGACTAGAGAGGGGTGAAGAGGCGATTTTTATGAAAGTATTAAAATCACAAGGTCTTTGAAGACAAACAGTAGAAATGAACCTATTGATATGCATCGGAAGATAGACTACACTAGACAAGTCATAGTCAAGTAAACAATGTAGTGAAAGTACGAAGACTATCAGCACCTAGCTAGTATGGATCAGGATGGAAGACAGTATGAAGCCAAACAGTAAACAGTCTTCACACAGTGAAGTCAATCAAATCAGACAAGCAAGCAATGACTTCATGAAGACAAACTGAAAGGTAAAGGGAAGTGGGAGATAGAACCAGTTGCTTGGTGAAGACAAGGATTTGGTAGACCAGTTCCAGTTGCTGTGACAACTGTACGTCTGGATAGAGAGGCTGAGATTTAACTCAGAATACCACGTCTTCACCTTATTCCTGTTGAGCTAAGGACACCTAGTCCTCGCCCAATAACTCTGGTAAGTCTTCAAGGTGGACTTCCAAACCTTCACAGACTTCGTTCGCTGGCGATCCACAATGACTCTTGGATGCTCAGAGCGCGACGCCTAACCGGTTGGAGGATTCACAGTCCTCAAGTGTAACAAGTCTTGAGGTCACAAAGACAAAAAGATTTAGTGATGCCTAACACTCTTTGGCTCTGGGTGTTTTGGGCTTTGTCCTTGCAAGGATCTCTCTCTCAAATGCTTCGGAGGTGGGTTGCTCTCAAACGACAAAAGCCGTGCACTAACTCTGAGCAGCCACCAATTTATGGTGTAGGGGGTGGGCTATTTATAGCCAGGAGCTGATACATGTCCAACGGTCGGATTTCAAAAACACGCGATAGCTTTACTTGGGCTACAAGCAAAGCTGAATCATCTAGCTCTGGATAAGATTTGCTCTCATTGTCTTTGCTCGAAGACATATGATTTTGGTTGAGCATCACTTTAGTCACTCTGACTTTGTTCACTTGGACCCCACTTAACAGTAGGTGGTTCCTATGACTCAATGAAGAAGAAAAGGGAACTACGAAACAACTATGTCTTTGCACTCCATAGTCTTCAAGTGAATGTCTTCACATGTCATAATCTTCATCATGAATGTCTTCAAGAACCACCATTGTCTTCAATGTCTTCACACATTTTTAGGGGTCATCTCTAGTAGGTAAACCGAATCAATAAGGGACTACTACCTGTGTTATCCTGCCATTCTCACAAACACATTAGTCCCTCAACCAAGTTTGTCGTCAATACTCCAAAACCAACTAGGGGTGTGTCGGTGTCAAAACCGGTGGATCTCGAGTAGGGGGTCCCGAACTGTGCGTCTAGGATCGATGGTAACAGGAGACGGGGGACACAATGTTTACCCAGGTTTGGGCCCTCTCTATGGAGGTAATACCCTACTTCCTGCTTGATTGATCTTGATAAATATGAGTGTTACAAGAGTTGATCTACCACGAGATCGTAATGGCTAGACCCTAGAAGTCCAGCCTATGAGTTTATGATAATGAATCTGTGTATCCGGACTATGCTCTCCGGTTTATATAGGCGCCGGAGAGATCTAGGGTTACATGAGGTCAGTTACATTAGAGAGAATCTTCATAGTCGGTCGCCAAGCTTGCCTTCCACGCCAAGTAGAGTCCAATCCGGACACATGTATAGTCTTCGGCCTTCATGTCTTCATAGCCCATCAGTCCGGCCCAATGAATAACAGGTCGGACGCCTGAGGACCCCTTAGTCCAGGACTCCCTCGGTAGCCCCTGAACCTGGCTTCAATGACGAGGAGTCCGGCGCGCAGATTGTCTCCCGCATTGCAAGGCGGGTTCCCCTTTTTCCGAACTCCAAGATAGTCTTTGGATGCAATGATTGTATCCGGGCCTGTAAGGTATTCCACACAACCGCAGAGAGAATATAATATTTGCACAAGTCTAATCTACTGACAGCCTTTTGCAATGTAGCATTACGCCCGTCCGGTCAAAATTTCAAACTGTTGTCCCACGTTTCAAGACGCGGTTGCTACTAGCACGTCTTGTCGAAGCAGAGATCATGCCCCCTTATTGCGGGATCCTCATCAATGCGGGCGTGAGTAACCCAACCGTGCCATTTGCACAGTCATTGGGAACAGGCGAGTGGGGAGGCGTTTGACATTCACGGCCTCTATAAGGGGGTTAGGATTCCCTTCTTCCACCCACGCCCTTTCTCTTCCTCAGCCCTTCCGTCCTTGAGCTCCTGTGCCCAAGCTTTAGCTTTTCCCTCGTTCGAGAAAGCACTCCGAAGATGTCCGGATCCGGAGCTGGAGGTAAGTGGATGGCCTCTTCCATCAAGAAGAAGGATATCAAGGAGCTCCGGGAGGCCGGATATCTGGCCAAAGAGATCGCTCATCGACTCCCGGCCAAGGGACAGATCGTCCCCACTCCCAAGCCCCACAAGAGGGTTGTGTTTCTCACACACTTCGTCCGCGGGCTTGGGTTCCCTCTTCACTCATTCGTCCGCGGGTTGATGTTTTACTATGGGCTGGATTTTCATGACCTAGCCCCCAACTTCATCCTCAACATTTCGGCGTTTATCGTCATTTGTGAGGCCTTTCTCCGCATCCCGCCTCACTTCGGCCTATAGCTGAAGACCTTTAATGTGAGGCCGAAAGTGGTGCGCGGTCAACAAGCAGAGTGCGGAGGCGCTATGGTGGGAAAGTTGTCCAACGTCACCTGGCCCGAAGGTTCGTTTGTGGAGACGGTGAAGGGGTGGCAATCGGGGTGGTTCCACATCACCGAGCCGCGCGACGCTGATTGGTTGGCGGCCCCCGAATTCTGATCCGAAATCGGCGCGCTCACCCATCGCAAGAGAGGGGCCTAACCTGGGTCCCTGACGAGCTGACCGGCTCCGACGGCATCCGTAACATGATAGAAAGGAAAATCAAGCTCGTCAACGTGGTCCAGGTCATGCTTGTTCGTCGGGTCCTTCCATGCCAACGCCGAACTTGTAATTTGTGTGAGTTCGAGCCGACCAAGCACCAGACGCTACTGGCGCTCTTCGGCACGACACACGAAGAAATCTGGAAGGTGCTCTTCAAGGCCGGCGAGACGCCACCGCCTATGACCGAAGACCGCGGGCTTAGCTTAAAGCGTCAGCCCAACCCGTCAGTTCCTTTAATGTTTTCAAGGAATATCCCCTACTAGCATATTTTGAGAGGAAATTTAAGCTTCCTTTCCCTATTTTCAGGCCTGGATTAAGCTAGCCGAGGAGATTAACTGTCCGGCTCCGCTGCCCGAGGACCAAGAATTTCCATTATTGGAGAAGATGTTGTTCCCCGCACCTTATGAGGTGCCGGAGAAGACGGCTAAGAAGGTGGCCCAAGGGGCCAAGAAGGGCCTTCACCGGAGAAGCCCTCCGGACGAGACGTCCGGAAGCGAGACTTCCTCCTCGTCCATTGACGACGGCGATGAAGAGGAAGAAGAAAATGACTCCCCACCTTAAGCAGGGAGGAAGAAGAGAGCGGCCACCACAAGTCCGGAGGCGAAAGCGCCTAAGACGGTTAAAGGCTCCCTCGCGGATAACTCCGTGTGGGATGTTGACAGCAGCCCGGAACGACCTTGCCGGACCAAACCTCGGGCCGCCTCGTAAGTACCAGAATATGCAAATGTCTGTCCTTTCTGGTTTGTAATATTGACATATTGTAAACTTTGTCCTTGCAGTCCGGCGCGCGATGGCTCTCCATGATCCTCGATAGAGGATTCAATGGACACGGAGGAGATGGCTAGCATGTCTCTGCCACCTGCTCATTCCATCTCACCCAAGGGTGATGACGAGGTGGTGTCCAAAAAGACTTTCCTCGACCGGGGGGAGGTTCCGGAGATCATCAGGGTGACGCCCTAGGATGACTCCTCGGACGCCGGACACATGGGGGGAAAAGCCCCCATGGGGACTGGTGATGGGCCCCGAGTTCCCTTCGGCCCTCAGCCGGATACCATTCCGGAAATCTATATGGCTCCGGGGTCCAGCGAACGGCGTTCCCCACCAGGAGGGGGTGTGCCTGTTCCACCGGTGACCTCTGTCCAACCAGAGGCACCGGATATCTCGGAGGCGCCACGAGGCGCTCTATCGTGGATGAACATCGTGTCCTTATGGACACGGTAATAGAGAAGGTTCAGTTCATTAAAGCGGATCGACCAAGCCTCGCACTAGCCTTCTAACGGGCTTTGAGGTAAGTAATGTGATTATAGGAAAAATATCACAAGATAGACAAGAGTCTCGACATTCGCTTGATGTTCGGGAAGAAAAGCCGAACAGAGGATCAAAAAATCGCAGGAGTCTAACATGAGTTATTTATGTGAATAAACAGGTATTGCTGCAGGCTGCCACTGCTCATGCTGCGGAGGTCTCCGGACTGAAGCAGAAATTGGAGCGGGCCGAGGAGAAGCTCGGCCGTGTGAAGAAGCAGTTGGAGGATAGCCAAGGTATGCAGTAACCTCTGGGTACATTTCGAAAAGAAATGAATAGTCCAGCTGGGCTAAAGTGTCATAAACTTTATTAGGGGCCACGGCCAAGGTGGCAACCCTGAAGAAGGCGCTAGCCGAGGCCGAGGACAAAGCGACTAAGGAGCACGTCTCGCGCGAGAAGCACAAGGCCCAGGTTGGCAAGGTGCAACAAAAGCTCCAGGGCGCGATAGAGAGAGTTGAGGCCCTGGAGCGCGATTGTAAGGTGCAAGAGTCTGAATTGGTGAAGGCTCGCCAGAGCGCTCATGATGCGCGAGCCGAAGCCTAGAGCGCCCTCCGGGAAATCAAGATGGCCAAGAAGATTGCGGCGGGTAAGTTCTTCACCATGTGGAGCAAGCGTGTAGAAGCAACGTCCCTTGTACTTATCCTGAATTTTGGTTTTCCAGAAGCATTTACAGGTCTACCGCACAGTGCGTCGCATGCGGCCGAGCATTATAGAGCCGAGGAAGGGATGTCTACGGAGAAGCTGTTCTGGTCCCAATATCTGGGATCCGAACATCCGGTGTCCTTCAGCGACCAGCTAAAGCAGTTGGTCGTGCTGCACAGGTTGGCAGAGCTGGCCATGAAGGACTTTATAGTCCGGCTGTGGCCTGCCGATCCTATGCCAGGCAGCTACTTCGGACTTGTGCAGCGGCTTGTGAGTGCATGTCCGCGGCTTGAAGCCGTGAAGCGGTCGGTCTGTATTGAAGGTGCGCGCATGGCCTTTGCCCGCGTCAAGACGCATTGAGAGAAGTTGGATGCCGAGAAGCTGATGACCGAGGGACACTGGAGGGCAAGGAGCGTCGTCGACCCGAGCATTACTTTGATGGTGTCCTGGAGGGGTCCCGCCTTGCGGCGGAGCAATGTTCAAAGGATATTGTATTCCCATAAGAACATGTGTATTATCTTGCCCTGTAATATGGAACAAAGATGTTATGTAGTATAATGTTTATGATTTTAAATTTTACCTCCTGTGCGGCCGTTTATTTAATCTGAGGGATGACCAGTCGTCGGCTTCTGCCCCCACGTAGATAGTATGGGGGTGTTCGGGATAAATCTAAACACTCTTTACTCCACATTCTGGTCCTTAAAGGAGGTGTTTAGCGCAACGAACAAGGCAATCAGACTATGCGGCCTTTACCGCCCTCACTTAGCCATAGGAGTTTGACAGTTAATAAAGTTGGCGAAGCCCCTGGTGTTCGGAAGGTCAATTAGGGCGCTATATACGCCTTAATCGGAAGAACTGATTCTTCGCAAGAAGCGGAAAATCTCCAACCATTTGGAACCTCACGAACAGCTGATCGGCTCTCGCCGATCATGACATTCAGTTTTCGCTTTCATCGAGGTGCTCGTCCGAAGAATCGACACAATCCAAGAGTTCTCCTTTACTACCCTAGCCGATATAGCGGAACGTAAGGTAGTAAGCACAGGAGCCGGGCAACCCAACTATTGACCAAAGACATTATTCGGAGCCGATGCATATAATGCTATAAGTTCGGAGTGCTGAACTATATTGTAAAAGTGTTCGGACTTTATTGCTGTGAAGCGGGGTATAATGAAGCCCCTGGCGTATTAGTATGTACCATGGTGTACGCTTGCAATGAGTAATAGACACTGAGGTGAGGAAACGGAAAAAATGAAGTAATGGGCTGGCGCCACCATTTATTCACCGTTGTGATGTAATCAGTACGTCAAGGTGTACTTTGTACAAGTAATGCGATAAGCAAGTAAGGCTAAAATGTCGTAACCAAGGGCGAGCTGCATGCGGGTATGTAAAACAAGTATGGTAATCGTTTATTAGAAGCCACCTGGGGGTTTCCTTGTACGCCAGAGCTCCTTGCCTCCTTGGTGTGTTCTGCAAGCAGGTCGTCCGTATAGCCCTTTGAAAAGAGAAGAAGACATGTACCAAGAAAAAGTAGAAGCGTGTGAATCCAGGGTCTATCAAGCCGTACTGTGGATTGCGAGCGAGTTGTGCCTCCGTTAGTACCCATGAGTGTGTAGCTTATATGCGCGCGGTACTAATACCATTGCCTCGTTTGGGCTGGGACGGAGGCCGAATTTGCTAGTTTGGCCCATGACGAGTCGAGATGTCCTGCTGCGGTGTAGTCCGGACCCTCTTAATGATGTCCAGGGGCTCGGTAACCGGATTATAGTGTTGCTTGAGAAGGCCACTCTGTACTTCTGCTGCTAGGGCGGCGGTGCGCTCTTCTGTGCGGAGGGAGCGTTCTGTGTTTCCATTTACTGTAATGACTCCAAGTGGACCGGGCATCTTGAGCTTGAGATAAGCATAATGCGACACCGCGTTGAACCTAGCGAATGCGGTTCGTTCGAGCAGTGCGTGATAGCCGCTGCGAAATGGGACGATATCAAAGATTAGTTCTTCGCTTCGGAAGTTATCCGGGGAGCCGAATACTACCTCCAGCGTTATTGAGCCCGTACAGCGGGCCTCTACGCCTGGTATGACTCCTTTAAAGGTAGTCTTCGGGGCTTGACTTGTGAGGGGTCAATGCTCATTGTACGTACGGTGTCCTGATAGAGCAGGTTGAGGTTGCTACTGCCTTCCATTAAGACTCGAGTCAGGTGGAATCCATCAATGATTGGGTCGAGGACCAGTGCGGCTGAACTGTCATGTCAGATGCTAATTGGATGGTCTCGGCGGTCGAATGTGATCGGGAATGATGACCACAGATTGAATTTCGGGGCGACGGGCTCTACTGCCAGAGACGCCCTCGAAAGGCGCTATGCCCCTTTTGGGAATATGTGTAGTGTATATCATGTTCACCGTTTTGACTTGAGGGGGAAATTTATTTTGCCCCCCAGTGTTCGGCTGCCGGGGCTCTTCATCATCGTCCTCGCTCTATGATTTGTTTCCGCTATTTACCTTGCTGGCTTGTTTAAAGACCCGGCAATCTCTGTGAGTATGGTTGGCTGGTTTGTCTGGGGTGCCATGTATTTGGCAACGACGGTCGAGTATGCGGTCCAAGCTGGATGGTTTTCCGCTGCTCCTTTTATAGGGCTTCTTTCGCTGGCCGAACTGGGAGCCACTGAATCCGGCAAGAACTATTGTGTCATCGGTGTTATCGCCATTGCTTCGGCGTTTGTTTCTGTTGCGCCGGAGCTTGTCGGTGCTGTTTTTGGCCTCGGAGGGGCTTGTTTCGTTGGCCGTGCTTATACCGCAAGCCAGCCAACTATCTTCTCCCGCGCAAAAGCGGGTCATAAGTGCCGTGAGGGCTGCCATAGACCTCGGTTTTTCTTAGCCGAGGTGGCGGGTGAGCCATTCGTCCCGGATACTATGCTTAAAGGCCGCTAGGGCTTCGGCATACGGACAGTCGACGATCTGGTTCTTTTTGGTTAGGAACCTAGTCCAGAATTTTCTGGCTGATTCTCCGGGTTGTTGAACTATGTGGCTTAATTCATCGGCGTCTCGTGGCCGGAAATAAGTTCCTTGGAGGTTATCAAAGAACGCCTCTTCCAAGTCCTCCCAACTGCCGATGGAGTTTTCAGGCAGGCTGTTAAGCCAGTGTCGGGCTGGTCCTTTGAGCTTTAGTGGGAGGTATTTAATGGCGTGGAGATCATCTCCCCGAGCCATATGGATATGGAGAATAAAGTCCTCGATCCATAATACGGGATCGGTTGTGCCGTCGTATGATTCCATATTGACGGGCTTGAATCCCTCGGGGAATTCATGATCCAGTAATTCATCTGTGAAGAACAGAGGGTGTGCGGCACCTTCAGACGGGCCGCATCGCGCGTAGCTCGATGGAGTCCGGCTCACAGCATTCGCCCGACGTGGTTGGATTTATCACGTCCGAATAGGTAGCCGTCTTCGTGCCTCGAGGCACGTCCTCGCGATCCGTAGATCGATCTTGTGTGTCCTGCTCTACTATCTAGGGTCTGCCGAAGGTCGTACGTGTGACCCCGAACTCTTTCGTCTTTATTTTTGCAGGGTGGTGGTGTAGGCTACTGCTCGGCCTGAGTTGCTGCTTTATCCCGACCGCGGGGTGGCCGGTCGGCCGCCCTGTCTTGATCACGTGGTGGTCGTTTCGCATTACGCGAGGGAGACGTGTGCTCCGGTGCCTCCTCATCAAATTAAGCTAGCAGTCTACGTTTCGGGTAGCTCTTGGCTGGGCGCTTGAGGCCGTATTTTTCAGCGGCCAGGACGTCAGTCCATCTATCGACGAGCAGATCTTGTTCAGCTTGAAGTTGCTACTGTTTCTTTTTCAGGCTTCTTGCAGTGGCTATGAGCTGAAGCATAAAGCGCTCCTGCTCCAGGGGGTCCTCCGACACAATGAAGTCTTTGTTGCCGAGGCTTGTCTCCTCCTCAGAGGGTGGATGGTAACTATCGTCCTCCGAATTATCTTCTATGGCTTGTTCATCAAGGTTGTCTTGCCTGTTGTCATGTTCCTCCTGTTCGGATGCAGCACTGACAGGGTCTTCATTGTTTTCGGCGTCACCCAGAGTGCTATTTTCTTTGGTACCAGTGTTGCTATCTTTTGAGCGACGAGGCTTAGAGCGGCGTTTGGGGCGCCGACGCTTGGACTGTGTTCCAGAGGGTTTATTCTCATCTGGCTCTTCTTTGTCGTCGCCAGATCCTTTTGGTGTATCAACCATGTATACGTCGTAGGAAGAGGTGGCCGTCCAACGTCTAGTGAATGGCGGGTATTGGCCTTGCTCTCTGTCGGCATCGTCATCTGTATTGTCGATGTCTTTAGAGCCGTAGTCAAGCACGTCGGTTAAGTCATCGACGGTGGCTATGAAGTGGGTGGCGGGTGGGAAGCAAAATTCATCATCGTCCGCCTCTAGCTCCAGCCGAACATAGTTCGGCTGGGAGTCTTCCCCCAAGGACAAGTTCTTCAAAGAATTTAGTACGTCACCCAAAGGCGAATGCTGGAAGATGTCTGTGGTGCTAAATTCGAAAATCGATAACCGATCCAGCTCGGTGTCCGCAGGCGTACTTGATCCGGAATGTGTAGCCGGAGACGAGTCCGGAGTTCCATTGACGCAAGCATTGCAAGATGTCGAGTCCGTGTTCGGTTCCAACGCCGTGGACTTTATGACCTTGGAGGGGATGATCTGCTTCGGTACTGAGGCCGTTGCAGCAACAGGATCCATCTCCTGGGTGTGCTCTGATGACAGATTTAAGTCATGTTCATCGGAGAGAAGGGGAGCGATCGCCGCGGTCTCAAATCCATCGAAGATCAAGTCTCTGTGGATATCCGTGACATAGTTCAAGCTTCCAAATCTGACCTGATGGCCAGGGGTGTAGCTATCGACCTGCTCCAAATGGCCAAGTGAGTTGGCCCGCAGTACGAAACCGCTGAATACAAAGATTTGTCTGGGGAGGAAGGTTTCTCCCTGAACGGCGCCATTATCGATGATTGAAGGGGCCATCGAGCCTTATGTCGACGGCACAGTGCAACTCTCAATGAAAGCACCAATGTCGGTGTCAAAACCGGCGGATCTCGGGTAGGGGGTCCCAAACTATGCGTCTAGGATCGATGGTAACAGGAGACGGGGGACACAATGTTTACCCAGGTTCGGGCCTCTCTATGGAGGTAATACCCTACTTCCTTCTTGATTGATCTTGATAAATATGAGTGTTACAAGAGTTGATCTACCACGAGATCGTAATGGCTAGACCCTAAAAGTCTAGCCTATGAGTATATGGTAATGAAACTGTGTATCCGGACTATGCTCTCCGATTTATATAGGCACCGGAGAGATCTAGGGTTACATGGGGTCGGTTACATAAGAGAGAATCTTCATAGTCGGTCGCCAAGCTTTCCTTCCACACCAAGTAGAGTCCAATCCGGACACAGGTATAGTCTTCGGCCTTCATGTCTTCACAGCCCATCAGTCCGGCCCAATGAATAATAGGCCGGACACCTAAGGACCCCTTAGTCCAGGACTCCCTCAGCGTGGCACTAGATGCACTTACACATCTCCTGCCATGAGCCACCGCACCCTTGCCCACTGCTTAGCCTTGATCTGCTCGATCACCACAAGCCCCAGAATCCTGGATTTAAGCTCCTATGTAGGCTCACCTCGTCCGGCTCAAGATGCCTTGGCTCTTGGGTCGCGTCCAGGAGCGCCACTGTGTCCTGCTCCATCAACAGCTGCAGCCGGGTGTCGCCAATATGCTGCTTATGCCACAGCTTAAGCGCCTGGGCGGTATGATGCAACTTCTCATTGGGCACGGCAAGAGCCCCATGCGCGGAGCATGGCTGAGATCATGTGTGTGCCACCACCTCTTGGAACCCATCCATGTGCGGCCAGAACACCTCAAACCCGAAGAGCGAACATCTCGGCAACGCCGTGTCATGCGGGTAGTGATCGGACATAGCTGTCGCAAGCGGCACCAGCCTCGCGGCACCGAATCACACATTCCACTTGGGGGAAGAGAAGGCGCAATCCAGCCTAACCAAGGTGTGCGACTGCTGCTCGTTGGACCAGGTGAACCGCCTACCCGAAAGCTTGATTTCTATGAGGTCACTGGAATTCAGCGCATCCTGGAATTGCGCCATGAGCCCAAGGTTCAGGTTGGAATTGTTCTTATCTTTTGCCTCATAAATGAGGTTGAAATCACCGATAAGCGGCAACGACTCGGCGATCAAGCTACGAATCCTGCCAAGGTCAGCAAGGAAGTGAGGCTTCACCACATCCTCCGCCGGACCATATACCATGGTGAGATGCCAGGCTGCCTCGCCCGACCGCGGCTGGTTCAACACCGTGATCGCAAAGGCCGAAGAGTCCACAGTCACCATGTCAAAACAGTCCTCATCCCAGTCCAGCAGAGCTCCACCTCTGGTACCCAGCGCGGGCAGAACCACCGATCCCATAAGCCTAGGACCGAGTGTCTCCAGGAGCATCTCAGCAGAGAAATTCTCTTGCTTCATCTCCTGGATACAAAGGATGCCGCATCTCGTTTGCTCCACTAAGCTACGCACACCCTAGCGACACGTACAGTCATTAAGCCCACGCATGTTCCAATTCATCAATGATAAGCTACTCATTAAAAACACAAAGCGGGGCCCCTTTCATTAGCATACTCGAGGGGCGAGCAACACAAAGCAAATTAACTGACAGATACGGCCGGTAAAACGATACGTGCGCCCGGTGAGGTTGCAACAAACTAAACCGAGGCTTACGAGGCGGTCTACAGATGGCGTGGTAGCATACAGACAGCACTGAAAAATTGAACGGATGCTTAACTAACATCAGCAACAATCGGGCCCCGACTCAGCCGACATGGCGCTTAGACCATCCCTGCCCCATCCTCTCCAGCCAGCTCCTGGAGATCCTCGTCCGGAAGGTTGATGTACGCCTTGTTCTTAATCCCAGTCATTCGTGCCAGAGTGACCGTGAGCTTGCCCAAGGGCTCCTGAACCCGTCAACATAGTGCGCCCAGACTTGGGCATTTAACTCTCTCGGCTCATCAATGAACCGCAGCTGCTAAGGGAGTCCTGGATTACGGGGTCCTCGGGCGTCCAGGCTATGCGACATGGGCCGGACTCATCGGCCGTGAAGATACAAGATAGAAGGCTCTCCCCCGTGTCCGGATGGGACTCTCCTTGGCGTGGAAGGCAAGCTGGGCATACGGATACGAAGATTCCTTTCTCTGTAAACCAACTATGTACAACCCTAGCCCCCTCCGTGTCTATACAAACCGGAGGGTTTAGTCCGTAGAGACGAGGATAAGAAAACATGCTAGACATCTAGGGTTTAGCCATTACGATCTCGAGGTAGATCAACGCTTGTAACCCCTATACTCATCAAAGTCAATCAAGCAGGAAGTAGGGTATTACCTCCATCAAGAGGGCCCGAACCTGGGTAAATATTGTGTCTCCTGCCTCCTGTTACCTTCGATTCTTAGACGCACAGTTTGGGACCCCCTACCCGAGATCTGCCGGTTTTGACACCGACATTGGTTCTTTCATTGAGAGTTCCACTATGTCGTCGTCGAAAGGCCCAATGGCTCCATCGATCACCTACAAAAATGCTACCGGGAGCAAAATTTTCCTCCCTGGCCAGATCTTCGTATTCGGCGGCTTCGCACTATGTGCCAACTCGGTTGGCCACTTGGAGCAGATCGACAGCTAGACCTGTGACGCCCCCGATTCAATCGTACACTAATCATACACGCAAACGTGTTCGATCAAGATCAGGGACTCATGGGAAGATATCACAACACAACTCTAAAATAAATAAGTCATACAAGCAACATAATACAAGCCAGGGGCCTCGAGGGCTCGAATACAAGTGCTCAATCATAGACGAGTCAGCGGAAGCAACAATATCTGAGTATAGACATAAGTTAAACAAGTTTGCCTTAAGAAGGCCAGCACAAACTGGGATACAGATCAAAAGAGGTGCAGGCCTCCTGCCTGGGATCCTCCTAAACTACTCCTGGTCATCGTCAGCGGCTTGCACGTAGTAGTAGGCAGCTCCGGTGTAGTAGGAATCCGTCGACGGTGGCGTCTAGCTCCTGGGCTCCAGCATCTGGTTGCGACAACCAAGGAGAAAGGAAAAGGAGAAAAGGGGGAACAAAGCAACCGTAAGTACTCATCCAAAGTACTCGCAGGCAAGGATCTACAATATATATGCATGGGTATCTGTGTAAAGGGGGCAATATCGATGGACTGAACTGCAGAATGCCAGAATAAGAGGGGGATAGCTAGTCCTATCAAAGACTACGATTCTGGCAGCCTCCATCTTGCAGCATGTAGAAGAGAGTAGATGGTAAGTTCACCAAGTATCATCGCATAGCATAATCCTACCCGGCGATCCTCCCCTCGTCGCCCTGTGTGAGAGCGATCACCGGGTTATATCTGACACTTGGAAGGGTGTGTTTTATTAAGTATCCGGTTCTAGTTGTCATAAGGTCAAGGTACAACTCCGGGTCGTCCTGTTACCGAGGATCATAGCTATTCGAATAGATAAACTTCCCTGTAGGGGTGCACCACATTACCCAACACGCTCGATCCCATTTGGCCGGACACACTTTCCTGGGTTATGCCCGGCATCAGAAGATCAACACATTGCAGCCCCACCTAGGCACAACAGAGAGGTCAGCACGCCGGTCTAAATCCTATGCGCGCAGGGGTCTGGGCCCATCACCCATTGCACACCTGCACGTTGCGAACGCGGCCGGTGAGCAGTCCTAGCAACCTCCATTTCAAAGGAAGTTGCATTACACGGTCCAACCCGGTGCATGCCGCTTAGTCGCTGACTTCATGAAGGCTTCGGCTGATACCACGACGTCGACTGCCCATAACTGTTCCAGCGTAATTGGTTAGTGCGTATAGGCCAGTGGCCAGACTCAGATCAAATACCAAGATCTCATTAAGCATGTTAATTTAGAAGTAACCACGGACGCCGACTAGGGCTAGGCCAACCTCTCACCTAGGTAGTCTCAACCTGCCCTATCGCTCCGCCACAAAGATCAACCCAAAGGGCCGTCGGGACAAAGGTCCTTTCAGCCCCCATTTCGTGAATCACTCGCGGGTACTCTATGAGCCGACCCGACTTTAGTCACCGCATGTATCATATATTATGTATATAAGTATATACACGTGATCACCTCCTGAGTGATCACGGCCCGATCATGGCAGACGGACAAGAATGTAGGGCCACTGATGGGATACTAGCATCCTATACTAAGCATTTAGGATTGCAGGTAAAGGTAACAACAGTAGTAGCAAAGACATGATATGCGGCAGAATAGGATTAACCGAAAGCAGTAACATGCTACACTACTCTAATGCAAGCAGTAGAGAGAAGTAATATGCGATATTTGGATATCAAGGGGGAGCTTGCCTGGTCGCTCTAGCAAGAAGGATGGGTCGTCAACACCGTAGTCGAACTGGGGGTCACCGGCAGCCTCGGGGTCTACCGGAAAGAAGTAACGGAGGGGGAATACAATAAATAACAGAGCAATCAAAGCATCACAAAGCGTAACATGGCAATACGCGGTGCTAGAGGTGGCCTAATGCAGTAGGAGGTGATACCAACGCAGGGGGGAACATCCAGGAAAGTATCCCCGGTGTTTCTCGTTTTCGGACAGATGAACCGGAGGGGGAAAGTTTCGTATTTTCTATGCTTGGGATGTGTGGCAGATAAACGGGCTGCATATTCGGATTCGTCTCGTCGTTCTGAGCAACTTTCATGTACAAAGTATTTTCATCCGAGTTACAGATTATTTTATATTAATTTTCAAAGTTTTATTCAATTTATAAATTATTATTATTAATTTAATTCGAAAATAGCATTTCTGCATCAGCATGATGTCAGCAGTCAACAAGGGTGTTGACTGGGTTAAACTGACATGTTGGTCCCATTTGTCATTGGCTAAGACTAACTAAACATGTTTAATTAGTTCAGCTAAATGATTATGTTAACTAATTTTCATTAGTTTAGTTAAACACAATTAATTAACTTAACTAATTAATTAATTAATTATTATTGATTGATTTTATTAAATTCATTTTTTAAAACGTTCTAGGGGTGGGCCCCGGCTGTCATGGGCACATAGGCCAAACTGGGCGCGGGAGAGGTTGCGGGCGCCCGATGGGGCGAGCCCGGGCGACGGGCGCTAGTCGTCCGACAAGGGGCTGCAGGGAGAGGCAACCGAGGCAGCGGTTGGCGCGCGCCACAATGCCGGGCCAGTGGAGGCGGGCAGCAGGCATCAAGCAAGATCAACAGAGGGCTGCGGGTTCGCGTGGCGACTGCAAGGCCAAGGGCGGCAGGCGCAAAGCAGCAACAGCGACACGAGGAGCAAAAGGCAGCAACTACGGCGAAGCTAGCGCCAACCAGCGCTAGAGAGCACGGGGAGGAGGAGAAAAATGTCGTGGAGGGCCGAAGGCTCACAGCGGAAGCGGCAGGGTGCTCGGTGGAGCCGGAGGAGGTCGGGGCCGAGCGGCTCGACGGCGCGGTTCGCAGTGACGTCCGACGGCGTCGGAGGAGGTGGGCTTCAGTTGATAAGGGGGAGGAAGGCGAGGGAGGCCGGATCCGTGATGAGGCCTCCGGGATCCGTCCCTCTCTTGCGAGGAGGCGGCTTGGCGCGACATGGACGCGGAGAACCAGGCGGCAGCGGCCATGGTAGGATCTTCGCGAGGTGGTGGCGCGAGGACGGCGGTAGGTGGTGGTTCCACGGGCGCGGGCTCGCCGGCGAGGAGGGGCTCCAGCGCGGCAAGGGATCGGCCGCGGGGTGCTCGGTGACGCTGGAGAACGAGAGGGAGTGGGTGTCTCGATCGGGAGGAGTGGGGGGTTCGTGCGGGAGGAGTGGGGATCGTGAGAGGCGACGGGATGGGTGTCGTCCAGATCCAGGGCGAGGGGAAGTGAGAGGGGATTGGGGAGGGGAGAGGCTAGGGTTCGAGCCTCGGCAAGCCATATAGGCTGTGGGCTAGCTAATGTGGGCCACTGGTCGGGTTCTCGGCTGGGATTGGCCGTGGGGTTTTATTTTATTTCTCTTTTGT
Organism: Aegilops longissima; assembly: GCA_021605205.1. Classification (NCBI taxonomy): domain Eukaryota; kingdom Viridiplantae; phylum Streptophyta; class Magnoliopsida; order Poales; family Poaceae; genus Aegilops; species Aegilops longissima. The sequence goes on along the minus strand of CM038677.1, from coordinate 535,860,899 downwards.
TTCTTTTATTTTTAGTTTTAGTAAAATACTAAAGTGGCACCCAAATAGATGTTACAAATTATGCCACACCCACAAACAACTTAGCACTGAAATAAAATAGTTTTGAAATTGTTTATCATTTTAAAATCATTTAAATAATTATTATTGCTACTATTTTATTCATTTTAGAGTGTTTAAACATTTTATAAAGGTGTGGTTTCTCCAGCATAATTACCTATGCATTATTTGGCACAACCCGAACATTTCAGTTTTAATATTTGAAATCTTTTACTGTTTGACTTGATTTTAAATTTTGAATTCGAATGGGATTTGAATCAAAGTGAGTTTAGTGACAGTAACAGTGGTGACGTGGCATCATTAGTAGAGCACTGTAGCTTAATTATCCGGGCGTCGCAATTCTCCTCCACGACAAGAAATCTCGTCCCGAGATTTAAGAGGTAGAGTTAAAGGGAAGGAAATGGTTACGAAATTCTAACGAGTCTTCTCGCTCTTGGTTGCTCTTCCCAAAGTAGTTGAACCTTTTTGTTGATGTCTTTATTTCTCTGCTTTAGTCATCATGATGAAGTCGGCATCCTTTCTTCGGAGCCTTCATTATACTTACGAAGTATAAGAAGGGAAACTCTATAAGGACGGATTCTAACATGATCAAGCATCAGACGGTTAACTCAGGGGAAGAAGCATAAGTATCTCTCGAATTGAAACTTAAGAAGATATTGAGAGCAAAGTAAGAAGGTACCATGAGAAGTTTCAAATGGATAGGCAATTGTTCGATGCCTAATCAAAAGGTGAAAGGGTTTCAAGGCAACGAGATTAAGTATGGCGTCTGATACCAGAATAGATCACTAGGAAGGTGACCCGTCAATTACATACATAGCCAGGCTTGAGAAATAACTTTGGAGACAAGGATATACAGAAGAGTCAGGTTTTGATCCAGTGGAACTGTGGGTTATGGGCCCACCATGTAGGTTAAAGTAAGAGGGGCAGCAACACCTTGCATGGTCATCATAGCAAGGCATGTCAGGGAATAGCCTATCAGTTATGTCGGCATCAACGTCGGTACCAAGGGCGAGGGACGAGGAGAACCATTTTCCTGCTCGTTGAACGAGGCGGACCAATATGCAAGGTTCTCATCCATCGGTGTCTACCAAAATGTCAGCAACAATAGTAACAGGGTCTTACTAACAGAGGTGTACACCGAGGTGTTTACATAAGCAGTGAATTATTATTGCTTAGATCATATAGATCACAAGAAAGATTAAGCAAAACAATGGAAAGGAAAAGATGATCATTTGATTAAACAGAACAATGGAAAGGAAAATGTGTTTAAACACATAATTTAGGGGTATATCCGTCCCAAGGATAGGCAACATGATATCCATGACAGGATATAATTGTAGAAAACCCTTTAGGAAAGGGGAGAGAAATTTCATGACATTACCCATACAACGGTGTTTTGATAATTAATAAATAAAATTTAGCATTGTGCTTCACATGTTCTTATTGAAATTCAGAGTACCACAGACATGCTTCGAGATAGCATTGACATGGTCCTCAAGCAAAGGTCAGAATTTGGATACACAAAGGATCCATCAGGAACAACTTATAAAATAAGTCTTACAATTTCCTCATGGAAGAATGGTTAACCTTGCTAAAAAGGAAACTATAACAATAGTTCCTCTGGCCAGGTGTGCTAGGCACGATATCACCTTACCGGGTCATATAAAGTCCAATGTTATAACTCTTGGAAATATGTTCCCACCATCATATCTGACCGAGGTTCAGATCTAATTGGTGTCGGGATACCTCAGACTCGGGATTCCTGAGAAGAAAAGGCGCAACACCAATTGACGAGATGACATTATAAGATTTTCAGGAAATGAACTATGGAAGCGAGTTCCGAAAGAAGAGTTCTTCATTAAGCCAAAGAGAGGGTGAGGAGGTGGCTGATGGCTCAGCGACCATTCCTCCAGATTTCCAAAAAGATGGGTTTCCACAATCATGTGAACAAGGAGATAACATTTTTCAGATCAAATGATATAATGGTGTGCTCGAGGAAAGCATACACAACTGAACATTGATTGAAAGGTGCACCCGAAATATGGGCTGGGTCGCACGAACAATGTTAGAATGGTGACTTAATGAACAAAAGAATTAGAATGAAACTATCGATCATTCACTTCAAAGCAATAGGGTTGCTAGAAGTTTTGAATTCACACCTCAAAGTTCAATTGTCGGTATTCCGATTAGAAACAACACGGGGACCAAGAGTTCAACGGAGATCGCGAGAAGTAATACTATAACAAGAATTCTTAAGAGGTAGAGCATTCCCATGACATTCTCGACATAACAGATGGTAATAATCCAAGGTAGAACATAGCATAAGCTGGATGGCAAGGAACCCAAGGTATAATACCAAACACGAACAAGTTTGTGTTGGAGGGAAGGGAAGGATGTTGTCGATGGTAACTCAAATTACCAAGGGACAAGGGTGGTACTTATCGTCATGAGTTCGATCGGTATCCTGGAAGGATTCAAAATCTTGATGATGATCATGACAAACTTTGTCGAGAGGCTCCACAAAGAAGTAATCGAACAACGACTACATCAAGTAAAAGGACTGATGCAACATAAGATTATTGGAACCACGGATATGGCACCAACTCGGCATCAAGCTTGCTGTTTGAGGTGAAACGATAAGACAAGGAAGATCAACGAAAGGTTAGCTCATCGTCAAAAATTGTGCTCCGAGAAGAAGGACCGGGTAGCACAGTTAAAATTAGCACGATAATGATGTAGCCGATCAGGCTAGGGATAACTTGAAGGATTTATTAAACTCATAAGCAACAAAGATTACTTAGAGTTATCAAACCAGAGTGTTGAATCGGTTCACTTACCGATGTTCTTGAGCGACTAACAACTCAGAACCCATGAAAAATGGAATCGGTGAGAAATAATAGTTAATGAAGACTCATAAGATGCAACACGGTTCTTAGATATTCTCGAGATACCAGAGGGTAATACTCGATGGTAGATCAAAATAGAGGCTGGACTGGTGTATTGATTTGCGAAAGACAAGTGCTTTAACTTCTCTGAGAAAATGAATCAAGGAATATCAATATGGCCGAAACCATAGTTGCAATGGATCCAATTCAAAGACACCGGAAGAATTATCCAACTGATTAAAAGTTTTGCAAGAAGCTTCCATGATAAGTTCCACATCGGGTCCATGGGCATGAACACTAAG